>SJYO01018757.1:35802611-36288386 GCA_006410555.1 Capra ibex | reverse complement strand
AATTTTCTGCGAATGAGGAACCTTCTTTTCAATACTGGTTGGATCTATCGTATAAGTTTTCGTCTCTGTACTGAAACGGTTGTTTCCAGGCAGATCAGTTCCGATACCAAAAAGGACACCAGTACATACCTACACTCTCAACCTGACATTTCTTTCGACTCGTGGCTTCTTAACTACGAAAACTTGACACCACAACCTCTTCTGAGAATTCTCAGGGAACCTGACGTTCCTCTAGGTTGGTCAGGTAAGATTTCCTCTGGTCGGGATCCTAAAGAAACCTCCCTTACTACGACTTCGACTTTGAGGTGAAACCGGTGGAGTACACTTCTCAACTGAGTAACCTTTTCTGAGACTACGACCCTCCCTACCCCCATCCTCCTCTTCCCCTACTGTCTCCTACTCTACCGACCTACCGTAGTGACTGAGCTACCTGCACTCAGACTCACTTGAGGCCCTCAACCACTACCTGTCCCTCCGGACCGCACGACGCTAAGTACGTTTCTTAACCTGCGTTTCTCCCAGCGTTTCTCAGCCTGTACTGACTCGCTGACTTGACTTGACTAGACTCGGGATATCCGTTAACATAATCAACCCATGGATCCGAAACGACCTAAATACTTGTTTGACCTGAATGTTTGCTCGAGAGCCTTGTCTTGATCGAGTATACATCCCCTGAATAACACCTAGTATTCATGGGACCCTGTCTTAGAAGGAGGTAGAGATATAGTGGTGATATCCAAGAGTTATTTACAAATTTATTTTATTCACTTACTTACGTACTTTCACTTAAAAGGAATAGACCTAAACGAAACAGAAAACAAAAAGTAAACCCAGTTCAAAAATTCTCTCTGTCATATACGGATCAAGTTCCCTCTTTCTATTCAAAGTAAAAATAGAAATATATACTCTACTGTAAAAGCTATTTACAAACCAATAAGGATAGTCCGATTGACCTTACTCCATTGTCTTGACCTATAGAACGGAATTCCACTAAATTTTCACTGTTTGGAGTTCGTCAAAAAAGAAAAGGAATTACCGATATTATAATTGGGTGGGGTATTTAGAGTTGTCAACCAAGATAAAATTACGGTGTCCATAAAGTTATTATGTCTGACAAACCATGTAATAGTCCATCAATAATTATTCTTGTTTCATCTAATTTGACATCCGTAGAAGAACCTCGGAAAATTGAGACTCCAAACCTAAATTTTGTGAAACCTACAGTGGTACTCTGAACAATGAATGTTAAGTAACAGATATTAAGGGGGACCGTCGAAACGTTTTGTTTAGAACCTTTCGCGGATCTCTTTCGGTAAGAAGGATCTTTTGAACCTTCAGGAAAATTAAGTCAGACCTACGGTTTCTGTCACTTACTTTCAAAAACAGAACAAACCCATAAAAGGACGACGAAACGAGTAAGAAATTAAAAGATTAATTAATAAATAAGTAAGATTCAAAAGTTTTTTGTCGTTTATAGGATCCAAAAATTTGTAGTGACACGAGACTATGACCCATTCTAACTTCCTTTTTCCTCTTTCCCCACCGTCTCCTACTGTACCAATCTATTATAGTGACTGAGTTACCTGTAGTCAAATTCGTTTGAGGTCCTCTATCACCTCATGTCTCTTCGGACCGATCGATATCGGTCTCAGACTGTACTGAATCGCTGACTTATTCATGAGATCTCGATATCCTTATAGAGTAAGTTTGAGATCCACCGCGGGGTGTCATTCGGACCTTACCCTTCCTTCCTCGACCGTCTAACCTCATTCTTGGGGTATTATAGGTCCCCACATCTGATCCCGTCCCGTTCTGTACACGAACTCAAAGTAAATCTTTTTTTGTATATGGTAGACCATTATATTAAATGAAGATCTAAAGATAAACACCTTCTACCATACTTTTATTGGTTTAAACAAGCTGTGGTAGGGAGAATTGGAGGACCTAATCTCTCTCCAGGAATATAGAAGAAATGTTGACATTGATAATTTCATAATTAATAAACAAATTATAGAAGGGAGAAACCTGACATTTAACGGAAATTACCACCACCGCCACCAACCCCGCGCCCCATCCACCTCCTCTGGACCGATGTAACAAGTAATACTCGATCGTGGGACCATGGGTCGAGTTGTGGACCGTCTAGCATCCGTGAGTTTTTTATAGAGGAAAACAAACGTATCAACGGATGACGAAAAACGAACAAGAAAGTAATCCAAAAAATAAATAGGTAAGGAAATAGAGGTGGGAAAAGGAAGGCTGTAGTCGGACGGGAATAGAAGATAAGGGGAGATGTGGGGTGGGGAGTAAAGGTGGGGTGGGTTAGGAGGTGGGAGGGAGGAAGGGTAAGTAGTACTCACAGTTTTCAATCGTTCGTAATTTGATTTATATACTTTCGGTAGAAGTTTATCAGGCTGGAAGTCTTAGGTCCCTTTCTTATAAAGTTCAATTCCTTTTCCGTCGGAACGGGTGTATCTTCTCTTTCACACGGGTCGGGTCGTTAGAAGAGGCGACCGCGTCACCGAAAGGGCTCGTCTCCGGCGAGGAGGACCTGAACCTGTCGACGACCGTCCTCTAGGCGTGTCGGGAAGGGAGACTTACCAGACCTGACCCCTGTTAACCGACCTTAGCATTCACCGAAGAACCGAGTGGGGTCGCCATGAAGTGAAAGTATTTGCCGGGTAAAGACCTCAACGTTCCAAGGTCGTGTACCCCTAAAGGGAAACAATCTAGGACTGGACGTCTCGATACTAAGGTTCGGTTCCGACAACACAGACGGAGAATTTCCGTTTCTCTTTCTTACTTTCCCTCCCTGTCTCTCCTTCTTTTTCTCCTCCCCCCTCCCTCCCTCACCCTCCTTCCCTTGTCCCCTCCCCCGTCCCGTCTTTTTATTCCTTTCTTCATTTTAAAACCTCTACTGACTAACAATAAATGTCTGTAAATTGAACGATAAACAATTTTATATAAAATTTCAGTGATATTTACCCCTGAAGGAACCACCAGGCCACCGATTCTGAGACTTGAGGGTTTCGTCCCCAGGGACCAAGTCAGGATGTACAGTTTTGACTCTGGGTCGTGACAGTTTATATATTTAATTTTTTTATGTCAATTACATTTGACTTTTTTCGATAACGTGATAGTCACATAGGAGAGACAAGGGGGTGACTTCACTACACTCACCTCTCTGTTCGAAGACCTTCTTAAACACGGGACGTAGGAATGGAGTAATTCGTGGTACCTTTGTCCTGTGTCCCTATCTCTCCTTGGAGTCCACGATCTGCACTTGGGGAGGGACACGTCCAGTTCTACTACTCCGAACTGGACTCGCCTCCCTGAACGAGTCTCGACGAGTTGAGTCCTCAGTCCCGGTTTAGAGTCCAGAAGCCTATCAAGACCCGGGAAAGACGAGGTACCCGACACCAAAAACAAAGTCAATTTTACTCAAACTTTGTCTGGTAGGTGGTATGTGCATAAAGGAGTTGAGTAAGATGGCACACTTTGGAGTGTCCCCTGGGTGAAAGTTTTCCGTTTCCTTTTTTCAACAGAGGAAATTTTTTACGAGTTTTTCTGTCCTTTGAACTATCGTATCTTTACAGTGTAATGGGACTGGTAGTACTAACACACTCAGGATTTCTTTATTTCTTTGTCTAAGGTCAATTAAGGTGTGTATCGTACACGAAAACTTTTTTTTCCTTAACTTTTTATAAAAGGTTTGTAAGAGTGCATCTGACTCACTTAGACAGGAAACATTGGACTTTCACTAAATGGGAACACTTTGGTAAACACGTTTAGACGGTTGCTATACTTACTAAAACAAACAGGTGACAGAGTTTTATTAACTAGAATGTCTGTAATCCGATTAATTTTATCGGTCCGAGAAACGTCTTTTAGGTGCTCGGCTCGGGAAAAGTAACACGAAATCTCCAGTTCTTTCGTTGAGAACACCTTCTCAGATCTTATGTGAAGTTAGATAATTCTATTTCGGTTTCTTACACAAAAATTACGTAACTATTTTTTATGTATTTTTATAAACCATAAAAATCAGTCAGAGGTTGAATGAGTTCCCAGTATAGGGTTTTGAATCACCCATTTACCCAACAGACCTTAAGTCTCACGTAAAAGGGTATCTTTGTTACAGTGGGTATCCTCAATCAAGGGTCTGATGGGAGACTTACAAAAAATTGAGTATCACATCGTCTGACAACCTCTAAAATTTTACTAGTAAATTTTATCTTATAAGAGTTAATTAGTCGTATTTGCATTAACTAACTAAATGTGGAATTAAATTTACGACTGTAGATCCTTCTAAACGAAGTCAAGATCTAAAAACTCTATTATCTACCTCTGAAAACTCTGTAAGGACATCTTCGGAAACCCTGTGAAAGTTTTGAGATTTCTGTCTGCTACGATCTGGAGATCAACGGATTACGATAGACTAGTGCGTACTGTTTTCCCCTTCCCTGAAGGAACACCAGGTCACCAATTCTGAGGTGGAAGGTCACGTCCTCCGTCTCCAAGTCAGGGAGCAGCCCTATTGATTCCAGAATGTACGACGTCCTACGCCGGTTTTTTCATTTATTTTCAAATTTTCATCTCTACATTCTATTTTTACTTTCATTTCAAAACCCCCCTCCCTCCCTCTCCCCTCGTCTTTCCACAGACCGGGGGTAAGTTGAAGGTGGTAGTGTTTCCATTGTCCTGTTCTTTACCCTTTCTTCCTTTCCTCTTCTCTCCAATTTTACTACACGTGTCTCCCATCCATGGATTCGTCACGTGCTCCTCTCTACTCTCTACGGGACAGCCCTTCATTCCGTGTGTGTCCTCTCCCCTCCCTCCCTCATAACCAGACTCCCGAAAGACACAACAAGAATTTTACCATCACGACCGGGACCCGGAGACACGCTGACAGGTCTTTCAAGTCTTCCCTTTTCCTGGTACAATCCCCATCAGACAAAACACTAACATGTGGGACCACGACTCCTATAAACCGTTTGTTTACAAACAAGGAGTCCCCGTTCTTATTAGACTGAATCCTTCTTGACCGGAGGGTCAAACTTAGACAGGTGTAGATGACTCCTAGACTCACAAGGTTCTTGACCCCTGACTCTTGGTTGACGTCTTTAATAATTTAGGAAATGGAACACCTCGATTAGTATCGATTGTAAATACTAAACAAAAATGAGTACATAGAAGTTTTACTGGGATCTCTCGTCCGTAATAATAGTGGGGTAAAATGTCAATTTCTTTGTCTTTGTCTCTTCTATTCATTTATCTGGTGTCAGTTTACCAATCATTCAACCGTCGACCACAAACTTAGGTCCATTAGTCTTATACCTCGAATGTGAGTACTGGTTGTACGAGGTGGTACGAGGTGGTACGATAGGAGACGGAAAGGCTAGTTGCAAGAGTAGAGAAACACCGTAAGTGAGGACGGGACCAAGGTAGATCTAAAACCTTACTGAGTCTTTTCACCGACACACATTTCCGACCTCTACCTTCTCCGTAGGTTCCAGTCCGAAAATCCGTGACAATTTTAAGATATCGATGACACTTCTTTCAACGTAAGGGTGTCTCTTGTACAGTCTGAACTTTTTTTTTTAATACTGTTTTCCAGAGGTTTTCCTGAAGACTTAGAACCCAAAATAGAGTAAGGTGTTCAGTTTTCAGTCAAAGGATTTAGTTTCTTATTTTGGTTCCTGTAGAAATAGTTCATAACGAAACTGTAGTTGAGGGGAAACATATATGGTCTGTCTGTGAGGGTAATAGAGAAATTTATTAAAAAGTTGTGAAGACTTGAAACCGAACCTCTGGAAGGAAACTTACTTAAATGGAGGGATCTGTATGATCGAGTATAAAAAAAAATGAAGTTGGACCGTTTTCAATAATAGGGAGTATTTTGAAATGGGAGAGAGAGAAGAGATTCGGTAGTATATTTGGTAAGGAGGACTAATATGTAAGGAGAAGAGTTCGGTATAAGTAATACGACAGTTTAAAGGTACCTCCAATTAGATGATCACTCTTAAATTCACCTGAAGACCCCGTCTCATACGAGTCTCACCTACCTCGCACCCGAGTCTTAGTCGGTCACTTCCAAGTTTAGGGTCAAGACGGCACATGTTCGACACGGTACACCCGTTCACTAACACCACCACCACCAAATCAGCGATTTAACACACTGAGAAACGTTGGGGTGCCTGACATCGGACGGTCCGAGGAGACAGGCACCCTAAAGGATCCGTTCTTATGACCTCAGACAACGGTAAAAAAGGACGTCCCCTAGAAGAGTTGGACGTAACCGTCCGTCTAAGAAATCGCGACTCGGTGGACCCTTCGGACCTCGTCCACTAACTCGGAAAGATTAAGTGACAAAAGAGTGGACGTTTTACTTATCCTATGAAGAACATGACCGTATTGTCAACAACATTCTCAACTTACTCTATAATGGATATTTCTTGAATTAAGACCCCTTTGTAGTATTTTAAGTTACTTGCGATCGAGGGTAAATACTCTTAAGAAAACCTCCCGTTTTATTGCCCTCTACCTATGTTTCTCTGTAAGTCGAGTCGTAAAAATGTTCTCATTTTTCAATTTTTGTTAAAAACGGGTTGGCATCAACTTATGCACCACGATCTCCACTTCTTGGGTGGACGGTTCCGTCCTCTACATTCTACGTCCCAGCTAGGGACCCAGCCCTTCTAGGAGACCTCCTTCCGTACCGTTGGGTGAGGTCATCAGAACGGACCTCTTAGGGTACCTGTCTCCTCGGATCGACCGATATCAGATATCACAGCGTTTCTCAGTCTGTATTCATTTCGTCGAATTGTGATCGTGCTCGACTCATATGTTTGTCAGTCTTCAGTACAAGACTTATGACCCTAGATAAGTCTGATAATACCACTCAAAATTTTATGTTGCTTTGAATTTTGGACACCTTATACCATAACCTCCCCTTACATATGAATCTTTTTCTAACCTTCTGATACCTTTTCATTTGATATTAGTAGAGGTGTCTCTATTACATATACTTCACCCACCCATAATCCTAATACCCCCTAAAAAAAAAATTACAAAACATGAAAAGCCACAAAAGATTTAAAACATGGAAAATTTAATCTTTTTAATATACGATAACTTTTTATGACATAAGTAAAATCGGGAGAGGTTACTAGAGGAGGACCAAGATTAAGAAAGTCTGTAGATCGAGTAGGGGAAGGAACTGACGGGAAGAGTGAGAGGTGTCTAAATACACAGGAGACGTGTCGACGTAAACCAAAGTTCATAAACCGTCTCAGACACCAACCACGAACCTATATAAATACACCCAAGAGAGAGGGAGTAGTCTGACGTAAAAGTGGTCTCATAGAAGGGACATTGACACGTGTCACTAAACCTTCGAGAAACAGGGTTTACGGTTGATTGACTCCAGTGACATTTATTAAGTCCCTCCTTTTGTTTACAAATTTAACGAAGTAATAATCGTGATTGTAAATAACCCTCGACCCCAGGATCACACTTCTTTCCTCCCCTAATATCTGGTCAACCCTTAGTCCGGATACAGATCTCTGTTGCAATATATAAATACGTCCATGGAGTAAAAGAGGGTTTCGTGTCTTTATATTACAAGGGTTTCGGGTTACGTAGCTCCTCCCCGACTGTGCCGACTGGTTATACTCTTTTTTTCACCATATGTATGAACGTCCGGGATTTATTAAAACACATAAAGAAGTACTTTAGGATGAAGGGAACGACAGACGAGCGACCTATCACGGTCCCACTGGAACTTCCGACCTATTTGGTCCGGAGGTGATGTTATACTACCTCGGTGTTCTACCTTTCCTGGACCCAGGGACTCAAAGACGAATCTCCGTTTGGTGGGTTCTCTTGATGGACTTGTCTTTGTGGACTTCACTTGTCACAACCCCTCTTTCTATTCTAAGAATTAATATATTATCGTTACTCTAAACTTCTAGTAAACAAAGACGTTATTGGGATCAGGTTGAATATTATCTTTTAGTATATATTTATCATTTATTAAGTTCTATTATATAAGATCCACAGTTTGTCATCCGATAAATTTTTTTTTTTAACAGATTTCGAAATGAAAAGGTGTTCTGGGAAAGAAGTCAAGAGAATCTTTAGAACCACTCACCATTATATTAATAGGAACATAGTACTAAATTCTTCAACTTGAAGTAGGAAACTGTATTCGTTTTTGGTTCTAAAAAGACCGAAGTTTATAACACGTCATCTCCTTTGAGACGACGTTTGCCGAGAAACGGAGACCCGTATTTGTACCGATCTCAAGTATCGTCACTGACTGAATTAATGAATGTGTTTTCTTCTATGAAACGAATTTAACAAATCCGTCATAAAGAGTTTGAAACCAAGATATTCTTTAATCAGGCACAGAGTTTTTTATCTCAAAGTTCCTGTTTACTCAAACCCTTTGTGACCCAATTTATTTACACTGGTTCTCACAAGATAAACGACTGTTCGAGAGTCTCAGAACTTGAATACTAAGTCTTCGAGTATACCTCCAACATACGGTACATAGGTGCTACATACTGAAACCTTGAGAGTGCCACGTCTTCAATGTCCTCGTCTCTCACGGGTTTGTAGGGGGTAAAGAGGTGACGTGGACGAACGTGAAAGTAGACAAGTGAAAGAGAGTCTCAAATAAAGAATCAATCACAACCCCTGTTGTTTTAAGAACTTGTTCGGGTAAATTGGTTCTAGTTTCCATTGAGGCTCCCCTAAAAAATTTCCGAAAAAAAAAAAAAAAAAAGTCAAATAAAGGTTATTCTTGTTTCGTGTAAGTAACTTTGACCTTCTATCTTTTATGTTTGTCCCGAAGGGACCACCGAGTCACCATTTCTTAGACGAACGGTCACGTCCTCTGTGGCCAAGCTAGGGACTAGACCCTTCTGGGGTGTACGACGTCTCGTCGACTCGGACACGTGATATTAATAACCCGAGATCTCGAGTCCTTGGTGTTGACGACTCAGGTGCGTAGTGTCGACGACTTCGACCTCACGAGATGTCGGGTCCGTGACGTAGTTCCCTCCGGGGGTGTCACTCTTTGGACTCATGTTGATCTCTGTTCGGGGGTGTCGTTACTTCGCGGTGAAATCGATTGTTTTATTTTCTTTTTGAATTTTTCTTTTTATGTTTATTTGTCATCTTTCTCTACGTTTGGTTGGTGGAGATAAGTTGGGGTGGTCGTATCAGTCGGATACTGTCAGTGATGGTGACCCCCGACGACTCCCTCCCCTCTCGTCCTAAACTCCTTCCTCATCTATTAAAATACTCCCACTGATCGTAATTTCCTCTTCCGCTACCGTGGGGTGAGGTCATGAGAACGGACCTCTTAGGGTACCTGCCTCCTCGGACCACCCGACGTCAGGTACCCCAGCGTTTCTCCGCCTGTACTGACTCACTGAAGTGAAAGTGAAAAGTGAAAGTACGTAACCTCTTCCTTTACCGTTGGGTGAGGTCACAAGAACGGACCTCTTAGGGTCCCTGCCCCCTCGGACCACCCGACGACAGATACCCCAGCGTGTCTCAGCCTATGCTGACTTCGCTGCGTCGTCGTCGTCGTCGTCGTAAATTTTCAGACACTCTCTCTTGTCTTTTCTGTTCCTTTACTTCAGAGGACAAGGTCCTACATTTAACTAGTGTACACCTCCCTCCCCGTTCTTCCTTAAGGGTGGAGCGTCAGGTCCCACCCTTATAATGCGTTACCCGGTCCACGTTATTAGAACTGAAAGGGAGAAATAAAAGGAAAAGGAAAAGAGATCATGTAGACTAAGACCGATTTGTCCCCCACCCCTACAATCGGGACTGTTTGTCGCTAAACTAGGGTGTCCCGTTGAGGATAACTTTTAGTTCTATTGTATTTATAAAAGCTAAGAAGTTCAACTTGGGTCTGATTCATAAAACAAAACACCCACTAGAGAGACAAGAAAATAATTTTCTTCTAATAAAATACTTTCGATTCTTATAAACGTGAGGATCGTACACCTCTTAAATTTTAAGGGTTGGTTGTGTAACAAGTTCGTTTATTTTTCCTCTCGTCTTAAAGGCTTTCCATTCAACTCTAGTAGAATTAATCAACTCTGAGAACTCGTCCCTACTTGGGTTAGAACTTCGTGACCGATAAAGATTTATCTGGAAAGTTGAATTTGTCCTTTTGTTTTACACAAAAACTCGACGTCATAAACCTCGAACCAGTACTAATTTCCAGGACCTCCTCCTCTACCGTCTAAAATACCCCGACCCGCCCAAAAGTGGGTAGTAGAGAGATACCCTTTAAAGTACTTTTATAAGTTGAGGTTACAGGTCACTTTTTGTAAACCCGGGGTCCCTTAGTCACTTTCGATTGAAAATATCTCACTTAGGGTAGACCCTGGTCTTCTTAATTCTTTGTCTCCTTATCGTATGGTCAGTGTACCATGTTTTTAATCAGAAAGTCGAATGTTAGTCAGTTACGGGTCACAATACCAAAAGAACTAATTTCGATGTTATGTCTTAGTTAGTCTACTCCCGACCATCTACAAGTGACGTCCTGGAACAACTTAAAGGGGGGTTCAGACTTAATACACCAACACACTGTCTGAACATAGGGTCATTCTCGAGATAGAAAACACAGTCCTCCCTATAAAGGAGACCTATGGGTCGTCAGAAAGATTTGAATACCGTTACCGTCTGGGACAACAGAGATGGTCGTCAGAAGTTGGAAAGACCGTGGTCCCTAACAAAAGTATCTTCCGTTAAGAAGGTACCTGACTCCTCCCTCCCCTACCAAACCCGTACTAGGTTCTCGTAGTGTAAATAACACATGAAATAAAGATAATAACAATTTGATACTATATATTACTTTATTAAAATATCGAGTGGTGTTACGTCTTAGTCATCCCCGGAACTCGAACAAAAGGACTCGAGTTCCCCATTAAGTTCACTACCCCTCACCGACATTTATGTCTACTTCGAAGTGAGGGAGCGGACTACGAGTGAAAGACGACACCCTGGGTCAAGGATTGTCCGGTTCCGCCCCACCCCACCACCAACCCCCTGGGGCCAGATTTGTTGAGGTGAGTACGGGAGAAGGAATCGTCTCGGACAAAGGGCACTATTTTTGTAGTTCAAGGTCTACCCGTATTTTACGAGGTCGATATAGTACATGGATTCTGACCGACGCACTGAGTCAAGACCGGTAAAGACCGAACCTCCTAAGATCCTTTTCAAAAACGAAACACTTTTTTCCTCTCTCTTTACCCTCCTCTCAAAACAAACAAAAAAACGAGAAAAAGGGGGACGGTGAAGAAAAAGGGAAACTACATTAACACTTTCTTATACTACAACGACAAAACACTAGGACTGTACTGTTCGGACTCCTAGTTTCTATGGAGTCACCCTACCTGGTCTACTTTCCTGTCTTTGTAGAACTACACTGACCTAGTGACTCAGTGAATGTTAGGACACAGACCATGGAGAGCTAAAAAACACCTTCAGTAAAAGTCTACCTATAAGATAATTTTAGGTTTCAGAAGATTAATTTATGTAGGTCACTTTTCCACCGGAATACAAGGTTATCCCGTGTCTTTGGACTTTTTTTTTTGTTGCATCAGACGTCGGGGATCAATAGAACTTAGGGACCATAAGTATCTACATCAAACCGTTTAAGGAGGACCTTTTTCATCTTCTGAAAAGATGAAAAAGATGTCTCAGTCTTGAACGAACTGAGACTAGACTCTTCAGGGACCGATTAGAACCGTCTCGGATTCCGGTACTTGTGAGACTAATAATGGCTCCTTCATTCTTAGTGACTACAATGTTAAGTTATACTCTTTCCTAGCCTCCTAAATGAGGGATAAAGTGTGTTACAAAGAAATAGCGAAAAGAGTAAAAAGGAATTAGAATAGAAAGGAAACAAAACGTGAAACTGAAGTCCCTTGTTGAAGAGGAAAAAAATAAAACAGTCAAGACTTCAATGAATGAAGAAGTTATACCATTTCGTTATTTTTCTTTCGACCGACTAACTGAGTCTTGCCACGGTTTTTACATATATACCTTACAATCCTGTACGAGATAACTTATTCGTCTTTAAATCAATTAGAGGTTACCTTAGGATCAGAGGGGCGAGGAGTGGTGGTAGAGACGGGTTGAAAATACAGGAGATCAGGATCATTGATTCATTGAACGGTCTGACCTTATAGAAGGTGAGACACATGACATTTAATTTTTAGATTTGATAACAATGTTTTGTCATATTGGGTTACGGGACCTTCTTTAAGACGAGATCCCTTGTATAGGTAGGTTTTTAAACACAAAGTTTTCAAGGACAGGAATAAAGATAAGAACTCCTCAAACTAAAAGTAATATCTACTCGTCCCTTAATACGACACAGATATAAGACATTAAATTAATTGAACTTCTATTTGTGAAAAGAGATAACGTAGATAACCTCAGAACTAATTATGATTGTGGGAGGACTCGAGTTTCGAGTCTGTCTCGACTAATCATTGGTTCCGTAAGTTTAAAGTCATACTTTCATTACGTATCCTTTAAGTCAAAAACACCCTAAGTCTTTAAATCATAAGATGGACTTTGCACATTCTCTTTTAGTTTGGGACGGTCTTTTCATAACAAACGTTTACGGTACTCAGACAACCCAGGATATTTTCCACGAAGTTCATACTCCCTGAACTATACTAAATACAGAAAAATCAAAACAA
This sequence comes from Capra ibex, assembly GCA_006410555.1. NCBI lineage: Eukaryota > Metazoa > Chordata > Mammalia > Artiodactyla > Bovidae > Capra > Capra ibex. Next base: position 36,275,652 of record SJYO01018757.1, on the reverse strand, counting down.
CCAACGGAAACAGAACAAAACAGACTTCCGAGAAAAAAACAAACAAACGAAAACAAAGAGTCTCCTTTCTTTCTCCCCAAACGGACTTTTCTTCGTTCGTACCAAAACGGACCGTACTGTACGAGAACCGTCGGTCCACACACGATCAGTTACTGACGAGAAAGAAAAGTCCACGACCAAACGGTTCGTAGAGGAAAGAAGAGATAATGTGTCCGTACCGGTTTGCATCGGTGACGAGTTTCACACCTCTTTAGAAGCACCGCGGGTAATTTGTTTCCCTCGTTGTGAGTCTAAGTTCTTACTTCGGAGGTAATAGACCCGACGAGTCTTGAGAGTGGTACTAAAGAGTAAGGAATGGACATTTCTAATATGGCTGTTAGTCCTTCAAAGGGCCCAGAGAGAGGAGACGATGATTCCTGTCCACCATAGTTACATTGGAAAGGAGTGTTACAACATCCTTCTTTAGTAATAAAATTCATTAATATTTTTATACGAGTTATGGTTAACGATAATCCCTTACCGTTTAATTTTGTTGTTTTATGGTCCTTGAGAGTAAGTGAAGACCATCTTTATGTTTTACCATGGTGGTGAAACCTTCTGTCAAACTACCAAAGAATGTTTTAATTTGCATAGGAATGGTATAGTAGGTCCGTAAGACGAGGGACCATAAATAAATTTCCTCAACTTTTAAATATGCGTGTGTTTTTGGACAAGTACCTACAAGTATCGTTGAAATAGGTATTAACAGTTTTGAACATTGCTTAGTTCTACAGGGAGTCATCCACTTACCTATTTGACACCATAATGGGTATACATAAGTAAGTGAGTCAACACAGACTGAGAAACACTGGGGTACCTGACATCGGGGGGTCCGAGGAGACAGGTACTTTAAAAGGTCCGTTCTTAGGACCTCACCCAACGGTAAAGGAAGAGACTAATGTGCATGTTACCCTATAATAAGTTACGATATTTCTTTACTCGATAGTTCGGTACTCTTCTGTACCTCTTTGGAATTCCCGTATTATAACTCACTTTCTTCGATTAGACTTTTCCGACACATAACACACTAAGGCTGATATACTGTAAGACCTTTTCTGTCATAATACCTCCCTCATTTTTCTAGTCACCGACGGTTCCCGAAGTCTCCTCCCTTCCTCTCTAATTATCCACCTCGTGTCCCCTAAAAATTCCATCACTTTGATAAAACATACTATGACATTCCTACTTATATATAGTAATATGTAAACAGTTTTCGGTATGTTACATTGATTACGTATTGATTTCTCAGTAGGTATTATTTGACGTTTAAAAACAACGATCACTGCACAGTTACAACAAAGTTCCTAACATTGTTTTGTCTCACATCATACAATTCCCAGTCCCTCGAACTCGGACCCCATCCCCAATACACCCTTGACACATGGACGACGAGTTAAAGAGACACTTGGTTGTATCAAAAATTTTTTATTTTAGATTTTAACTTTTATTTAAATTTTTGGTTTTAGTAATATGTCATCCTTTACCCATATTAATATATTATTGGTAAATATTTACTTATTTCGTACACTAGTTGTTACTGACGTTCAAAATCCTAATATGGACTGTCTTTTGTTGTTTTTTTTAGAATCTTTTCCATTTTCTTGTAAAGAGAGAGTACATTTTATTCTTATCTACAACCGTCAGGACCCGACCTCACCACTGTGGTATTTTTGAAACATCTGGTTCCGAAGCCCGGAACGACTCCGAGAGTGTGGTCGTCATTGATGATAGGGTACCGGACTGTACCAACGGTTTCGAGGTCGGTAATGTAGACGGAAGGTTCTTCGTCTCTTACTCTTTCGTTTCATCTTCTGTACGAAGGAGGGAAAGTTCCTCTGAATACCTGTAAAATATAACATGAAGACAAAGTTAGAGTAACCAGTCCGTGAGTCTGTTTGCCGGTGTGATTAGGTAGTCCCTCAGGCCGTTTAAAAATCGATAAATTAAATATGACTAAAAAAAAAAATTATCTTCGGACCGATTTTTAGTCCCGAGAAAAAGAAGTATTTTCCCCCTTGTCCTACAACCTATTCCGTCGATCGTCGGACTCTGTGATTCGTTGTCAACGATACAACCTTTATGTCACGAGTCACGTCTCCTACGTTTCTGTAATCTAGTTGTCCCCTTTATGTGTGCACTCGTGTGTCTCCAGTGCGTGCCGTCGTTAAACAATTACTGTGTTTCCAAAGTCTTCTCCTGTACTCGTACGGGTCGACCCCACTAGTCTCTTCCGGTGGATCTCCCTCCTATAAAATATCCCTGGATCTCCTACTGCTCTTAAACCCATTATTTTCCGCTCTGTCTCCCGTTTCGACCATGTTTCTACCGTCCTCTTTTCCGTTTAAAAACTATTACTCCCGGTACGTTCAGTGACAGTATATGGTACAATTCGTGTCCTTGTTTTTAAAGGGTCCGGTCCTCTTTGCCTACAGACGTCAAACCCATGTATGGGACTCCTGTAGTCAAAGAGAGAAGTGTTAGACAGGTAGTAGGGGTACTTCACCCCTCACTCCTTCTTAAAGTAAGTTGTTGTGTGTGAAACTCACAGAGTCCGTGAAAAAAACATAAATACTATTTTGTGGGTTTATATATAGGTTCACCCTAATGGTCGGACCCAACCTAGGTTCTCTGAAACCAATTGTCTTGATAAAGAGTAGTATTTAGGGGTTTGTTCAACTCAAAAAGTGAAGGAGAGGATTAGACGATACCTCGTGTCGGCTCCCCCGAACTTCAGTAGATGAAAAACCGTCACCGATGCTAAGGTTCTACTACCTTGCTAAGAAAAGGTATATGTAGTAATAATAAAGATCATATTTATAAATACTTCGTGAGTGACACGTTATCTTTTCTTGAGGACGGACCACCAGAAGGGTCGACTTGTTTTGTTTGTACTCATCTCCGGTTCTCTTCTCCACCCTTCTCTTGGAGTCGACCACCCTTTGTTATCCTTAACTAAGAAGTGGGTGGTCGAAAATAAGTGTAACCTATAATAAACCTACACCGGCGGTATAAAGTCTACACATTTACTTCACACAAAAATAACCAAATTGTATGTGAATCTGTCCCGAACTGTACACGGCACTTGACAAGACTCAAGAAATGTGTGTAATTAAGTAAATTAGAAACACTTTATCCGTACTCCTTTGACTCCGTGTCTCCTGAAACAGGTTCAGTGGCTCAGTATTCCAAAATTTCGTTATGACAGGTTATCTTGAAAGACACTACGGTCTTCATAACATATAACCGTGACGGGTTGTCCTATCAGGGACCGAGGTGCACCGATGACTTGTGAACTTTACACCGATCCCACTAATTCTTTGACTAAAAATTAAAATAAAGTAAAATTGGAACAACTGTAAATTTATCGGTGTACACCGATAAATTTATCGATCACCGGTGGTAGTAGCGTGTCGTCGATTTCAGGTCTGATACATGATAACACGATTTTAAGAGAAAAGACAAAAATTTCACACTTTCGGTTCTTGTATCTCTAAGAAAACACTTTGTCTCAAGGACGGACCACGTAAACGACAAATTAATACTACTTGTTACACTCTACATACAAATACCTTCTTTTACTCTTTTACTCGTTTAGTGAATCCCCCACGGTAAGGGGTAAATAAGGGACCGACAAGGCCTCCTAATGTTATTTCACTAGAGACTACTTTCAAAACAGTGTTAAACGTCGTCTACTCTTCCAGTCTCCCCTCTTTGGTCCCTGACCCCGGTGTAACCCAGAGGACGTAACGTCCGTTAAGAAATGGCAGACTTGGCGTTCCCTTCTTGGATTCTTTCATACTGATATAGAAAGGAGATCATGATCATCAAGGGGATGGTACAGTAACGATACATTCGTGTTCGGGATTGAGAGTATAACATGAGACATGAAAAAATTTTGAAAAACAAAATATAACCTCTTATCAACTGTTTGTTACGACACTGTCAAAGTTCACGTGTCGGTTCTCTAGGTCAGTTTGTATATGTACATAGGTAAGAGGGGGTGCGAGGGGAGGGTAGGTCCGACGGTGCATTGTGACTCGTCTCAAGGGACACGAGACGGCATCCAGGGACAACCAATAGATAGAATTTATATCGTACAGATGTGAAAAGTTCCAGGTTAAATAGAAACATGACTAAAAGGTATTTTGGGGTCATATCAAGGAACCAGTGAAAGATAGCTAACAGAATTGAACACAAACAAGGGGACACCCTCTGAGATCGTACATGAAATAACATCGTGACTGCCGTGACGTAACTTTTCAAAGTACGATTAGATAGAGGGCCTGTTCTGATTTTGGGATAATCTTGTTGTGGATAGAGTATTGTCTACGAGTCATTGGTTCCTTGTTTACGCACAAACTTACTTACCAGTAATACTTTTTAAGCTTCATATAAAGAGACAGAAAACATATTTTGTTTTACCTTTGGGGAGGTTACCTCGACAAAATATGGTCGTCTAAGTCGTAACCCAATGTAGTTCGAGGTGGCAAAATATTGTCGTAAGAACACCCCTCCCTGGTTCGTGTCAACAGCGTCTGTTACTCGTGTACCGAACGAATTGAAACGGGTTCCTTGTGTTCAATAGGTTTCTGTCAACCTAAAATCACTTGACGTGTCTTGGGACATACCTTTTCTTCACACCTTTTTTACCGTTAATCCGTTCTATGACGTAAAAACAATGTTCAGATACTTCGAGTTTGAAGTGTCTTATGAAAACTCTTAAAATTCTTCACATACACTTTCTACAATACTGTAATCCACTTCACCTCCCTCCCCGTCTTTCTCCGACTCTATCTGGTTCTAGTGAAATTATCGGAAACTAAATCAAATTAACTAACTCGCGTTTTTCCTTTTTTTTTTCCTGTTTTTCTTACTCCTCTACCGTTTTAACTGTTTACATTTTACGACATTGTCTTTACTGACATGAACGGAACTCATCCTCACCTTTTCAAACAATATGATCCTTTGTCAGTAAATTTACCTTTCTACCAAAAAGTACAGAAAATACCGAACAACATTTACTAATTAATTTATGAGACTCACAAAGTAATTTTCATACGTAAGGAAGGTTTAATTTCACACATCTCTGAGCAATATTTATTTAAGTAACCCACTTACTTTCCTCGTAAATGAAGATTTACTTATAATGACCGTTTAAAGTAAGAACTGTAGCTAATGTACCTGACTTAAATAAAATTATACGTTATGCTTGTTTAATGCTTCGATTAACCAAAAGATGGAATCGTAAAAACACATCGAATTACGTAAATATTCACTACGTTGTTAAAATTCTCAAGTGATGTATCTTTCGAAAAACGATAACTTTTATTTTATTACCCATTTTGTGTGGAACATGAAGTGAGTAAAAGATGGGAGTGTGAGGTACCTTGTTAAAATTCACGGGTGACACACGTTTCGTAAAATGACATATGACGTTTATTTCCTTTCTTTTGTTTTTTGAATAAAGACGTGAGATCTTCGAGTTTCACTGTACCCTTTCTGTATACATATTTTGTTACAATTATATTCTGTCTGAGTCCATTCATTCACGATCTTATTATTCTCGTGTTTCACGAATCCGCCATCTTCCTTCCCTCCCTAATTCAGACCACCCCTCCCCTAGTTCTTTCTGAAGAACCTCCTCCTTCCTAAACTCGAACCGGAACTCTCTACCGACCCTTAAGTTACCCTCCGACCCCCGACCCCTCAGTCTCCTCCTCTCTCTCCCAAACACACCAGGCCCAACGACCCAACGAGATATCCCTCCAAAACCAAAGAGACCTGTTAAAACTTGACAGTGCGTCTTCTCTGTACAGTGTGTCTTTTATGTGTCTCGTTGATTTTTGACCAGACGTTTATATCGATACACTGAAGTCTCTTCCTTTGGTGCAGTCGGACCCTATACCCGATGTGTTCACTGTCCATATTAATCTGTAACTCGTCTAGTCGTAAAAACTAATTATGTGGGTAAGAAGGTATGTAACTGGGACTCGGAATTTTCCTTGGAGACCTTCAATCAATCCAGTGGAAACTGACCCTACAAAAAGATACAACAAGGGAATCGGAACCGGGATATTGTACTCGAGAACGTTCCGACTCTTGAGACCCAAGTCTTCTGGTCATGTTATTTTATCTCACCACCGTAGCTGGCGTTGTCGGAACAATGTAGAGACGAAACATCGACACAATCATTGAAATATATCCGTAACTCCGTTCCTACACACCAGGGAGCCCCGACAGAAAAGTCATACAGGGATAGTACTCTTGAGGAAGACGAACTCTGCTTTCGACTAGCAAATTGACTAAGTACTACCAAAGGATACTAGACCGGAATTCTTTCCGGTAGGGATAGTTCGATGGTCAATCTTCAGATTTCAATATCTTACAATCTCGACCTTATTAGATCGGGTTGGGGTAGTCAGAGGTGAACTGTCATCTTCTATCTGTTATAATCCCTCTTTACTAAGATTTCAGTGCGTTCATCATAAATTGGACTCACTCTGGATCTTACATTCGGAGACCCGAAGGATAGAGAGTGCAGTCAAAGAAAGGGAACGTGAGATGACCGAATAAATAAACGTAGTGAATTACTTACACACACACACACACACACACACACGCACACGCGCTTATAAGGGTTCTAGAGTCGGATTTCGGAAGTCATCCTAGTGTCTCTTATTGCCTTATTATCGATTCGTTTTCTCCATTTTGCGTAACCGAGGTTTGGGAGGGGGAACCTTTTTGTAATCTTAGGACCCTTAAAGAACTCTGAGTTCTTTCGAGTTTGGGGTCCCGAACGTCACATTTGTGACACCGATTAAACAACTTCACTCTACGGTAACTACTAAGAGAGACGAAACTCTCTACTGTCTCGAGGACTACCTTGTTTCGTCTAACGACATCGTCTAACGACCCACGTCCGTCTGACGTTTTTCACTAGTCCTTTTCTGTTCTGAAAAATGACTCTGTCTATTAGAAAGAGTTTCTTCTCAGCTCCTCCCCGTCCCTCTGTCGATTTTTCCTTAAGGAGGGTATTACAAACGGAAAGACTCCTATTGTAAAACTGGTAAGACGGAGACGGGGTCTGTAACCTGTTGTTGGACCTCACTCCTAGACGGTTCGATCATGCAGTCAAACTGTTTTGTCAATCCTCTTTTGACTTACACGAAAAGATGAATAAAAGAATAGTTTCTTTTTACAGGTGTTTGGAAAGACATCTTGTTGGAAAGAATGACTGACCTCAACATAGGAAGGTTACACTAAACTAAACTCCAACAGGAGAAGGGACTATCGAGTCAACCATTTCTTAGTCGGACGTTACGTCCTCTGGGGCCAAGTTCAGGACTTGCAGCCCTGTTAGGGGACCTCTTCCCTATCCGATGGGTGAGGTCATAAGAACCCGAAGGAAAAACCGAGTCGGCCATTTCTTACGCGGACGTAACACCCTCTAGGGACCCAGTTACAAACTAGGGACCCAACCCTTCTAGGGGACCTCTTCCCTTTCTCATGGGTAAGGTCATAAGACCGAACCTCTTAAGGTACCTGATACAGGTACCCCAACGTTTCTCAACCTGTGATGACGCACTGAAGTGAAGGTGAAAGAAGAAAGGTAAACGAAAATTTCAAGACAAATGTTATCTTAACCCAACCGGGTTTCAAGGAAACACAAAAAGACATTCTGTTTATTTTTTTGAGCTCACTGAAAAACCGGTTAGGTTATTTTATTTAGTTAACGTACCTAATTTTTTTTTAAGAATTAACAAAGGTAGGTAGTTATCTCATGAAATGAAGATAATGACGTATTATTGTAAAGAAGATGAAGATGTATTCCTACCCCTTAGACTACAATCTCTCTTGCAATGGAATCGTTGGTAGATGAACCGACGGGAGTAAAAGATCTCCGTCTTGGGAAGTCCTTAATGATCTGAAGAACACAGAGTACGTCCCCTTCCCGTATTAGCCGATCCTGAGTTGAAAGACGAAAAAAGAACGGTTTAATAAGATGGAAGTAATCTTAGTGTGGAATTTAGTGTAAAGGGAATCCTTTATCCGGAGCTAAAACGAAATAATCACAAAATTCTTTTAGGTCCTTTACAGACCTAATTACCTTCCACCTAAAAAAAAAAGGTAAAATTTAAGGTAGTTCCTCTCGGTGACAATATTTCAAGTAATATAAATGAACACTGATATAATCAGTCTAAAGATTCACGATTAAGACCCCTTATTCGTTGGGGGTTTAGAGTCACCAAATATTTTCGTTGTTTATAATTGAAAAACGAGTACCCAGACACTTAACCGTCCACCGAGTCACAGTCTGAAACCCAACCTAAGTCCATACAAGAGGACCGGAGAGTAAGACCCTGGTCACCGACTGACCTGGAACGAGTAAAGGACCGTCTACCGTTTTCGGGTCCTGTTCGGGATAGTACTTTCGTGGTACTTTCGAAGGAGGGTTTTGTTTAGACCAGTGAAAGGTAGTCGGGTTCGTTCATTGTACCGTTTCGGGTTCAGTCTCTACTTACAGGGTGGGTGAGATGTTTCTCCGTGACGTTTCAATATACCGTTCACTATGCCTTAGTCTTACGAAAAGATCCCATCCTCATCTTTTAACTCTGGTCGTAAGGTTAGATGGTGAATTTTATCTTTCCTTTATAATGAAAACAGATCTCAGTCTTTAATATGGTGGCTCAAGAGGTTCTATGGATCTTATTCTGTTTAGGAATAAACTTTAAATTAAAAGATTTACGGAAAGGAAAAGGACATTATAACCCGTGTCTCATCTAATAGACCTATAAGTAATTTATAAACTTTCTAATTTTTTTATGACACGAGTGATTCCTTAACGTAGAAAACATTGTAACTAAGTAAGTAAGTAAATTGGTAAGTAAGTAATCGACTCCCGGTGGTACACGGTCAGTGACGAATATTCACACATCCTTTGTAGTCATATGTCCTTTTTTTTTTTACTGACGAAACACCTCGAATAAAAGATCGTTTCTCTCTGTTAAGTTTTATGTTATTTTTATCCATTTCGTATATTATACAATCGTAAAAGAAAAAAACCGACACGGTATGTCGTACGTCCTAGAATCAAGGGACTGGTCCCTAACTGGAGTACGGGGAACGTAACTCTTGAGTCTCAGAATTGATGACCTGGTGGTCCCTTTAGGGGTCAATCATAAAATATACACTCAATATATTACTCATCCCCTGAAGGGACCCACAGGTCACCAATTCTGAAGGGGACGATTACATCCCCTACGTCCAAGTTACCGACTACTTCCTCTATTCTAGGATGTACGGAGTGTCGGTCTTTTCGGTGTTGTATTTGTTTTGTCTTCGTTATAACATCGTTCAAGTTATTTCTGAAATTTTTACAGGGTATAATTTTTTAGAACTTTTTGTTATTTTACTTTTTTATTTCTTATCCGATTTTCATAGTCTTCTCATGATTCCCATCCGTACACCTGTTAGACATTAAAAGATATAAGAGAATAGTTTCTCCACTGGAAACTCTGAACTTCTAGTCTCTACAAAACGAGGTAAGAGGTACATAGGTAGCTCAAGGTGTCACTCAGGAGTCTCTAGTAAAACTCACATTCACACCCGAACGCTTTCCCCTCCCTTGTGGCTCTCACGTCCTAAACCCCGATCGGGGGTGAGGGTTGGTCGTTGTTGGTCTCGTGAAGGTTGACATCTAAATCTAACCCGGTATGTTAAAGAAAACGCCTGATAGGACGGTAATTTTTTTTTACGAAATTTTTATGATAGAAGCTGACATTTGAATAGTTCCAGTTTCTACACCTAATTCTATGACTAAGTCAAGTCAAGTCAAGTCAGTGAGTCAGCACAGTCTGAGAAACTCTGGGGTACCTGACCTCGTACGGTCTGGAGGGACAGGTAGTGGTTGAGGACCTCAAATGAGTTTGAGTGTAGGTAACTCAACCACTACGGTGGTTGGTAGAGTAGGAGACAGTAGGGGAAAAGGAGAGCGGAAGTTAGAAAGGTTTAAGAGGTTCGGTCCCAAGTTGTCATACACTTGGTATTTGAAGGTCTATAAGTTCGACCTAAATCTTTTCCGTCTCCTTGGTCTCTAGTTTAACGGTTGTAGTTTAACAGTTTTCGTTCTCCCAAGGTCTTTTTGTAGATGAAGACGAAATAACTGACGTGGTTTTGAAACTGACACACCTAGTGTTGTTTAACACCTTTTAAGAATTTCTCTACCTTTATGATCTGGCGAACTGGACGGAGGACTCTTTAGACATACGTCCAGTCCTTTGTTGTTAATCTTGACCTGTACCTTGTTGTCTGACCAAAGTTTAGTCCTTTCCTCATGCAGTTCCGACATATAACAGTGGGACGAATAAAGTGAATGTACGTCTCATGTAGTCCTCTTTGTGACCCGACCTATTTCGTGTTCGACCTTAGTTCTAACGGTCCTCTTTAAACTTATTGGAGTCTATACGTCTACTGTGGTGGGAATACCGTCTTTCGTTTCTTCTTGATTTCTTGGAGAACTACTTTCACTTTGTCCTCTCACTTTTTCAACCGAACTTTGAGTTGTAAGTCTTTTGATTCTAGTACTATAGACCAGAGTAGTGAAGTATCGTTTATCTACCCCTTTGTTACCTTTGTCACTGTCTGAAATAAAAAACCCGAGGTTTTAGTGACGTCTACCACTTACATCGGTACTTTAATTTTCTGTGAACGAGGAATTTTCTTTTCAATACTGGTTGGATCTCTCGTATACTTTTTCGTCTCTGTAATGAAACGGTTGCTTCCAGGTCCATCGGTTTTGATACCAAAAAGGTCATCAGTGCACAGCTACACTCTCGACCTGATATTTTTTTCGACTTGTGGCTTCTTGACTACGAAAACTTGACACCACAACGTCGTCTGAGAACTCTCAGGGAACCTGACGTTCCTCTGGGTTGGTCAGGTAAGATTTCCTTTAGTCAGGACTTATAAGTAACTACCACTTCGACTTTGAGGTTATGAAACCGATGGACTATGCTTCTTGACTGAGTAAACTTTTCTGGGACTACGACCCTTTCTAACTTCTATAACTAATTCTAATAATTAATTTACTTATTACTACCGAGTTCCAACGTGATCAGTTGTCGAGGCTCCAAACCAGGTACTGGAAGAAGAGAACACTACAAGGGGAATCTATAAAGTGGATCAGAGTATCGGAGGTCATGGTGAGGATAGGATGGTTGAGGGTCGAAATATAGTTGGGATAGAGAAGACGACCTGGGGTCTGTCAAGGTCAGTCGACAGACTACCCGTTTGAATGTAAATTGTGCCGACTGTGTCGAGAACTCAAGTGGACGTTACGTCCTCTGCGTCCTCGGTGTCCAAACTAAGGGCCCAGTTCTTCTACGAACCCTCCCGTGTCGTTGGGTGTGGATGTTATGTGCCCCAGTGTTTCTCAGTCTGTACTGACTCGTTGGTTCGTGAGTTCGCGAGTGAGGGTCTGGTGGGTCGGTAAGAGAAAGCAGTGGGAAGTATTATAAATAGTGAGACGAGTTCATACAACAATTAAATAGGTAAAGGGAGTACAGACAAAAGAGTAACGTTGTCTCTAAAACAACAACATAGGGTTCGTGGACCTTTTCACAGACTGTATGTCATCTACGAGACATAACTAGTTTATTTGCTGCCGACCACAGTTACGAAAAAGTCTCGGCTCCACGATAATTCTTCTTTGACCTTCTCCGTAGTACCGTACCTCACAACACCTCCACTACCGCACCCCTACCTTTAGACACCGAAGTGTAGTTTCACTTTTTCCTTTTCTTTACCCTCAGTCTTTTTATTCACAAAAAGTTGACATGTTAATACCAGACCGGGGTCTAAAACAAGAAGGACTGTAGAATCCAGGTGAAGTCTATAGACATAGACGATCCAAGCTGACACCCGATGACTTTGGGTGTGACCTTGTGAATTCTTTTTTTTCTTCCTTTTCTTTCCAATCTCTTACTCGGGTTTTCACTTTTATTTTCTTCCCAATCAGTGAGTCAGTACAGACTGAAAAAACGCTGAGGCACCTGACACCGCGGGTCCCAGGAGAGAGGTACCTTAAGAAGTCTGTTCTTATGACCTCACCCATCGGTAAGGGAAGACGTCCCCAGAAGAGGTGGGTCCCTAGCTTGGAACCAGAGGACGTAACGTCCGTCTATAAAATGGTAGACTCGGTGGTCCCTTCGGGACTTTTATTTTCTTGATCGAGAATATCTGTTTTGTCTCTATCTGGATGTATCTTTTGTTTGTACCAATGGTTTCCCGTTTCCCCCCTTCCCTGTTTAATCCTCAAAAATTTTATATTTTATCTATCTTTTTTCCTGGATGATATATTGTTTCCCCCCTTCCCTGTTTAATCCTCAAAAAATTTATATTTTATCTATCTTTTTTCCTGGATGATATATTGTGTCCCTTGATATAAGATATAGAACATTATTGGATTTAGCCTTTTCTTAGTCTTTTTCTTATATTCATATATTGACTTAGTGAAACGACATGTGGACTTTGTAACATTTAGTTGATATGAAGTTAAAAAAAATTTTTCTTGATCCACAATGACCTTGTCGAAGCTCCTAGACCCCGGTCCTTATGTTCCTGTGAAAGAAGTCCGGAGACTCCGACTCTATTTTCTTACCGATGTTAAAAGTAAAAGACTGTCACATAAGTTTAAAATTAAAGACCCTATTCTTACAGACTACGTAAGAATAAGGACCTAGGACCGTACCTCACTCGGGGGTGGTAGGATTTGGGTCATCTGACAATAGTCTTAGTGTCCATTACCTACGACCTGTTCGATTACGTTGTCGACAGGTGAGGTAGGGTACTTTTATAGTATCCCACTCCACAAAGTAAAATCTCCCAATATTAGATGAAACGTTCCTTTATTTCGATGTCCAGTGAATAGAGTTACTTCCTTTAGATAATAACGACCCTTTTATTCCGTAGGAAGGACAGTTGAGACTTTTCAATGTCCTGTAAATCAGGATCTGGACACAAAAGAGAGGACTCCGGGGAAAATTCTAGACACAGGGAGTAGAAGGAGTATGACAGTCGACCTTGTCCCGTACCGACTAAGGACTGGTGTCCTAAAGAGGAGAAGAGTGGGAGAGGTCTAAAGTGTCGTTTAACCCGTTGTTTAGATTCACAATTTATTTTATTGAGATTGTGTTCGGAATCCATTAAGTGTTAGTCAAGGAGGTCACATATATTCATAAACACACACACACACACACACACACACACACACGTATGTCCACAATCTACTTTCATTGTCCACTCCCCTTTTCTCATCTTTTCTCCTTCTTTTTCTTTTGAGTCCTTATTTCCGCGTTGTTACCTTTTGTTTCTCGTATAGGGACGCCGTTTTTGTATGAGAAAGGGATGTTCGATTAACTAAAATCCTGTTAAACGGATGAACCGTGATTTTTCAAAACTTCTGACTAGTGGATTTACTTCTAAGTACAAATACGGTTATCTCTATATTATATTAAATACACGGACAAACAAAGAAGATGTCTGGAAACACCACGGACAAAAACGTGAGTAGTGTGTAACTCACTAAGGTTACACAATGGACTCCAGTACCTCGGGTGCCACTCCCATTACCATCGGCACTCCGTCCACCTTTATTGTCTCTGGACCCTCTTACAAGAAACAGTCATGCCATCAACTCCGACTCTGCTTGAGGACAGTTTCCTTTTCAGGTGTCCCCGAAGATCTCCCTTGACTCAAAGTTCCTCCCTCTTTAGTTCTGAACGGTCACCTCTACGCTCTTCCGTGAGTCTTTTACTTCCCTAGACTTGGTTTTCCTTCTCGAAGTGCTCTCGATGACTCTTGTCCATTCGTCTTACCTCTCGTTGAGTTGAGTCTCGGTTCACCCTCTGTCCCGACGTCTTTATTTCCTCGAGAAAGATATTCTTAGACCTCGCTCCACCCTTCCTAGTCCTACTCCCGGTCCAAAACACCTCGGACTTCGTTGTAAGTTAAAGGTCCTCAGAGGAATCTTCTTGTATTTTAACATTTATCGTTAAATCCAAACTTTCACGCATGAATAAATCTTTCTCTTTAGTATTACATAATACAGTCAGGAAGATAACACGGGCCGAGACCTAGGGACCCTGACATCGGGCGGTCCGAGGAGACAGGTACCTAAGAGGTCCGTTCCTATGACCTCACGCAACGGTAAGGGGAAAGGTATTACGTAATGTGTAAAAATTTTCGTTTATGGAGTCTGAAACACTTTGGTCTTTTTATATTCTTAACATGAGAACCTATGTGTAGATATACCCAAAAGAATTAATAATGAAAAATCGATATAAAAGAAAATCCAATGAGTAAATAAGGATACTTTTACTGAAACATCGTATTAAGAAATGTCTCACTTATCTTTTTAATAAGTCAGTAATCAGGCAGTTTACTAATTAACAAATTTAAAACCATAAAGACTAATCTGTAACTGGATCAGTTAGAGACCGAACGATAGAATTTGTTGACTTCTACCCCTCTTCAAAAGTGTCCGATTGAAGACCGAGACACATAAAGGTCGGAATAAAGAGGAGAAGTTAGGGGTCCTGTATCACGTCCTGTATAGTGACACTACCCCGAAGACCAGTACGGGGAAACACAATCGTGTCATCATAAAGGTCCTTATAACGACCTTCGGTAAGGTTGTGACTCTTTCGGTCTTTAACGAATTGAGGTACGTCTTCACGGACATTTGGTGTTTTGTGTGGGGTGGTGTAGGTTTAATTTGAGTTGAAAGGGAGTCGACTTTCGGTTTTTACGGGTACCGGTGAGCTTACGGTGTCTTGGGTTCCTCTCCGTACTGTCTCGCCCTCCACTTCTCTTTCTCTTACCCGAGTGTCTGACCGTGGTTGCTAAATAACAAGGAAGTGTTTGACATAGTGGGTACACTGACACACTGACGTGACGTGTCCCGGGAGAGTCCCGGAACTTGATATTGCCGTTTGCTTCCTGAAGCTTCAAACGGTCTGTGACCTCCCCCATAAGTTCTTTGGAGACTTGTTGCGGAGGTATACGTTTTGTTTGTTTCTTGTTCTTTTGAATCCTTTTTCCTTGATATTAGGTTTCACAATTCTGGATGGTTTGTTCAGACGATGGATCTCTCCTTCTCTTTATTCACTGCAAAATCTTTCCAAGTATCCCAAAATCGGGCACACTTCTGATCTACCTCCCAGACGTGAACATTCGATTGAGTTACCATATATCGGTATTGTACAAAGATCCCTCGGGACATAACCAATAGATGTGACGTATTGTTTAATAGGTTTTGTATCTCTGAACTCCGCTCTTCTTCGTACTTATTGGTGTGTGTCAAAGACTCCAAACCCAAACCCCTCACAAATCGACTCTCCAAGACCGAGCCGCCGAGGGTACTTCAACATCAGTACGGTAACCGACCTTGCCCAGTGTACGTCCGAAGTAACTCCGACCTCCTAGTACGGACCGTTAAATCACGACCAACAACTCTGTTCCGTAGTCAAGACTGGTGTACGTAGAGAGGTGTCCCGAAGAACTCACAGGAAGACTGTACCATCGACCGAAGGAGGTCTTACTCTCTCGGTTCTTGTTTGCCCTTTCGGAGTTATAGAAAGTAATTGATCAGAACCACAGTGCGAGACTGTAAAGATTTTTAACATAACCGTCACATGTATGTAGTTAGAGTCCGAGGGTTGAGTAGGGTAGAGATGTGTAGACAAGAGATGTAGACGTAGAGACAAGGACGGGCCGTTTATCCAAGTAGACATGGTAAAAAAGGATCTAAGATGTATGTACACAATTATATACTATAAACAAGAGAAAGACTGAATGAAGCGGTACATACTGTCTAAGATCCAGGCAGGTACAGAGATGTTTACTGGGTCAAAGTTAGGAGAAGTACCGACTTATTATGAGGTAACATGTGTACATAGTGTGGAAGAAAGAGGTAAGTAGACATTGTCTGTCGATCACTGTTGGACAACATATCACGTCCCTCGAGTCGAACTACGAGAGACCACTGGATCTCCCTACCTGAACCCCCCACTCCACCCTCCCTCCAGATGCTCCCTCCCCCATATACATATGTATATTGACTAAGTGAAGTAACATGACGTCTTTGATTGTATTGTGATTTTTCGTTGATATGGGGTTAAAAAATTTTTACTTTACTTTTTTTTTTTTGGATGACCAATGTAACCAGTCAAGAGAAGTGACACCCTTCCCTAACGTGTCCCACACTTATGGTCCTTTACCCCGAGCTCTCTTGGGAAAACCTCGGACCGAAGGGGACTGAGAAGTACGAGATTACATTCAAGTAAAACACGTCGACGGCTGGTCCTAAACATTTACGACAGAACCGTTCTCGACCTTTTCCGGGTCCTAGGGTCCTTAAACACTCGTATACATACATACACACACATACGTATCCCCCACCACCTTCCTCAGAAATCTTCATCAGTGACCGTCGTAAGTCTGAGTATTTGACGTTTCTTTATCCCACTGAACCAAAGTCTCTACTCGGGGAACCTGTCTCTTTTTCTTTTACTTAGGGGATTTCGGTGTTCGTGTTCGACCTTAGTTCTAACGGTCCTCTTCATAGTTATTGGAGTCTATACGTCTACTATAGTGTGAATACCGTCTTTCGCTTCCTGATTTCTTGGAGAACTACTTTCACTTTCTCTCACTTTTTCAACTGAATTTTGACTTTTAAGTCTTCTGCTTCTAGTACCGTAGACCAGGGTAGTGAAGTATCGTTTATCTAACCATTTGTTACCTTTGTCACTGTTTGAAATAAAACCCCCCGAGGTTTTAGTGACGTCTGTCACTGACGTCGGCACTTTAATTTTCTGGGAACGAGGAACTTTCTTTTCAATACTGGTTAGATCTATCGTATAATTTTTCGTCTCTGTAATGAAACGGTTGTTTCCAGGTTGATCAGTTTCGACACCAAAAAGGTCATCAGTACATACCTACACTCTCAACCTGTTATTTCTTTCGACTCACGGTTTCTAAATTACGAAAACTTGACACCACAATCTCGTCTGAGAACTCTCAGGGAACCTGACGTTCCTCTGGGTTGGTCAGGTAGGATTTCCTTTAGTCAGTACTTATAAGTAACTACCACTTCGACTTTGAGGTTATGAAACCGATGGACTACGTTTCTTGACTGAGTAAACTTTTCTGGGACTACGACCGTTTCTAACTTCGTCCTCCTCTTCCCCTGTTGTCTTCTACTCTACCAACCTACCGTAGTGACTGAACTACCTGCACCCAAACTCATTGGAAGCCCTCAACCACTACCCGTCCCTCCGGACTACACGACGTCAGGAACCCCAGCGTTTCTCAGTCTGTACTGACTCGTTAACTTGACTTGACTGGACTTCCGGTGTTCCGATCAGTCTAAGTCTCTACCCTAATTTTGGTCCAAAGGACTGATTAAGATCAGTATCACTTTTATTAAATTTATGACCTCATAAAAAGATAGTCCATGAGTAGATTCAAAAGATATATGACTCCGAAGGGGTCACCGAGTCTACTATTTCTTAGACGGACGTCACGTCTTCTGGGCCCAAACTAGGGACCCAACCCTTCTAGGCGACCTCTTCCCTTACCGATGGGTGAGGTCACAAGAACGGACCTTTTAAGGCACCTGTCTCCTCCAGCGTTTCTCAACCTGTACTGACTCACTGATTCGTACTCGTCCTCGTAGAGTATAAACACAATGGTTCTTTTGACTCCGTGGTTCTCCAGATCGTTCATCAAATGTCAGTGTATCGACCATTTCATCTCGACCGCAAAGTCGGTTTCGGAAGGATCACGGGTTTGTGTAAAGAGGTGGGAGTATAGGGTAAGAAGGTCCGGAAGATAAGAAAATTCGAATAGGTCAATGGAGGAAGGAAATTAGGTAGTGGTGTAGGAGGGGAGGTATTCAATGGGGTTCCTCTTTAGAAAACAAGTCCCGATGCGGTTCTCCTGGACGAAATATTTAATGACCTTATTTACCGTGTAGAACTTTTGGGTTCTCCACCTTGGGTTTTAGGCTTTAACCTAAGATTTGTAAGACTTGGATGTTCCAGTTACACAAATATGAGGTACCTTCAAATCTGAATGTAAAAACTTCATTTTGAAGCCTCACACTAGGAGTGGGTCGGTTCCAGAAGGGTCCGACTTATGAGTCTATACATTGTCAGTTATGACTATTTCGTGACTGATACGCGACCGGTAACAAGATTCGTAAGATTGTCACGACTGAGTGAAAGTAGAAATATTCGTAGAGTACTTCATTCCCATGACAATAGTAGAAGAAAGGTTACATCAACGAGACGGGTCGATTCACTCACCAGTAAGATCCTGACTGTGTGTCTTTCAGACCGGGGTCTCAAGAAGGAGAACTCGTTACACGATGTAGAAACAGGAAGAAAAAAAAAGTCTAACAGGAACATAACCACCATAACAGTCACCTCAGATTCTAAACCAGAAATACAGACAGTTGTACGTTTCTTCTTAAGAAGAAAATTTTTTATACATAAACCGACAAGGTCCAGTATCGACTTCGCGAGTCCTAGAAATGAACGTCGTACGGTCGAGATATCTACACCGTATATTTGAGAGTCGACACCTTGACCTCTAGATCGAGGGACGGGTTCCTAGCTTGGGTCCACAGGACACAATCTTCGCGTCTTAGAATCGGTGACCTGATGCCCCTTCAGGGTAGTACCTATTCTTAAGAACTCGTTGCCGATACTACTCCGTGACACGACTCGTGATTCATATTTGACTAAATTCTTTTATCGGTACCAAGGACAGAAGGGACTCAAACGTGAGATCACTTTCGTTATCAGAAATTTGTTTCAGTATTTGTATACATTCAGTTATTCCTAAGTCGACAATTCAACACGAGTCACAATGTTTTCTGCGTTTGTGCCACGAGATTATCTGTTTGGGTCTCCTTGAGGAATCTGTACACCAGTCCCTTCAAGTAAGACTGAAACTTGGACTATAGACCTACTATATTTAAGATTTCGACTCTATTGCCTTCTCCGTGAGATCCATTTGTACCTTCCATATTTTGTAAGAAATTAGACCTGGGGAAGATATTAAGGATAAGTTTAACTGATAATTTTCTTAATTACTCTATCTTTGAGTCTTTCTGTTCCTCTTACCCACTTCTCTCTCTAGTAATACCAACGTTTCTTACTAGTGTCAAAGTCTTCTACTTTTCAACTTCCCTTTCAATCTTTTTGATTCTTTCGTTTTATGATTCAAGAATGTCTCCCCTACGAGAATAATTTTCTCGGATCAGTGTCTGTACTTGAGGGGTCTTTTCAGAGCTCTTAACCTCCGTGTACTATACGCCGTATTTCCCCACTTTCGTAACCACTCTTTAGTCTTCTTACCAAACTTTGAGTCTTATTTCGTGTGTGTCTGGGGGTCTAAGAGACGAGACAAGGTGAATAGGTCCCGTTGACAGGAAGGGAGTAGGACCTCCTACGGTCTCCTAAAAATAAGATATCTTTCAGACTCACCGAAGTATGGGTCCTAGGGTCCGGGTCTCCTTCATCCCACTTCCACACACCTTTAGTCCAAAATTCGTGTGTAGATGTATAACCTTGTACTAAAGATAGGAAGGGTCGGAGGATTGAGAGACCCAAACCCAATATTGGAATATTATAGTAAACTGATAAAATTTAAATATATAAAGAAAAAAAGTATTTTTGACATGTGTGTGTGTGTGTGTGTGTGTGTGTGTGTGTGTGTGTGTGTGTGTATAAAAATTGTTCTCTCCCTTCCCTAAGGATCCCGAAGGGACCACAAATCACCATTTCTTAGATGGACGGTTACGTCCTCTGTGTCCTAATTAGGGACCCAAACCTCCGAGGGGACCTTTTCCTTTACTGTTTAGGGTACCTGTCTCCTCGGACCGTCCGATGACAGGTACCTCAACGTTCTCAACCTGTACTGAATCGCTGATTTACTGTTCCTGTCCGTAAGGACTGTCTCCCTTGTCACACACACTTCCGGAACCAACTACGTAATTCCTGGTTCTCCTCCACCAGACCCTCTACCCCAATCTTTTTCTAGTCCCGGTCTACGACACCCTGGAACGGGTGGTTGTTTTTCTCAACCCAAAAGAAACTTTACGTCGGTGCTTTCCCAAAATTCGGTACCCATTGTACTAGAATAACTCCAAATTTCTCAATGAGACCAACATATTTCTTATCTAACAGTGTATAATTCGACCCGGAAGAGTACTTTTTAATACATAGGATCCTGAAATCTCGCCTTTCCTGGGAGTTCTAGTAAATCAGGTTGGGAAGGAAAATTTTCTATTCGTTTGATTCTGTGTCTTTTAAATACTAAACGGGTTCCAGTATATCGATTATTGACACACTCCGAAAATTTGGTCCTCAACCTCCCACTATCTAATATGAAAATTCTTTAGTAAGATGAGATACAAAGGAAACCGGTCTTCACTACAGAGGAAAAAGACTTGAAAGTAGAGTGGAATAAAAAGAGCGGATACCATGAATGAGTAAATAATGGAACTAGTATCAAGAAACACAAGTGCAGAAGAGAATAGAGGAAATACTCCGACATTTTACGTCCTAGTCCTCCATACCAGACATGGGTTATACAGAGGTGTCCCGAAACGACACCATCCACAAGTTAGTTGTAAACGACTTACCTACCTACCTACTTACTTGCCTACCTACCTACCTACCTATTCACTTACTTAAGAGGTATACTATATTTATTTTGTCTTATAGATGACTGACCTATACCTGTACATCTGAAATGAGTGAGACTAAATGGTAAGATCCAGTGGAGGACCGGTACAAAAGTAAGTAAAAGAAATTATTCTTGTATAACCTTTCACTAGTAAAAGATAGTCTACTTTACTCCACCGGATCTTTTTACAGTATAAAGATTCAGTCCGTTATGAAAGAGGGCTCTAATAGTCGTCCCTCTCGGAGAGGTGTGAGTGGGACAACCGATCCGAATACGTAAGAAAGAGTTGTGTTCCAGGAACCCCTCCAATAAAGAATGACTTAGAAAAAAAAAAAGAGGTTTTTCTATCGACTCTGACGGGTATTCTTTCATTAGTTCACAGGTCCCACTTTGTCACTATAGTGTTTTTCCTTTATACCAAACGAATTCCATTATTTTTTTTTACGACCCGACGTGGATACGGGAGAGGTCGTCTCTTTATATGTTTGTGTAGTTACTTTTGATTGTGACGGTTATCACCTCTTTTGGGACTTCTCTCTAGACCCTCGGGACCTATTACAGGAACGGAAGTTAAAACTGAACAACTCACCGAGACCATTAAGTACCCTAGAGAGACACAGAGAGGGAGAACCATAGGAGTAGGCACTTTCTCTCTACTTTTATAAACGTTGTTAACCAGTATCCGGGTCAAAGACGGTGTTCATTTACTGGGTAATTTACAGTTATTTTAGTCAGTCTGACCCAAAAAAAACTCCCCCATTGACAATGTAAAAACCTAAGTGACTAAACCGTAGGACGTATGTGTCCGAGTCCGTGTACAACTCTTCAAAACGGCCTCTACTTCAATATGTAACATACAACCGAAGGGTTTACTTCTTTACTCGAGGTCCCGTACCCTGAAAACTACTAGATTCTGGAGGTGATTCCGTTGTCCGTAAGACTTCTGTTTGTACTGAGTACCACGTACCCTAGAGTTAGTTGACAAGTGTTTGAAGCCAAACTCCCAACCCTTCCAGACCTTTTCTAAGAGCCCATTTCGAATTAAGTCTTCTCATGTCTGACAAAGGAAACGCTTTACTGTGTGCAGGCACAACACTTTGTCACCTTTGACCTTTTCTCACGGACACAGTGCAGAGTACCTTAGTGGGACAGCGGGTCGGTGTCTGAAGAGAACGAAAGAGGAGACCACGGATCGGAATGTTACTTCGGTGACACGAATCTGGTAGAGTCGACGAAGTGGTGTAGTGAATAGATAACGATACCTTATTCTGTCGGATTGTCAAACACCAAATCCCAGTGTTGTGAATTAATAAACGAGTACTAAGACAGTAAACTCACCCCGAGTCGTCCCACTGAGAAGACGACCAGACTGGACCCCAGTATGTACGTCCACGATAGTAGACCTCAGAGTTTGACTCGACCTTGTAGGTCTTACTGTAGTAAATGTACGTGCTTGGAGTCGACCCTATCGACCTTGTCAACCCTCGGCCGACCCGTAAAGAAAAAGAGAGAGAGAGAGAGAGAGAGAGAGAGGTTCAAAGAGGTTCGTCTTATCTACTTAAAGTACCGTATCACTGGGTGCCGGGGGGTTTCGTGTTTTCGTCTTCGAAGGTCCGGGAGAATTCCGAGTACGGATCTTATCAGTGTCACGGTTGAGACGCCACAAGGTGACCAATTTCGTATAGTGTAAGGTCGGGTCTGAATTCTTTTCTTTGTCTAAGAAGTAGAAGTGTGTTCCTCACCGTTTCTTTGAGACCGACAGAAACTGGGTGGTGTTTGGTGTTAATACATCAGTCCAGAGCACCCTATTTCTTCATAGAAAATGGACGAGGAAACCGAGGGGGTCATGTCTGTGGAGGACAAAGGACAAACTTACAAGGTGACAATGTACTTCGGAGGTGGGGTCGTGAGACAGACAGCGAAGGTGAAGAGACGGTGGTGGTCGGTTGAAGAGAGGTACGAGAAGAAAGATGGAATATCAAAGAATAAAAAGTATTCGGGACGACGAGATACTATAATGGCAAACACCGAAGACGACGATGTTTACGATCATTACACTCCTTGTCTCGATGGGACTCTGACGACAGGAATCCTCAGGACGAACGTTCCCACTGGTACTCGACCATAGACCCTTGAACCTAATCAGTCCAAAGAGGTCTCTTTGTGTTGGTTTTGTTATACACACATATTATCTGTCTTTCTCTAAATAATATTCCTGTCCCCGAGTACCTCTGACCGTTCAGATCAGACGTTACACACTGTCGTCCGACCACTACGTCCTCTCTACTAGATTTTAGGTTTCCGTCAGACGAACTTCCAAGGGAAGACGACCCCTCTGGTTAGAAAGACAGGATACATTCGGAAGTTGACTAACCTACTCCGGGTGGGTATAATACCTCCTTTTAGACGAGTGAGTCTTAAGTGTGTAATTTTACAATTGGATTAAGATTTCGTGGGAGGTTCAACTCTAGTTCAGTTAGTAGTGTCCTCCCAAGGTCTTGACTATTCTCACTGGGAGACATAGATTTAACATACTCGTCACGTCAAGTACGACTTGTCGACGAAAGTGACAAGGGTACTTCTTATTCCTTTCCATGAGTGTTAGACTATAAAAAAATGTACGAGTCGTCTCTTACACTAGTTGGTGGTCATTTTAGGGACCCGTGACTCAGAGATTTCTCGTTGGAACTATCTGTTCAGAGTACCCAATAGTTTTGAGTAACGGTTCCTTCTGGATTTACCTGTAAAGAGGTCTCTTCTGTATATCTACCGGTTCTTTGTGTACTTCTCTACGAGTTGTAACGATTATTAATCTCTTTACGTTTAGTTTTGATATCACTCCATAGTTGAGTGTGGTTAGTCTTAGTGGTAGTAGTTTTTTTAGATATTTGTTATTCGGGACCTCTCCCACACCTCTTTTCCCTTGGGAGGATATGATAACGACCCTTATATTTAATTATATTTGGTGATACTTCTTGTCATACCTTCAAGAAAATTTTTTGATTTTTATCTCGATGGTATATTGAGCCGCTACGGTGAGTATCCGTATATAATCCTCTTTTGGTCTTAAGTTTTCCTACGTACGTAGGACTATAGGTAACGTCCTGATAAATGTCATCGGTCCTGTACCTTCGTTGGATTTACGGGTAGTTGTCCCCTTGTCTATTTCTTCTACACCATGTCTATCCGTTGTCTTATAATGAGTCGGGATTTTTCCTTCCTTTGTCACGGTAGACGTCTCAGTACCTACCTGGACCTCTAACAGTATGTCTCACTTCGTTCAGTCTTTCTCTTTTTGTTTATGGCATATTACAGTGAATATACACCTGAGATCTTTTTACGATGTCCACTTGAATCATCGTTTCGTCTTTGTCTCAGTGTCTGCATCTCTTGTTTGAACACCAATGGTTCCCCCCTACTTACCCCTCTAACCTCAACTGGATACATGTGGTGGTTCATATTTGGTCTATCGACTACTCTTGGATATATCGTTTTGTTTCTGTTTCGAGTAGCGGTCTCCGTACGTCGTGTAGGACACGCTGAGGGGACCCACTCCTGAGAGACTTCAAACACGGACTAAAGGAGGTCTCAAATAGGACATATGCAAAAGGGAAACGACTAAAACAAAACATGGCAAAACGATATTATTTAGAATCAATGCTGATACTGAAAATTCGACTTAGGGGACTCAAAAGGATCTCAGTGACTCGGACTCGCTCCAGAACTCCCGACGTCGTGTGCATTCTTTACCTTTCAATACAGTAAACGTGTCCAGACAGAGATTGGCAATTATGTTACCTTTGGCTCCACCTTTCTTAAAATATATCCAGAATACGCTCACTCGTGATACGAGGTATGAGACTACAGAAGTTTCCTCTATAATCCTTGTATTTTCTCACTGGTGCTGAAGGTCTCCTCAACTCCTCCCCTAACACCTATAAACTCATTCATCCTTTTTCTCGTTCCCTCCATCCCTTTGGGTCACAACGTCTCAAAGCTGAGGTCTCTGTACCGGCTAAATCTGTACCTGTTTTAAGTCTGTCAGATTTAAAACCGAAGCGACCACTGATCTCAACAATGAGTTGTATTCGAAATTAAAGGTGTTGACCTTCCACGTATTATTTTGTTACCGATTGTAAATCATTCACGAATGGTGTAGAATCCGTTAAGTACACAATTGAGTTACTTGGAAGTGTTGTTAGGACTCCTTCATAATAAAATTAGAAAGAAAATGTTTAAGTCTTTGAATTCGGGTCTTTCTCTAGAACGGTAAGGGTGGTATGTCCCATCACTCTGCGAATTTACTCAATTATGTACATTACAGGAACCCATCCCAGACCTCGTAGTCCTCGTAAGTACTCTATACTTGACAATAGAAAATTTTGTACTAATTTTTCCTCTCCTTTCCTTCTGTAACCCTCGTTGCCGGGGACTTCTTCGTTTCGTGTCCTTACGGGACGTCGTCTCGGGTAAAAGACTCGTTACCCGACACTCGGGACTAACTTGTCCGAGTTTGGAGATGTATCCCTTCTTACGACCTCATTTCTCATCTCCTTTACACTGGACCCCTGTCTCAAATCTCAGAACTGGTAGTTAAACCGTGAATGATAGATTTCGACACCTAGAGTTTAACTGTTTACTGTCCCAGGGATCTTTGGTGGTTGTGTCGATTTGTTGGGGGTGTTGATCTTTGGTACCATAAAAGTCCGTTATACTTGATTGACCCGAAGGGTCCACCACGATCACCATTTCTTGGACGGACGGTTACGTCCTCTACATTCTCTGTGTCCAAACTAGGGACCTAGCCCTTCTAGGGGATTTCCTCCAGTACCGTTGGGTGAGGTCATAAGAACGGACCTCTTAAGGTACCTGTCTCCTCGGACCATCCGATACCAGGTGTCCCAGTGTTTCTCAACCTGTACTGATTTCACCGAATCGTGTGCGTACTTCATTGATACATAATCGGTAACTAGTCCTGTTTTCAAATTGTTTTTTTCTCCCCAGAGGGGGCCACCAGGTCACCAATTCTGACGTACCCCGTACCCAAACTAAGGACCAACCCCTTGATTCTAGAGTTTACGGTACACCACACCGGTTTTTTTTTTTTTTTCAAATTCTTTTTTTGAAGTCTCTCTATAAACTTATAATTTAAAATCTATGAATAAATTCTTTATTTCTAAAGGAAAAGATATTTACTCAGTTTGTGGTAATAAGAAACTTAAAATCATCGAAATCTTGATGACGTAATCTACTACCTGTTTCATTCACCAACTTCTCTATATAGACCAAACCCCGTATCTTAAGTCTGACTTTAACTCCTTTCCCTTACTAATCCTTTGACATCATAATTAAACTTGTATTTCTTTATGTCCAGACTGAACCCACGTAAGTTACCTTTGCTTTCCTTTGTCGACTCATGTTCTAGTTACTGTTTCCTTCGTGTCTGTCATAAAAACTAGGTATTTCTGGACTCAAGTCAAGAAGTGAGTAGTCGAAGACTGTGGAGACTTCGAATCCAAGGAATAGCCAGTTTACCTTAACCATTGTTGATGTCAACTATTGTTTTATGTTACCATAAACAACGACGATACTTCTGACTCAGTTTCCTCTCTCACTTACCTATAACGATAAACTACACCTTCGACGAAAAAAAAAAAAAATTATTTACGGAGAAAAATTTTTTTTAATAAACCGACGAGGTCCAGAATCAACACTGTGCACCCTAGAAACAGCGGTGCACGTCCAAGAATCATCGTCGTACGATTCAGATCCCCACCCTGGACCCCGTCCTCACCTTGGACCCTACCTTGGACCCGGGGGTCCCTACCTTGGGTCCGGGGGACCGTAACCCTCGTACTTCAGAATTAGCGACTTGGTGGTCCCTACAGGAACCTTCGACAAGAGTAATGTTTATTATAGAGTTACACACTCTTACTCCTCCACACTCCTCGACCTCTACTGAGGTTTCTGAACTGGGGTCCACGGACGGTTTCGTTTTCCGAGGTCCTTTCTTTTGTCCCTTGTCCCTTCTAATTAGGTCAGGACTACCTTCTGCAAACCAAAGTAAAATCCGTGTGGTTTACTCCTGTTTAACGGACCTCTTAGGGTCCCTGCCCCCTCGGACTATCCGACAGCAGATACCCCAACGTGTCTCAGCTTGTGCTGACTTCGCTGAATCGTCGTCGTCGTCGTCGTCGTAGAACTTTCCCGAATTCGTGGGATATTTAAATTTGATATTACATATTTTTCGTAAAGTTTCTTTATGTCTAAATCCCCTTTTTTCACTTCTCTCAAGGATCTCGGGGTTTATTTGACATGTGTTAAACACTATGTTTTTGATGGTGACCTAAAAATCTTTAATTTGACACTAATAAGTCCGAATGTCACCAATATATTTAACTTTGTATGACACGTGTCACCTTTATTCGAGATAACACACTAAAAGACACTTACCAGTCGACTGTGTACCGACTTAACTCTCGTAGGGACCCTTAGTTCATCAGAACCGAAACTTGTTTCGGGACACACGTTTAAACCTGTTTAAAGAATTGGAGAGACTCGGAGTTAAAGGATTATACATTTTTCTCTACCTTTATTCTGGAGAAAGTGTTCCAAGGGCACTCTTAGTGTACTCTAATGTAAACTGTAAGTGCGTTACCCAGTAGTCATCTGTATTCAAGGGGTAGAGAATCTTTTGTTTACAAAAGATTCCGGAGTGATATTACCATACCTTCATGGTCGACGTCTTCTTTCAATGTCTATACTAAACTCTTCAAAATCTTGGTATAAGTATTAGACTGAAAACAGAATTAGTTACCTTCTACTATGTGTTTCTTTATAAGATCAATTCAGACCTGACCCCATTATCCAAGTCTTATTTTGATAATTCTTTTTTGTGTAGTGTGATGATCATTTCGTGTGTGGTCCGACATGGATACTTCAGGAATAAAATTTAGGACTAAGAAACCCAAAAAACAAACAAACAAACAAACAAATCAGTGAGTCAACACAGTTTAAGAAAACGTTGGGGTACCTGACATCGGATGGTCAGAGGGAAAAGGTACCCTAGAGGGTTCGTTCTTATGACTTACTCAATAAAGGAAGAGATCCCCTAGAAGGACTGGGTCACTAACTTGGGTATAGAGGACTTGACCACCACGACCAAATCAGTGATTCAACACAGGCTGAGAACCTTCAGGTACCTGATATCGGACGGTCCGAAGAGACAGGTACTCTAAGAGGTCCGTTCTTGTGACCTCACCCGACGGTAAAGGAAGACGTTCCCTAGAAGGACTGGGTCCTTAACTTGGGCCCAGAGGACGTACCGTCTCTCTAAGAAATGACTGAGTCGATGTACCTAAGAAATGGAGACTCGGTGGTCCCTTCGACGAACTAAGAAATATACAAGGAAAAAGTTATCGGTAATACAAGTCTATAGGGTTACTTCTCTGAAATGCAGTGAATTTTATACTTAAACCTTTGAGTACCTAAACCAGTAGAGTAATCTTTTACGGATCGAACAGATCCCCTTGTATTACTTTTGTAGTAGATAACCTTTAGTTCAGTGAATGAGAAAGCTCAACAAAAACAAGTCAACGAGACAGCACACACACTGAGAAACGCTGAGAAAACTCTTGACCAGAGTTTTTACCTTTAAATCCTACCAGAACAACTAGAACGTTTGGGATAATCTAGGGGGTATAAGGTACTCGTGATGTCATCTCGGATATTGAATGTGGACCAAGATATGGAACCACATGACACATTATACACAGAAAGGGGGTACTTAGTATTTAAGAGACTGTCTTCCTTTAGATAGACGGGCAGAGTAACGATAAAAGGATCTTAGATTACGTTACGGATCGTGGAGTTTCTGTGTGTCATTTACATCTTCTTACTTCCTTCCCTCCCTAGACTATGTCATGAATCGTTACTTCAGTCGTGAAATTTTTTTTATAGGAACAAATTACCTATCTCATTCAGTGTAAAGGACAAAAGGAGAATCAGTACATGAGACATCCTATTTTTGTTATAAAAGATTCCGGAGTTTGGGAGTTCTGTTTACGATTTATGTTACTTTTAATGCAATTACAATAGTATGATCGGCTTTAAAAGTAACTCACGAACGATATCCGATTCATTCGTGAAATATACGTAATTAAGTAAACAGATAGGATTGTACTCTCTTAAAGGTAAACTGTCTACCTCTTTGACTTCGAGTCATACCACAATATTCCATCAAGTATCCCGTTCGTCCTAAGGTCAGGTTCGGGGTGGACTGAGAAGTGATGTGACGTGTGAAAAGTTTCCCGAGTCATCGTGGAACATCACCAGAGGTACAGAGGTGAGGGTCCTCCTCATGGTCTCACCGTCCCGGGGGACACCCGCCCTCCTCAGGTGGACACCAACTCGTGGACCTCTGTCCGGAGGACCCAGTGTGTCCACGAGAAGGCCCTCAGACCAGAGGTTGTCAAATCTTGGTATCTCCGACTACCCTCTTCACTTACCTGTCCTCCTCGTTCCGTTCAACTAGAACTCTATGCTGGTTTTGTTTAGGTCTTTTTGTCTTTCGGACCTAGGGTTCCTACTCTCTCTGCCACCCTTGTGTACGTAACGACATTTTTCCCTTGTACCCTCGAACAACGACCCCAGAGTCTTTTGATTGCCTTCGGTAGAACCCAGTCTTCAACTAACTCTTTTGTGTCCTTTCCCGGAAGGTATGTTCCGTACTGAGAAAGAAGTGGGAGTCAGGGTAGTGACATGAATATATGGGAAAGGGAGGAAGGAGAAAGAGAGAAAGGGAAGGGGTCAGTACGGATACATGGGTACGTGTGTGTGTGTGTGTGTGTGTGTGTGTGTGTGTGTGCGCGCATGTGTCAAGACGTCGATTTCCCAAGAATGTACGACCAACGACCAGCGACGAGAAGTAAGTTTGTAGAAACCTTTTGTTCCAATTTTACAGATCTAGATCCTGATTTGACTGTCACGAATACAAAGACAGAGGAAGCAGAACTCCCGTTCTCGCGCATAAGGTAAAGAAAAAATAGGGGGAGTGTCGTGGATAATGATCTATGGTATACGAGACGTGCATGAACCGTGAGTTATTTACGAACGACTTACCGACTGAAAAGGGCAGAGGGGGTGGGAAAGGAAGGGTGGGGATGTCGTAATGAAATTTCTAGACAACGTCTCGAAACCCCGCTCCAAATTCTAGGCAAAACTGTTTATTGGGAATACCCACAAATTTCGGTTTTCTAGCTTATAAATTTCGTCTTTATACTCGACATTGAAGTACCCACAAGAAACTTCTCTACGTATTTCGACATGTTTATCTATCGGAAAGTCTGTCCTGTATTGTCTGGGTCGAAACACGCAAACGTTTATATGTCTCCTCTTCTCGGACTTGAAACGAAACTTGGGATACAAAGGAAGATTTTAGTCAAATTTATCCTTTCACTTCCATCGATTTAGAAGATATAAAATTTTTCTAGAATGTTTATGAAAACCGAAATTTTCGGATACAGTGACTAAGTATTATATTCTCCACTGTAATTTAGATACGGGGGGAGTTACGGGGAGTGGGGTGTCTGTCCTTGGATGTCCGTTTTTGTTCTGACCTAAGGTAACTTCAGCACTCTCGTTTAACTCCCGACATTTTTTCTCCGAAAATCTTAGGGTCTGTACTCTAGAACCACGACCCTTCAGAATCCCTGGTTTCGTACCTAGGTCCCTGTCGTCTGCCAACTTCGTGGTCTCGTCTTAGGTGTAGTGTCTCGCCGAGACCAATTACTGAAGTACTTCGACGACTCGAATCTTATGGTTCTCTCTTCACTCGTACTCAACACGTCCAGGCAATGAGGGTATCCTAGGTAAAAGTAGGTTTCTACAGACCTCAAAGGACCGACGAAGGTAATTATGTCGTCTTTGCTCACGTAGAATAGAGTCCGGGGTTGAGACTGACAGGGTACAAGCGAATCTCGTCGACTCGGGAGCCGAATATCCGGATTAGATACAAGGTCTCCACTAGAGTCCTTCACGACGAACTATACAGAATGAAAAAAATTCACCTTGATGAAACGTACCTCGACACCGATTTCTCCAATGAATGTCGATTCGTAAACATCCTGTCCACCCGAATTTATTTGAATTGATAGTTCGATATCCATAATTTAACTAGTATTCTTGGGAACCAATACGTCACTAACTAAACCTCCCGGACTGTCGAGATCGTGAATCGAACCTTAAATACTTAGTTTTCGAAATTTTAACTTTAGTTCTTTCCAAAAATTTCATGATGATAAAGGTGGATTGATTCCTGACAATGTATTCATCCTAAATAGATATCAATAGTGAGTACATATCACGTCTTAATAGGTTCAGAGAAAAAAAAATAAGATTACTGAATATACGGAATTGAGTTAGTTCTCTCAAAGAATTTTATAATGGAAAGGGGAAGACCTTTTTCTTTAAAAATAGGTCTTTGATGATTAAAAATGTAACGATTTAGTCTTCCCACGAGAGAAAGACTAAGTAGGAAACGAAGGTAAAGGACATCCAATTTACATCCAGTTATCAGGACCTAAGATACATATAATATAAACACGTTCTACTAACTTGTGTATTAACTTTAAATGTATTTGTGTGTTATAGAAATAAAATGAAAAAACCTATTGTACAATAGTAAACACTTCTTGCAAGAGTAAAGAGTGGAGTACATTAATTTTTTTATAAGATATCCTACCCTTAATTATCATAACAATAAAATATCTACTAACTCAAGTCGTTTGAAGTAAGTTGACAAGTGAGGAAGTCATTAAAACTAAAACCTGGGTTTACACATGATCCGGGACCTTTATGTTTATACCTTTTTGAAATACTTCAAGTTACAGATAATACATTTTGTTCATCCGTTTATTTTGTAACTGTCACCCTACACTATTCATGATACAATACATTTATATTTCTACCGTTTTTTACTTAATGGTTTGACCAGGTCGATACTTACTTGTTAGAAAAGTTTCCTCTTCTAAGAATTTCACCCAGAATCATTCTTCTTTAGGTGGTCTTTGCTATTTCGTATCTCGTCTCTTCGTCGTTCACCGTTCCATGTCTTCGTTCGTTGAGATTCTACTTCCGTTCTTGACGTTTGTCAACTCGGACCGACACTCATGTCTCCCCTTCTTTTACTCGGACTTCTCACGAAAGGAGTCCTTGTACACTGGTCACTCCCCGTTCTTCCAAGACCCATATACTACTCAACCACTTTTCTTTAGAAGTCCTTTAGTCTAAGTAAACTAGAAAAAAGTGGTACGTGCTGGAGGTGCACCAGGTTTTACCGATCAGGACTAACTGGGTAGGGTAGGTGTAAGACTCGTCGTTTTTCTTCCTTTTCATTTATTTTCCTTGTTTCCGTATTCGATCGAAATTCCCTCTCAGAATCTTCGACGCTGCCCTGTGAAGACGAGTATTAAGTAAGTAATCTTGATCAGTGTACCGGTGCAGATGGTGATTTCTGATTATCTACGAAAAGACTGGTCACACAAATCAATATGTAAACACTACTACAATTATATCCCTTCTTCTCTCTTACCTTAAACCTTCTGTTGACCCTCATGGGCGGTAACTCCTCGTACTTTTTTAGTTAGTGTTTAACGATACTAAGACTTGAAGTGGGAGACCAGTTGTCCCTCAGTGACCTCTCAAAAAACTAGTTCCTGGACTCTACTGGTATAAACACATATTCTAATTCTTTCTACTCTCTGACCTCTCCCATTATAACCTCTGTTCCCTAATCAATCCTCTATAAATACCACAAGGTCCACTTTCTGTTACCTCCAGACTGCTCCCTTCTCCTTACTCCTCCCCTTCACAATTCTTCCAATAGACGGTACGGTCAACTCATGGTCATTCTCCGTCCTAAGTTCGAGAATAGAAACCGAGGTTTAGGTACATGTACTACGAGTAGAAGGAATTGGTTTACCACCTTTGAACCGAAGGGTCCTCGGAAAGTATAGGTTCAACACAACACTTTTAACCTATCATGCCAGGTCTAGGTCCTTGACTTCTCAGGTCTTTGTTCTGTGGTACACACCGGTAAACTAAAACTCTATAATACTCAAAAGAGAAGAACGTAAGTTCGATCATCTTCTGAGACTTGACCCGAAGGAACGGACACTTCTCTAGGTTTTGTCCTGAAGAGTCCAAAATAAAGATTCGGAGTTCGGTACATTGTCCTCTCTCAAACTTCTCCCTCTCTAAAGTCGATCTGATCCTTCTGTAAAATCTCAGCCCCCCTCCCCTCCTTCTACCTAAAAATGGCGGATCTCCAGTACGTTCCTCTACTACCCTTCATCGACACTTCACTATATCAGGACCTAAGTTCTGGTTTCCGACGAGATGGGAGGCACACCGGGTTCGTCGGGGTGGACTACCCCGGTGCACTCGACCTTATTAGATGTTGGGTTTCCTATAGAGTCTTTTCAATCGTGATGGCCTTTGGTATCGTTTCGGGGTCAGACGATAATTTAATGGAAGGTCTTTCTGTCGATTCTCCAACGTTACTTGACTACACATCTTTATTTTTATGAGTGACTTGATGACTTTTGTTTTTCTCCTAACTTTAAGTATGGAAGTCGAGACGATCTGTCGCTTGGGACCCACTGTCGTTCCGAGAGATATCGGGGTGTCCTCAATCCTTACTTCTTGTCGAAGTCTTGTATTAAAACACGGACAGGGAGGGAAAAGGAATTAAGACTAAGACTCTCATCTTTGGTTAAGTTTGACGTAGACACATATAGGTATGGGTAATAAGTGAACATTTACAAGGTTCATTGAGTCTGGAGGGGAGTCTTCTGTAAGCTCGCAGCGAATCGTCCTATAAACTCCTGTTTCCGTACACTACAAACCTTTACAGTCTATTGCAAGATCGATGACCTGAAACGGTCATCCAAGTCATCCATTTCTTAGACGGACGTGACTTCCTCTGGTCCCAAGATAGGGACCCAACTCTTCTAGGGGACCTCTTCCTTTACCGTTGGGTGAGGTCACACGGACGGACCCTTTAAGGTACCTGTCGTCTTGAACCACCAATGTTGGGTACCCCAGTGTTTTCAACCCGTGTTGAATGGCTGATTTGGTAGCGGTGGTGGTCACAAGATCGATATCAGATTAAAAAGGGAAATAATTATGTTTTCGAGTTTAGTCCTAGAGCCGTATACTATAAATAGGTTTGTAGGAGGACATATGTTTTAAGGTCTCTACCACTGTCTGATATCTTTTTTGTACTAAATGTTTTAGTCGTTCTCGTAAGATAAATTTCGTTATAGGGGACCCACAACAGACTCGAACTTCATGTTCAAGTGATATGTCAAAGAGAGACCTCTGTTATACGGTTCGGAATTTATACCGATTTTTAGTCTTCAAACCCCCTTTTGTAAAGTCGGGACGTTCTTCCTTCATACGACATAAACCATCTCAACCCTTATGTGCTAAAACAAAGTCTTTAGACTCTTTTTAGATATCAGCAGAAGAAAAAACGGAGGACGTTTGGGTAGAATGGGATAAAGGTAAGACAAAGTAAAAGAGGGACGGAAGTTCATCAATATAGAAATTTTATAATATTAGGTTTTTTTCTTCCGTTCTCCTTAAATTGATTTTTTATTATTAGTTTCGGTAAGTACCAAATACACGGGTCTGATTCGACATAAATACCTTCTCAACTAGAAAAAAAAAAGAAAGAAAAAAAGAAAGGTCTTCAGATTTCACATTTAATTCAACGTGGTTCCGTCCAGTTTAATAAGGGGTCAGTAAACATCATACGTCACAAAATACACTGAAAAATGGGAGAATAAGTTATTTTGTTACGCATGAACATATCGTCGGTCTGCCTCACCACTAAGTGTGAGTAGAGTCTCTACGGTTCATGACATGGAGGAATTCCTTTGTGTGAGTGGGTACACATTACTCTTACGAAACCTAAAGGACTTCACTAAGTTGTAGTTTAACTTAAGTTGTGACTCGACTTATAGGTATCTACAATTGTTAGTGTTCTAGCCTACGTGATCTCAGAGTAAACGAAAATACATTGAGGGTGAGTAAATAATATTCTCTACGTCGGAACAATACGACTTGACCTTGTAAAAGTGAGTGAGTTCCTCTGACTAATTTCTTAAACCGGACAAACAATAATTATATTTTATTAGTTTTTTTCAAGTTCTTTCCTACCGGTCGATACCGAGACACTATGTCTTGAGGGTAACTCGAGAAGAGAATTTAGTAAGTCGAAAATCGAGTTCTTCTTGTGACTGGATCCGACCTGTGGCCGACATAATAATGATCGAACTATGACATCCACGACCAGAGTTAATCTTTTCTACGAACCCCTGAAGGAACTGTCAGGTGACCAATTCTGAAATGGGTAGGTCACGTCCCCTACACCCAAGGTAGGGACCAGCACCTCGATTCTAGAGTGTACGGAGGCCTGGTCTTTTGATTTTGTATTTTGTCTTCGTTATAACATTGTTTAAGTTATTTCTGAAATTTTTACCAGGTGTAGTTTTTTAGAAATTTTTTCCTTCTTTTCTACGAACATTTTTGGGTGTCGGACGATCTACAGTCCAGTAATCTTTGACAACAAATCGACGATTCCTTACCGACTGTGAGAAAACGCTGGGGTACCTGACGTCGGGTGGTCAGAGGAGACAAGTACCCTAAGGGGTCCGTTCTTATGACCTCAACTAACGGTAAAGGAGGATGTCCCCTAAAAGGGCTGGGTCCCTAGCGTGGGAACAGAGGACACAAACCGTCCACCTAAGAGACGACTCGGTGGTCCCTTCGGTTGTGGTCTTTAATAACGAAAATTTACGACCGTCTCCTCATGTCTAAACTATACCGTCGTGATCCCCCGGTAATACCCGAAGGGTTCACCACGATCACCATTTCTTGGGTGGACGGTTACGTCCTCTGGATTCTCTGGTCCCAAGCTAGGACCCACCCTTTCTAGGGGACCTCCTGCCGTACCGTTGGGTGATTTCTTTAGATCGATGAAATGGGTAACCTCTTTCATTGGTTTTGGTCTTCAAGAACTTTATGTTCCCATTTTAATTTTCTATCTCACCTTTACCCTCTCTTTCTTCGTCGACGGTCTCGACGTCCCCCGTACCGGAGATCCTCCCGTTTCTACCGAAATACATGTTGAATTTGATTGGATTAATTTTTTATTCCGGTAAACCTGTACACATTTCCGTCAGTGGTCTCTTGAACCTACGTAATAGGGGTCGGAGGTCAAAGAAACAAGTGTTTCACAAACCTTTCAATCTTAAAGTTGGATTTAATATTAACAGTGTCATTCTAAGATGGATTTAATTTTCAACTCCTTGGACTTGATTTAACGGTTTTTCTTTCCGACTCTGGTCGAGAATTCCTCCTCACGTTCTTTCGTTACCCGGTTAAGGTTTAGCAGGTAATTAAGTGAGACTCCTTTAGTAGAAAAGTGGTTGTCCGTCCCTGATCTCTACGTCTTTTGGAAAACAAAGGGTTCTTAAATATACCCGATCGGAACAAAAACACCCGACCGAAACAATGTCCGTCGGACGGTCTTTGCGTTTAAGAGTCCGGGACAGGGTCTTTGGGCCTACCTCGTAAAGACAAAATCATTCCAGGAACCCACTAAAGACACGGGCACGTCCCTAGACGTCCATACACGAAACTATTCAAGTTTAACTTTTAGAGAGAGTTTTTAGGGTCAAGGTTTTACTATAGATCAAATTGAAAATGTGATACGATATTTTTCTTTATTCTAAGAAAGAAACATTGCTACTTATACTGAGGAGAAGACAATATCCCGAAGGGACGACCGAGTCTACCATTTCTTAGACGAAGTCACGTCCTCTGGGTCCAAGTCAGGGACTCAACCCTTCTGGGGGACCTTTTCCCTTACCGAGGGGTGAGGTCATAACAACGGGTACCTGTCTGCTCGGTCCTCTCGATGTCATGTACCCCAGTGTTTCTCAACCTGTACTGATTCGCTAATTGTGAAAGTGAAAGACAGTTTACTACACGCTCAGATTTATTATATGTACATTTTTCAGGACACTTACAAGATCCCGTCACCGCGATTTTCACCCCAGGGACCCTTACATAATTTTTACTTCTAAGAGTCTGAGGTGAGGTCTGGATGACTGAACCTTTGGGACCTCCTCCCCGGGTCGTTAGACACAAAATTGTTTGAGAGGGTCGTTAAGACTAGGTCCGAATTCAGACTCTCGGGGACGAAAACTTGGTAGAGACCTTGATAAGTTTCAGTAATCTCAGTAAACGACACTGAACTAGAGCGCCCAGTTCCCTTTTTTTTTGCGTTAACTTACCTTTTAATAAGACTATTTAAAGTTTTACTACTTTCGTCTTTATAGTTGCAAATAGAGTGTTTATAAAAGATTACCTAACTAAATATAACAAATTGTTGTCCCTCCATTTAACCATGAAAATAATGACGGTCAGAGAAAAGTTTATTAACTATCGAGCAAAGTTCAGGGATTGAAGGAACACTCCCAGGACTTCACGGAGGAGGGTTCCTGGTAGAAGAACCGGTCCCCTTATTTTGTCGGACTGACTGGTTGAGCTAGTACTAAGAAGAAGACTTTCGAACAATTCGTTTGTCGTATTACGTACTTATGACCAATTGACTAGTCCTGTTTGCATGGTAACTTTCACTTCAACGAGTCAACACAGACTGAGAAACGCTGGGGCACTTGACACCGGGTGGTCCGAGGAGGCAGGTACCCTAAGAGGTCCATTCTGATGACCTTACCCATCGGTAAAGGAAGAGGTACCCTAGAAGGGCTGGGTCCCTAGCTTGGGTCCAGAGAGTGTAACGTCCGTCTACGAAATTGGAGACTCGGTGGTCCCTTCGGGTAATGATTTTTACGGTGTCCCTTCATGGTAATGATTTCGTTTTTACAATTCTTATCCTCTTTGGTCCGTACTTCT
This sequence comes from Capra ibex, assembly GCA_006410555.1. Lineage (NCBI taxonomy): Eukaryota > Metazoa > Chordata > Mammalia > Artiodactyla > Bovidae > Capra > Capra ibex. The sequence goes on along the minus strand of SJYO01018757.1, from coordinate 36,237,873 downwards.
TGTACCCTTCAGAGATTTGATGGAAGTTTAAAAAAGACATATAGATTTTAATAAGATTTTAATCTTCAAGTAAATAAAAAATTTTCGACTGGAAACAAACTCGGAATTTATTAGTCTCGAGCGAGGAAGAGAGAAAACTTTTTATAAGAACAAGTCTTCAGTGACGATACTTGACACCTCTCGGACACACGTACGTCTGTTGAACTGCTTGGACTAAAATCCAACTACATAAAGGACAAAAAGATCTCGGTGAATGAGTGACTTGGAAACGACGTCCGTTACTCTAACTCGAGAATAGTCTTACGATAGAGTATGGGATGGGACGTCATCGACTATCTCACGATGTCGAAGATTACGACACAGTCGACACACGACGAGGAAGGGTTGAGGATACTCGCATTTGACGTCTGTGAGAACGACGGAAAAGTCTCGATACGTCTACTTTCTACTGGACGTCTGTCAACCCAATGACCTACACGGTCGTGTTGTGTTTTCCTCTTCTTTATTCTTGGTAGGAGGTAAAGAGTGATTGGGGGATGTGTGTGTGTTTTGACACACATGCACACATACATTTACAGATATCCACAGGTTCCAGTGGAAACGTCTTTGAGAAACCAGGGTCCTCTTACTAGTCACTTTTGGAGGGAGACATCGTCTTTCCCTTGTATGTTGTAACTGTAAAGAGTACGGTTGTGTTGGACAATTGTACCCTATAAGACTTTCTGCAGTTACAAGTTTAAAAATTAATTGTATGTCTATGGTTGTATAGGAGAACGAGAAATCAATCCTTTACGGAAATTTTACGTCTATGTCTGTACGACGAACTAAACCTTTTAATAGTTGAGCAAAGAAAAGAGAAAAAGAAGGATTCCCAAAGTTCTGGTAAATCTATTTCAGATTGTTGTGAAACGCCTCTTCCGTTACCATGGGGTGAAGTCATGAGAACGGACCTTTTAGGATACCTGTCTCCTTGGACCATCCAACGTCAGGTACCCCAGTACTTCTCAGCCTGTGCTGACTCGCTGAAGTGAAAGTGAAAAGTGAAAGTACGTGACCTCTTCCTTTACCGTTGGGTGAGGTCACAAGAACGGACCTCTTAGAGTCCCTGTCCCCTCGGACCACCCGACGGCAGATACCCCAGCGTGTCTCAGCCTGTGTTGACTTTACTGAATCGTCATCGTCGTTGTTGTGAAACTTCTACTTTCAAACTAAAAAGACAAATTTACCTCTGATAATTCTTTTCCTTCGATATGCTTCACATACACAATCTGATTCATTGACATTCACACCTCGGGAAAGACGTAGTCCTGGGTAGTCAGAATTCTATCAACCATGGACCATACCCCACACGTTCCAGACTCTCTCGTTCTCTACGGGCTTTACACAGAAATTTACTTTAATCCTGTTTTTTTTAGATTACTTAAGACTTCCACAAAAAGAGAAGAATACTGTGGTTGAGCCTCCATACTCTTACAGGACTACGGTTCTTAAGATTCACTTTTATATTGATTAACCTGAAGATTGAAAGCTGGACTAATAGATCGTTTTCGATTATATGTATATGATAGGATGATATGACATTTTAGAACTGTATATTTTGGTGGTGAAATACCCGACGACTAAGTGTACTTTCCCTCGAAGTGGAGTAACTTTCGGAAAGAATTACTGGTTGCTACAACTGTACCAATCTATCGTAGTGGCTGAGTTACCCGTACTTAAACTCGTTTGAGACCCTCTGTCACTTACTGTCTCCTCGGACCGTACGCCGTCAGGCATCCCAGTGTTTCTCAGTCTGTACCGAATCACTGACTTGTTGTTCTCGCACTACTGGTTGTTGTGTAGTCTCGTGATTTGCAATTCTCTAGGACAGATACTTGTAAATTAACACATACTTCCACTATTAGGAACTTTACTACTCTCGTTTTTGCTGGATAGAGTCAAAAATTTCTGGTGCTTAAGATACATTGAAGACTTCCCATAGTTAAGATAGAATTTTTATTATGTCGACATTTCCAAGGGAGTCTTTATTTACTTGACTTTGTCGAACTTGTCTCGACAACTACTATTCCTTCTTCCCAATGTAAACTGTGTCTTTCCAAATTGGGTCCTCTCACGACTAATTTTGCCGTGTACCTCAAATGCTTAGTTTAGCTCTACCCTCCTTCTTACCTCACGGAACAAATTCTAACTTACCACTGACTAACCAGAATTTCCTAGGAAAACGGTCGTCAGATGTGACAAATTAACCCTCTAATATAAGATCTCCGTCCGAAGGGAGTATCGAATCAGCCATTTCTTAGAAGGACGTTACGTCTCTGGACCCAAACTAGGGACCCAGCCATTCTAGGGGACTTCTTTCTTCACCGTTGGGTGAGGTCATAAGAACGAACCTCTTAGGGTACCTGTCTCCTCTGACCGTGCGATGTCAGGTACCCCAGTGTTTTCAGTCTGTCTTGAGGTGCTGATTTGGTAGTGGTGGTAAGATCTCCTACTATTGTAACGGTTTACCGTTATACCGTAACCATCAACCTGATACCCAATTATACCCTATACTGAACGGTACCTACCCGAGATGGACTTCGTCCTGTAAAAAAGAGGTTGTAAATAGTAATCAACAAACTTGCAAATTACTTGACGATTACTTCTATCTAAATATTTTTTTAATCTTCTGGTTGTATCATCTCGTCCCTGAAGGGATCACAGAGTCTACCATTTCTTAGACGGATGTTATGTCCTCTGGACCCAAACTAGGGACCCAACCCTTCTATGGGACCTCTTCCTTCACAGATGGGTGAGGTTATAAGAACAGACCTCTTAGAGTACCTGTCTCCTCGGACCTTCCGATATCAGGTACCCCAGCGTTTCCCAGTCTGTACTGACTCTTCGATTGTGAAAGTGAATTAACCACGATTATTAGTTATACCGTCGGTAGTCCTCACAAGTCCTCCAACGTATCATCTCATTAAGGTCTGATAAGTTTCCTTAAAGAGAGGTAAAAAGACCAGCTAATTGGTCTATACAGCCCTATATGTAAAATAAGTTAAAGATTTATTATGATAATTATCTTTGTTAATTGTGTTTAATTTTAGTTGTTCATCTTTCTATGAATCATTTTAGATCTCAATGTTTTAAACAGGGTCCGTACAACATAAATAACTTCATTAAGGGTGTGGGAAGTGTCGTTTTTCACCTTAGGTATCTTAATGATACTAGTTTCTCGACTAATTATTTAGTGTAAAACATTTATAACCAGGTTTCTTCTTTCTTAATTAGAGGTATTTTTAAATTTATTTTAAAATTTACCTTTTTTCATTGACCTTTACCAAATTGATTAATTCCTTTTAATGACGTCTTTTACGGAAAAACTGTTTTTACGTAATTACAACAATGGTAAAAGTAAATTTCCGAAAATTTTTTTTTTATTGAAATCGGAGTTTTGTAGGAGTCTCAGTTTCGTCACTCTTGACTTGTACGACACTGGGGAGTCAAGTAGTATACCTTCAGCTTACTACGACAAATTGATAGTCGAAAACGTACGTAACAAGGGATATGGACCTTAAGGAAAGAGACAAAGTATAAGATCCTGAGTTCTGAAGAGGACATTCTGAGTTGAATACTTGTAGCGGAAGTCTAATCACAAGGGACTGGAGGTCTGTCTTAATCTATAAAAATGGAAAATAGGAGGGAATCCCTGGAAAATACTTATAAGATACTACAACGACATTAAGGAACAAATGTGACGATAAAGTACGTGACCTAAGACCGAGACAGATCCTGTACCGAGTACAAAATCAAGAAAACAATAATTTAGAGACTGTATATTATCTGCACATTACTTAATTACGACTTGTTTACTCACTCCAGAGGTACGGTGGGCGTGTAAGTAAGGAGAGTAAAAAATAAAACTTTGTTTTAGTATTTGAGACATACCGTTGAAATTTCTACATAATTCTTTTTCGTGAAACGATATTTAAGTCTACTTATGATTTGTACATCAAAACACTAGAGAGAGAGTCGTTGTGGAGGGAGGAAATGTAGAGAAGGAATAGGTGTTGGTTCTTTTCGTCACATAAATATCCTCTCTTGAGTCCTGACTCTACCGGTCAAAGACTTGAGGACCGGTACCCACAGTAACCCTCGCAGGGATCTCACACTCTCGTGAAAGACCCTCCAGGTCTCCAATCCAGTCGGTTCCCGAAAAAGAAAGGTAGGTAGGAGTTAAACTGAAACCCAAGTCGACTTATACCAATTTCCTAATTAACGGGTAGTAGAACAAGGGATTTAATTCTCAGTAACACCATTCTTGGTTCGTATCGTTATACGTGGTTGGTGTTTCTTTATTTAATGAAACATTCAAAGTTTTCTAAAAGTGGTTTAATGACGAGACACGTTTACTACAACCCCCCTTTTTCAAACAAACTCTTCGTAAAAGAAACCACTGACATTATTCCATACACATGGGGACGACTCTATACTCAGTGTAGGGACACTATCCTTTGACACCGATCAAAAACACCCAAACCCCAAAGTATGATTTAAAAATCACGGAGTACAAAGGATACTGACTACCTACCTAGTAGTGGACTGAGTGTCTTAGAAAACGATACCTAGTGGTATCACATCGAAAAGTTTAAGTCATTACACCGTGGGTCTACGAGTCTCAAAATTATACCTCCCTCTTTGTGACCTTTATACGTTAGTCACGAAACTTTACCTGAATTGACTCTAGTGAAGAAAGGTCGGAAACAGTCCTAATGTCAACTTGACTAGATCTGAGTAAACAACCTCTTCCTTTGCCGTTGGGTGAGGTCACAAGAACGGACGTGTTAGGGTCCCTGCTCCCTCGGAACACCCGACGGTAGATACCCCAGTGTGTCTCAGCCTGTGCTGACTTCGCTGAATCGTCGTCGTCGTCGTCTGAGTAAACACTAAGAATAAAGATTTTCTGGATGTTACGGGTGAAAAAGCAGATTCATTTCATCTACAGAATCAGGTAACTCCAATGACATTGTTTTATGGTATCTGACCCATCGAATATTTGTCTTTAAGTAAAGAGTCTCAAGACCTCCGACCGTTCAGGTTCTACTTCCGTGGTCGTCTAAGTTACAGACCACTCTTAGACGGAGAACCAACTATTTATCGATGGAAGAAGGATATTGTGGTGCACCGTCCCACTCTCTCGAGAGAACCCCGAGAAAATATTCCTGTGAGTATGATAAACACTCCCGAGGTCTGAGTACTGGATTATTGGAGGACTCCCGGGGTGGAAGTTTATAGTAGATTAGTGACCCTAATCTAAAGTTGTGTATTTAAACCTCCTGTGTTTATAAGTCTGATATCGTCAGTCCTATGTTATTGTAGACTCCCAACAAAAAAAAAGAGGGGTCTAATTCCAGTACGGTGGTAGGAGTTGAAGTCATAAGGATTTCCGTTTAGAAATAAATAAGTAAGTAAGTTACTTATAAATAACCTATTTATTCACACAGGGTGAATAACTCTGTCTCTCTCTCCTTAATTCTACTCCGGGGACTGGAGTTCTTCGAATTTCTACTCTCCCCATTTTGTATGTCAATTTATACCGTGCGCGGGACTGTCCGTTCCAGTGTCTCATGTGTTTTACCCATTTGCTGTCTGGATGTTTTTCCGTACAGACCTCCGTTCTGCAGTCCCCTCTTCTACCAATGCTTTTCCAGTCAATTTGAACTCTTTTTACGTCTGACACTCGTCAAGATCCCTTGCACATTCCATACGTTAGTCCCCCTCTTCGGTCCTCGACCTAGAATTTCTCGAGGTACTACTGAAAGATACCATGGGTCCTCCTCGGGACTTTCCCCAGTGTCCTCTGGTATGCGTCTCCACGAATCCCCTCTAATCCACTCCCGTTTCCTTCCAACATCCATTCGTCTAGGTAATCCTCGGAATAGAACTATTAGGTTTCCCTTTTCCCGTAACTCGGTCTTACTTTCATTCGAGTCACCCTTGTCTCTCATTCATTTCCTTGGTCTTCTCCCTGAAGGGACCACCCTTCAGATCACCAATTCTTAAGTGGAACATCCCCTACGTCCAAGCTAGGGATCAGTCCATTGATTCTATGATACACGTCGCCTGATGTTTCGGGTACAGGACGTTGATGACTTCCCGGGGGTTGTTTTCTAGAGTGTACTACGTTCATTCTGGACTTCGTCGGTTTGTTTGTTTATTTTTTTAAAACTTTTTCCTTTATCTTCTCAGTCCCGGACCCCTACCAGAGGCCCGACACCGAATCCCAGGACTACTAGTCTGAGAACAACAACCTCGGGTTAGGGGACGGGGTGGGGTTCCCGTGTTAGGAACCAGGAAAAGAAAAAAAAAAAAAAAGATCTATGTGAGTGTGGGTACAGTCAGAGTTGGTTGGACTAGAATTTCTCGAGGTACTACTGACGTAGAGGGGGACTAACGTATGGAATGTGCAAGGGATCTTGACGAGTGTCAGATCTACTATGGGTTTAAGTATTACGGTTGAGTGTGAAGAGACTTGAGATCTGGACTTATAAGTTACTTGTAAGTGAACCTACAAATCCCGTCTATCGTTTGAATTGCTCGAGGTTAGAATTACACTCGGGAGGGAACTGGAGAAAATGGACGTCAGAAGAGGTAAGACCCCTTGTCGTTAAAGTAACAACCAAAGTACCTAGGTTTTGAAACTACAATGATTAAGAACCGATAAACATAAATGAAGTGTAAATCAGGTAGTCGTGTAGGTACACCGAAATTGAAGTTTTACATACTTCTTGGACTGGCGAAAACTCATGGAGGTGACGATGGTAGGACCAGATTCCGTAGTGGTAAAATGAGGACCTAGAATTTTATTGAAGGATTGGACACAGGGACGAAGAAGGGGACGGGGGACGTGAGACAAGGGATGCATCGTCGGTTTTCTTATTTTGAAGGGACGTTTGAAAAATAAACTTTGAACAGTTCGTGTGTCTTTTTTAAAAATTTGTTAGTTCACATTTTACAAAAGATATCAAAGAAAAAAAGACTGGGTCCTAGGGTAGTATAAGTACTTAAGTAAACAATATAGAAAAGTCACAGAGAATAATATCTAGGTAGGGGAACGAAAAATTTTACTGTAAGTGAAAAGGTATATCCCAGAGTGTGTAAGATTTAAACACTCAAAGGAGTGTCTACTACAGTATGTAAAGTATAACGAAGTATAGTTCTCCATCTATTACAGTCCAACAGGTGTATAATAAATCACTACGACGAACTAGTGGACCAATTACACCACTGGACGGTCTTAAAAGGTACCACTTCCATTTAAAAGAAGATACATTAATCATTTTTTTAACATCCCGTTATAAAACCTTGAAAGGTTTATGGAATAGGTGTTGTCGTAAAATGGGTGACCAAAATCCTAGATAATTATTGACAAGGATGTAATAAATTGTGTGATCTTCAACCTTTCGTCACTAAAGTTTTATGAGGGCGAGAGAAAAAAATCGTCTGTAAAATCATTTGTTAAAGAAGGGGATAAAAGGGAAAAAGAAGTAGGGACTGAGGAGAAGAACAGGAAGGGAAGGAGGAGAAAAAGGAAGACCGGGAGGAAGGAACAAGAAGAGGAGAGAGAAGAAAACTGAAAGTGTCATCTGAGTATCTAAGAAAAAGTAAGTTACATAATATTAATCGATGGTACCTCAGTAAATTTTTATACATAGTCTAGTACCAGATGAGAAGATGAACTGACTTTGGTGGGACTACTGAAGAACATAGTGAGTTCTCATTTTCTGTTACAGGAATGGTACTGGATGTTCCGGGCCGTACTAACTCAGGGCTCAAGGACACACCGGAGTAGAGGGAGACGAGTGTCTGGGTCAGTAGGCCGGAGGACTGATGAGCAGGTTGTTCCTACGAAGACGGAGCTCCAGAAACCGGGGTGGTAAGGGAGAGAAACATTACGGGGATAGGGTCTATAAGCGAACCAAAACAAGGAGTGTAGAAAAGAGTTTCAGTAGCCTGTTGTAAAAAAAAATTAAATTTCGGTTGTGAGGGGTAAGTGGACTGAAATTATCAGGGGTAAGTGGTCTGAAAGAGATAGTTAGAATGAGGGAAGAATCTAAATAAAATAAATCAGACGGGGGTTAAATAAAATACAATATAAATAAATAAATGAACCGGCACGGTCCAGAATCAACACCATACACCCTAGATCAAGGGAGGTCAAGGGACTGGTCTCCGGGGGATGTGACCTTCGTACAATAGAGTCGGGGACCTGGTCCCTTCGAGGGGTGGTGGCGGTGGAGGCGGGATGGGTGATCTTAAATTTAAGGAACTCCCGTCCCTTAAAATGGACAAAATGTGTGACGACCCAAGGTCACCGACCTTATGATGGAGAAACTTGTACAACTCTCACTCACTTACATAACTAACCTACTCTCCGACTTCCTTCCCCTCTACGGGTAGAAGGTCCAAACCACTCAAACCTACTGTTACGAGATGAGGGACTCGGCCCGTTGTCTCTTGTTCTTCGCGTGACCCCCTTGGTCGAAACTTTTCCAACTCAAAGTACACGGACACTCTATCAGTACAGCTTTTCGGGTCCTCCTTCAGTTGATCTGGACCTAAATCACCTATCTGACCCATACTTCATCAAAGGTTTGTGTATTCCGTCTCAGTACAGGATTAAGTAAAATTTACTTAACTTGTAATGACTTAACTTAATTATACTTACCTTTCCGAGTCAGAAAGTGGAGGGTTAGACCGTACGGTTGGTTCGCACCCTTCCCTCGATAATTGTGAAAGGACTCAGACGATCCCAAACTCGACGAGTTGAGTTTCTGTCGTGATTTGTGGACCATTATCAAGATTACCAAACAGTTGTTTCGACCTGGATAATCAGAAGATCCCACTATTGACAAAGATCATCAGATTTCTGACGATCTTTGTGGACGTTGGACACATCTCGTTAATCATCAAATTTTCACACCAAAACGACAACTAGATAAACACACCATTGGAAACGTTAAGGAAATCAGTTTCCTATTCTTTCCGTTGTAGTTTCTAGGAAAGAAAGTAATCCATGATTAGAAAAGAGAAGGAAGTGGAAGAATTAAGAAGCTTCGGAACCCTTTCAGAGGATCTCTACTACTCGGTATTCTTACGTCCTTCTCAAATGGAACACACTACAAATCTTATCGCGGATCGAATTTGATCCACGAGTCATTTAAAATGAGTCGACATATAATTGTAGGTCAAAGAACTAAAGACTTGATAGTGGGTATAGAGACAATATGGGGTTTCGAGTTGGGAGGGGGAGAGAGTAGTTTCTGGACTCGGGGTGTTTGTCAGAAGTATCAATTTTTATTTCCAATGATACTCTTTCCCGTTTCAGTTGTCGTAGTGTTGGTCACACCTTTAACAGGTGACGTGGAACCCTACACTCCCCTTTGAATTCACGTAAGGTTGTAGTATTCTGACCTGTGTGTGGTCACTTACCCTTATACTCAGACCTATGAGTACCTCTTAAAGGTATAATCGTATCGAATATTTAGGACGGGTGTCCCACCCAGTAAGGTAATATTTGAGTAGTTTCAGAAAATATAAGGAAAGCTTACTACCACGGATTTCACCTACAACGGTAAGTACAGAATTCCCTTTTCTCTAGTTTCACTTTAATACCCGCATATAAAGTCGTTAAAGTCTTCGAAAACAGTAATAAATACTGTTACTGGTATGACTACCGCTCGACTGGAAGCCATGAAACACTATCGTCACAATGATTCAATTCACTTGATATTTAGTCTCTCGGGAGGGAAGGGGAAATCTCTGTTCTTTTATTAATGGTTATCTTAGGAGTGACCAGTTGTAATTCCAGTTTTCATTCACATACAAATTGAACAGGTAACTAAGAAACTGAGAAAAAGATTTTGTCTTTCACCCCTATATCAATTCTTCCGTCGACTGTAATTCTCGTGAAAAATCTCATTGTTATTGTTCTACCGATCTAGTTTTTTTGTAGTTTGTGTTGTCCCATTTCGTGTCTTTAAGTGAAGTCACTTTGACCTTTAATTGTCACAAAATTTTGAGGCACGACCATCCCTGAGAACGATAACACTGGGAAGGCTCCCTAAACTAAAAGTCCCAGTAGATACGAGAAGAAAATTTTAAGACGTGTCTCATCTAAAGTATACATCGTTAATGATTGTCTTCTATACATCCAGGTACCTACGGTAGGAAAGTTGATTTCCGTGTTTAAATGATTAGATATCCAATTTAAGTTGTCATTCTTTAAGAGTATTACCTGAAAGTACTTCATTATTTCGTCCTTTCTTAATTCTTTAGTTTATAAAGATTTATTGAATTATTTTAGTTTACAGATTTTATTATTTTCGGTTTCTAGTTTGTTTTATATCTGATAGATCGATACTAAAAATAAATCTATTCGTTCTAATCGTCTTAACTTTTACCGACTTATTGGGGAGAGTTCAACCCACCACTGATAAAAATTTCTATCTTAAAATTAATGAAAGGTAAGTAATCGGTAAAGGTAAGTATATCAAGTCTTAAGGTGTCTACGGGGTCGTGAATTTCAAATTCAGTACCTGTATCTACACCGTTGAGGACTTCTGTAGGGTAGACGAAGGTTATTCTTTGAACTATAAGGAATCCTAAATACCCACCACCCTCCTCCAACGGATTTCACTCCAACGTCTTTACCGGCCTTTTCGGAACATCCACTTTGGGTATAAAGAAACTGACAGACATTAAAAGGTAAACATAGATCTTAGAGTTGTTATACACATCTCGTCAAAGAAACGGGTTTCTATTGGTTTAGTATCTAAAGACTATTTAGATCACACGTACAGATATTTGTGTAAAAAACCTCTCTACCCATCCTTACCCCCTTCCCTGTATAGACTACTCTCCGACTTTTATAAAAATCAAAATTCGAGTAAACGTGAGTATATTGTCAAGGATTGTTGTTGTTGTTATTAAATATATGGGAGCACTGACAGGTCAAATTGAGAAAAGAAGGTAGCAGAAGGACCTTAGACTTTACCAAAATGGACCACAGGCATCTCTTGACTGGACCTTCAGCAATATATACTTCTACATCGTCGGTGGAACATTGGTTCTCCTTTTCCGGTTTTCTAGTTTTTGAAACCGGAAATGTAAAATCTCCGTGATTTGACTCCGGTCATCAGTGTAGAGAGGTTTGAGAAATCCTATAATCTTTTTATTAGTAGATCAACAAATTCGGTCACAACCAACGACGACGACGACGACGATTCAGCGAAGTCAGCACAGACTGAGACACGCTGGGGTATCTGTCGTCGGGTGGTCCGAGGGGACAGGGACCCTAAGAGGTCCGTTCTTGTGACCTCACCCAACGGTAACGGAAGAGGTTCACAACCAACTTAGAAAATAATAGTCGTCGTTTTATGTAGAGGTAGTCTTGTGTAGGTCGGAGTCGAATTAGACTACGAGAGTTTTGGTACTGTGTAAACCTTGAACCTCACTGGTGACATCCAAAATTTTTCATCCGGATTTAGAGTGGTCCACTTAAACTGTTTTTTTTTTTTCTTTTTCTTTTAGTTAGTCGTTTTCCAGATGTTCCTTGTTTTCCATCCCAGACGGAGGGAAAGAGGGACGTCGTAAAAAAGAATGACGAACACGTGAGGTGGGGGTTGAGGTAATGTTTAGGTAGTACGGAGAAGGTTTTAGAACTAAAATTTGTGACTTAGGGATGGAGGATGAGTGACTGAGACTACGGAAGGTGACGTTGTTAAAAGATGAAACCACTGGGGTGGAAGAAAAATGACAAGAAAAGAGGACGTCGACAGTGTGATAAGTACTAGGAGGCATAGAAGTGGAGGAAAAAGTTTAAGTTAAATCTAAAGTGACACATAGGGACATTTGTGGGAGTTGAGGGAAGTAAGAGAAAAGAAGCAGGATGAGAAGACCAATTTTATTTCGTTTCGTTTTCTTTTGTGTCTTTGTTTATTTGTTTGGTTTTTTGGAGTTATGTTGGAATGAATAAGATTAGAGTTTGGATTAAGAGAAGATGGAGACACTTGCTTGTTATAACGGTCTACTCTAGGTCGGTTGTCCTAAATAAATCTTTAGTACTGGGGTGTAGGGTTTAGGGGTTTAGTGACGGGTTATCAAGATTTAATAGACGAGACATTGAAGGAAGGAACGAGAAACTCATTTGTAAAGAAAACTGGTACGTCGTACACCCTAGAATCAAGGGGGTTATCCCTACCTTGAACACGAGGGCCACAACCCTCGTACCCTCAGAATTGGTAACCTGATGGTCCCCAGAGGGTTAATTGTGAATTATGAAAGAGGACAAGGGAATTTTCGTTGAGGGATCGTAAGACTAACCAGTTGATCCACAAATATGTAAATAGATGAAGAAACTCGTAAAAAGGGACGAAAATATCTTTTTAGTAGAAATGTGGATATTTTTCCATTCTTCAGGAAAGTAAACATGAGATTATGTAGAGGAGACCTTCCTTTACCGTTGGGTGAGATCATGAGAACGGACCCTTTAGAGTACCCGTCCCTTCGGACCGACCGTACGTCAGGGACCCCAACGTTCTCAGACCTATATTGAACCGTTGATTTGGTGGTGGTGGTAGAGGAGAGGAAAGGATCCCTTTAAAGAACTGGTCGATAAAGTCGAAAACACATAATCGTTAGAGAAAGAGAAATGACTTAGCTAAAATATCCCGGTACAATCGTAGTAGGAAACTGTTGGAAAGTAAGTTGATAAGTTGACAACGGGGAAAAGAGACAAAGGAAAGTCTCGTCTGAAAGAGTTTTCTAGAGATTTATATGAGAGTCGCACTTAGTAAAGGGTAAGTAAGTCAGAAGTTACGTAAGATTAGATCGAAGGTAAAGGTGGTGAGATGATTTTGAAGGGACCGACAGTAGTGGTTACCGAAGGTATAACGATTCAGGTACGAGGATTCTGTAAGTCTTCGTGACTTGGATCAACTGGTAAGAGAGAGGGAGTACTTTGTTAGAGGTGAAGGTTGAAGATAGTATGGTGTGAGAGGACTTAAAGGAGGGGCGGTGAGGGTTGACCAATGAAGAAAAGTAGGAGGAATCGATCTTAGAGTAGACAATACGAACACAAGTCAGTATAGACCGAGAAACGTCGGGGTACCTGACTTCTGACGGTCCACGGAGATAGGTACCTTAGAAGGTCCGTTCTTATGACCTCACTCAACGGTAAAGGATGAAGTCCCCTAGAAGGGTTGGGTCCCTGGCTTGGGGGCAGAGAACACAGAGGGTGCAACTGTCCGCCCAAGAAATGGTGTGTACGGTGGTAAACGGTGAAATGGAGATTACAACTTCGTAGAGTCCAAAACCAGAAGTCGGAAGAAGAGACAAATACGAAGTAGAGTTTCCTTTACGTCGAAACTTCCAGTAGAAGTACACCGACTAAAAGTTTATAAATAGAGGTTGAAGGGAACTCGAGGTCTATGAATATCAGTTGAAGGACACACTGTCGAGGTGGTCCATAGATTATCCCTACAGTTTCAGAATTATGCTCGTTTTACTTAGAGGGTGACGACCTATATGTGACATGAAGAACGAAGGGACCTATTTACGTGAGACTAGGAAAGTGAAATAACACAGTGAGGTAAGCTACTAGTGTAAGGGTCCTCCTTTTTATCCTCTCAGCATCAAACCGAGAACAAGGGTGAGGAACCGTTCAGTTCATGACCAGGACGGTTAGGACGTACACTGCCAGTGACCCACTAAAGGGTTCACCTTTACCTCCACGAATATGGCCTTTTTTTCGTCGATCTACGGCCCGTCCGTTTTTGTTGTCGACAGGTGTCAGGCAGTAGTATGTGTCGACCATCCCCGACAACTGTGGTTTTGTAACCGGAGTACTGTTCTTGTCAGGAGTCCAACTACAAGATACAAAGAACTTCAATAAACCACTACCGACATAACGATCACCCAACATGTCTAAAGGGACGTACTCTTAAAAGAGTGTTTTAGGGTCTTCCGTCTGTCATCCCGGAATACCCCACACTTGTGACGGTCGGCCGCTGCATTGGAAGTGAGTAATGTGTAGTAGAACACAAACAAGGACAAACGGGTCCCCAGTCCAACGATTCTCACACCTTAAAACACAAGAGAGAGAGATGTTTACTTTATCCGAACTCTTTATTTGAGAGTATATAGAAGAGTATGTATAAGAGTCGACAACTCTTCTTCCATACATGTAAAAGGTGTAAAAAAAACAATTGTTACGGGGTGTCGATGTAATTTCTCTGACGTTATTTATGTTCTTAATTGAATGGTTTATATATAACTAGGGATCGGTCCCCAATTCTAATGTGACTTCTCAATTTTTTTTTTTTTTTGAGAATTTTAGTGTAGGAGGTTTTACTTTATGAATCCTTATTTAGATCGTTTCCTCCACTTTCTAAATGTACACTCTTGATATTTTGAAAAACTATTTCCTTTGACTTCTACTAAGTTTCTTTACCTTTATATAGGGTACAAGAACCTAACCTTCTTAACTATAACAAATTTATCGGTATATAAGTTTCGTCAGATGTCTAAATTACACTGGGGATAGATTAATGGGTACTGTAAAAAGTGTCTTGATCTTGTTTATCAGGATTTTAAATTCACCTTGGAATTTTCTGGCTCTTGACGGTTTCGTTAGGACTCCTTTTTCTTGTTTCGACCTCCGTTTTGGGAAGGTCTGAAGTCTGTGATGACGTTTCGATATCATTAGTTGTGTCGTACCATACTCGTGTTTGTATCCGTATACCTAGTTACCTCGTTTTATCTGTCCGGTCTTTATTTAGGTGTGTGGATGTCGGTTAATTAAAAATTGTTTCCTCCGTTCTTGTATGTTACCTCTTTTTTGTCAGAGAAGTCGTTCAACACACTCCTTTCAACCTGTCGTAGTACATTTAGTTACCTCAATCTTGTGAAAGTGTAATATGTGTTTTATTTGATTTTTACCGAATTTCTGTATTCTGTACTGTAGTATTTTGAGGATATATATATTACCTTATATGAGTCGGTATTTTTCTTACTTTATTACAGTAAAAGTCGTTGTACCTACCTGGATTTCTGACATTATGATTCACTTTGGTAGCCTACGACGACGACGACGACGACGATTCAACGACGTTAGCACAGGCTGAGACACACTGGGGTCTCTGCCGTCGGTCCTAGGGGACAGGGACCCTAACACGTCCGTTCTTGTGACCTCACGCAACGGTAACGGAAGAGGTTACGTACTTTCACTTTTCACTTTCCCTTCAGCGAGTCAGTACAGACTGAGGATCACTGGGGTACCTGACGTCGGGTGGTCCGAGGAGGTGGGTACCCTAAAAGGTCCGTTCTCATGACCTCACCCCACGGTAACGGAAGAGGTCTTCAGTAGTCTATCTCTTTCTGTTTTATGGTATACTATAGTGATTATCCATTTTAGATTTTATACCATATTTACTTAAATAAAGGTTTTAACAACTTTGTTTGAGTGTCTATCATTTGTTTGAATATCAATGGTTTCCTTGTTCCCCCACCCGTTCCTATTTAATTCTCAAACCCTAATCGTCTGTGTTTGATTATGTATATTTTATCTATTTGTTCCAGGATGCATATCGTGTCCTTTGTTGTAAGTTATATGACATTATTTAGTGTTACCTTTTTATGCTTTTTCTCGTATATGTACATATTTTGACTTAGAGAAATAACATGTGATTTTTGATTGTGTTGTAACATTTAGTTGATACGAAACTAAATGTGTATAAGTTGATATGAAACTTTGAATTAAAAATTTCAAAAATTAATTTTTTAAATTTTTATAATGTTAATTTTTCCAATGTGACTTCTCTTAAACGGGGGTAATATAAAAAGAATAAGGACTGTGGTGAAAAGAAGGGAAAGACGGGGAAGGATCGGAGACGTGTTGATTGTTGGTAGATGTATTACGAACCCAGTGGGTGGTATGTTTCAGACAAAGAAATCCTAAAAAAAAAAATTACCTCCTTTCTTTTTCTTTCCTTCCGTCTTATTCACGGTAATTCCCAAACGGTTTCACCTTTAATTTTCAAGTTTTGTAGATTTTGATTTGTCCAGGGATTGGTGTGATCCTAGACTTTGATTTAGACCCTCTACCTTCCAAAGTCCGTTAGTAAGGAGGAGACACTATTTACCTGCTATAGTTGGTAGAAAGATGAACAGAAAACTCTTCAAAATAAATGGGACGATATTCCACTCTACTTGAGGTTCCAACAACATTTGGGATCACGTTGACCCCTGTCCTTACTTTAGGACATCTTTCTAATCAAATTTTTTTTAGTTATAAATACCTTGCTGTGAGTCTCTGATTTTCCTTTGTTTTTGTACAAATTGGTCTGTCACAAGACCCTACGTGAGACTTTTGAGTCTTAGTTTCAACAAATTAAGCTTTACTGAAACGTTTTGTACCTCATATTAGAGTAAATGGATCTCACAGACCGTGAACCGTTTTATGTTATGTGTTTTTAGACTGATCATACAATTCTACAAAGATAAGACGAGGGCGATACCCTCTTTTAATATACCATCTTTCTGTCTACGACGACACACTTACATTTGACGGGGGTGGGGAGTAGGGGAGTGTAGTGAGTAGGTTTATGTCAACGTTCCACAGTTCGTCCTGTTCGGAGTTTTTTCCCCGATCTTACTAGTGGACCCATTAGGACTCCTAATTGAACTCCTAACAGTGAAGGTTATCTTAGTTCTTCACACTTTCCACTCCCGAGTTGGTTGTCCCACCGTAAGGTGGGTCTCGTTGGACTTGGGACGTCGGAGATACTAATCTTAAGAATCTTTATAGTAAAAATAAGGTTAATTCTGCTATACATACTTTACCGTCTGTACTTTGATATCCTAATTCCTGAAGTCCTCGGAGACCTCGGAAGAAACAAATTTTAGTTTATATTAGAGTCATCGTCTCGATTTACATCCAGATAAACGGGACCGAGTACGATATTATACTAATTATTATTTTTGATTATAAACGATTCGTGAAAACACGATCTTCCCGAAAAGGTGTCTAATAGAGGAAATATACCAGTTATGTTGTCGCGATGTTCATCTTTAATGGTGGTAGACCTAAGGACTCCTTAGATCTCGAATCCTTCTGATTCTTTGGACTGGTCCTAACGTGTCGATCATTCACTACCTCGGTGTTAAAAGTGGGTCCTTTTAACTGAGGTCTAGTACTTCCAAACTGACGATATCTTACCGTGAGGGTATCTCAGGTCATGAAACTTGGACCTTCGACGAGGAACCATCGGAAAAAAAAAAAAAATTTGAAAGTTTACTCCACTATTACGAGGATTAAACAATTTAAAATTTTACTACGAGGACAGGAATAAAAGGAATTCAGTGCGTATATCATTCACTATATAACCACAGACCTACCCTTAGAGCCAAAATTAAAGGACAAGTGAGGTGACCACGACGTCAGGTACCCCAGCGTTTGTCGGTCTGTGGTGTATCACTACCTTGACTTGACTGACCACTCCCCCCCTAAGGATGCGATCTCAATACGCCTACCGACTCATGTGGTGTGGGTTGTGACCTGTCTACTGTACCTGTCGTGGAGTAATCAGTGTCGATGTGTGGTGGATCCCCTCCCCCTGTAACGTCCGGTTCCAATGTAAATCTTTACCTCTTTTCGTCTTGGACACTTTTCGTCTGAGACATCGTAGTTATCCCACTTCACTTCACAATCAGTGAGTCCGTACAGGATGAGAAGCGCTGGGGTACCTGACATCGGGTGGTCGAGGAGACAGGTACCTCTAAGAGGTCCGTTCTTATGACCTCACCCAACGGTACGGAAGGAGGTCTCCTAGAAGACTGGGTCCCTAACTTGGAGACGTAACGTCCGTCTAAGGAATGACATACTCGGTGGTCCCTTCGGGGTAGTTATCCCACTTCATAGTGGATAAGGTGTCCTCTTATACTGACCGAACAAACTTATTAGGACGTCCGAAAATTCCTAGGTTTTTGTCGATGAGTCCCTATCAGTCCTCGACAGACACTAGGGGAATTATCCTTCTCAACAAACGGAACCTCTGGAATAGACGTCTTCGTCCCACCTTTCCCCTTAAACGTCAATCTGGTAAACTTCAGGAAGGTTAAACTAGTTTACAGTTCTGTCGTATATTATATCCCGGAATTAAAATTCCGAATGTGGTACCAGAGAGATATTTTGTATTTATCTACTCTTTATTTTCCTTTCACGTACTCTTTCTATCGACCGATCTTTTCTCGTCCCACATAAACTTAGTGCATTCCGATGCACAGACGGGAGACGTCTACTATGGTGGGAATACCGTCTTTCACTTCTCCTGGATTTTTCGGAGAACTATTTTCACTTTCTCCTCTCACTTTTTCAACCGAATTTCGAGTTGTAAGTCTTTTGCTTCTAGTACCGTAGACCAGGGTAGTGAAGTACCCTTTATCTACCCCTTTGTCACCTTTGTCACAGTCTGATATAAAGAAACCCGAGGTTTTAGTGACGTCTACCACTAACGTCGGTACTTTAATTTTCTGCGAATGAGGAACGTTCCTTTCAATATTGGTTGGATCTATCGTATAAGTTTTCGTCTCTGTAATGAAACGGTTGTTTCCAGGTAGATCAGTTCCGATACCANACCCCTTTGTCACCTTTGTCACAGTCTGACATAAAGAAACCCGAGGTTTTAGTGACGTCTACCACTAACGTCGGTACTTTAATTTTCTGCGAATGAGGAACGTTCCTTTCAATATTGGTTGGATCTATCGTATAAGTTTTCGTCTCTGTAATGAAACGGTTGTTTCCAGGTAGATCAGTTCCGATACCAAAAAGGTCAGTAGTACATACCTACACTCTCAACCTGACTCTTCTTTCGACTCACGGCTTCTTAACTACGAAAACTTGACACCACAACCTCTTCTGAGAACTCTCAGGGAACCCTACGTTCCTCTAGGTTGGTCAGGTAAAATTTCCTCTAGTCAGGACCCACAAGTAACCTTCCTGACTACGATTTCGACTTTGAGGTCATAAAACCGGTGGAGTACGCTTCTCAACTGAGTAACCTTTTCTGGGACTAGGACTCTCCCTAACCCCCGTCCTCCTTTTCCCCTGTTGTCTTCTACTCTACCGACCTACCGTAGTGACTGAACTACCTGCACTCAGACTCACTTGAAGCCCTCAACCACTACCTGTCCCTCCGGACCGCACGACGCTAAGTACCTCAGTGTTTCTCAACCTGTGCTGACTCACTGACTTGACTTGACTTGACTTGACTTCCGATACACCTTACCTTTTACTCTCAATTTACTCTGAGCTTTCGATCAAAGGTTCCGGAACTTCTGGGTCATTTCTAAAGACTTTTCATTTTCTTGTACTGGGTTATATACAAAATCCTTTTCAGATAGACATTACTCCTACCTAATCTTTCCTCTTCTTTCGTCTCTGTCCGTTTCATCTATTGGTGAATAACTTTGGTGTTATCACTCTTTAGTACCCGTAAACTTTTGACCGGGGGTACCTTTCTATTCATTTTCTCGTTCAGTTCTCTTTAATATCACCGTGTCTGGTGTCCCGGTTAGTTTACTAACCGACATCCTTCATTCCGTCGTTTTCTTCATTTTCGATGAGGTTCTGTCGGGTAGAAACAAATTTCAAAACTATAAAACAAATGGTACCTACCAAACGTAATTAAAACTACGAATTTTTATTTATAACGTAATTTTATAACTAGAACTAATGTCTCATGTAATTAAAGGACACCGACGAGATTCTTTAATGATATTTGAATCGCCGAATTTTGTTGTTTTTACACAAGAGAGTGTCAAGACCTCCGGTCTTCAGACTTTGACTCTACAGTCGTCCTGGTGTGAGGGGGATCTCCGAGATACCCTCTTGAGAATGAACGGAGAATGGA
Source organism: Capra ibex (assembly GCA_006410555.1). NCBI lineage: Eukaryota > Metazoa > Chordata > Mammalia > Artiodactyla > Bovidae > Capra > Capra ibex. Next base: position 36,217,921 of record SJYO01018757.1, on the reverse strand, counting down.
AGACTCTCGACGGTCGTAAGGAACCACACACCGACGTAGTGAAGGTAGGGACCCGAAAGGACTAAAGAGTCTGTCATTCCGTAGACGGACGTTACGTCCTCTGGTTTCAAGTTAGGGACCTAGTCCTTCTATGGGACCTCTTCCTTTGTCGTTGGATGAGGTCATAAGAACGGATCTCATAAGGTACCTGTCTCCTCGTACCATCCGGTGTCAGTCTGTGAATGTGGAGATGAATCATCAGTGTAATGGTAAAGAAGAAGAAAGACACATTTTGGACCGAGACGGAGAGAGAACCTTCCTGTAGACACTAACGTAAGTCCCGAGTGAGTCTATTGGGGCCTATTATAGAGGTAAAATACTTAGAATTATAGACGTTTCGACAGTCAGTGTCCGAGGTCGCTAATTCTAAACCTACTCCCGCCCAGTCAAATCAGCGAGTCAGTACAGGTTGAGAAACTCTGGGGTACCTGACTTCGTGCGGTCCGGAGGGATAAGTAGTGGTTGAGGGTCTCGAACGAGTTTGAGTACAGGTAGTTCTACCACTACGGTAGGTTTGTAGAGTAAGAGACAGTAGGGAAAGAGGAGGACGAAAGTTAGAAAGGGTCGTAGTCCCAGAAAAGTTTACTCAGTCAAGAAGTGTAGTCCACCGGTTTCATAACCTCAAAGTCGAAATTGTAGTCAGGAAGGTTACTTATAAGTCCTGACTAAAGGAAATCCTACCTGACCAACCTAAAGGAACTTCAGGTTCCCTGAGAGTTCTCAGAAGAGGTTGTGGTGTCAAGTTTTCGTAGTTAAGAAACCGCGAGTTGAAAGAAATATCAGGTTGAGAGTGTAGGTGTGTACTGATGACCTTTTTGGTATCGAAACTGATCTTCCTGGAAACAACCGTTTCATTACAGACGAAAAATTGTGCGACAGATCCAACCAGTATCAAAAACAAGGTTCCTCGTTCATAGAAAATTAAAGTACTGACGTCAGTGGTAGACGTCACTAAAACCTCGGGGGTTTTATTTCAGACTGTGACAAAGGTGACAAAGAGGTAGATAAAAGGTACTTCACTACCCTAGCCTACGGTACTAAAAATAAAAGACTTACAACTCGAAATTCGGTTGAAAAAGTGAGAGGAGAAGGTGAAAGTAGTTCTCCGAGAAATCGAGAAGAAGTGAAAGACGGTATTCCCACCACAGTAGACACATAGACTCCAATAACTATAAAGAGGGCCGTTAGAACTAAGGTCAAACACGAAGTAGGTCGGACCGTAAAGTGTACTACATGAGACGTATATTCAATATATTCGTCCCACTGTTACATATCGGAACTGTATGTGGAAAGGGTTAAACCTTGGTCAGACAACAAGGTAAAAAGGTACAACCCCCGTCCCCTCTCCGATCAAAAATCAGATGGTGTGTCTCAAAATTTAAAACGTAGATCCTTTTCATGGAGGGAAGTGAGAGGAGCGGATGGCACCTGGGTCGGGACTTGATAAACCCGAATCTTGTAATCGTCTTACCACCAAAACGAATGTTTTTACCTCTTAATTTCTCTTCCTTGACTAAACCTTGTGTTGAAAACGAAATAAATTTTATGTGGATGATAGTATAACCTGTAATATCACAGGTTAGTCTACGACTGTGGACAAAAAAATGAAAGGAACTTGTACCGGAGTAAAAAGACCTCGGTGTACTTTCGGGTGGAACTTTTGTCCAATCCTGTAAAACACAGAAACTGATCTCAACTTTTCTATTGTAACGGGTCACAAGTGGAGGGAAAGAACCTTTGTCATAGTATTGAAAGAAACTCCTTGGTCGAGAGAAGATGAAACTGTACTACACTAATCTACTAGAGATAAGGGTTGGGGTCCTAATCTTGAACACTGAGTCCGTAACAAATTAGTTACCTTTGACGAAGAGGGATTGATATCGACACCCAAATGTTTACACGTAAACGACGTTTAACCAGTTTATTTTTACTCAAACCCCTAAAGTCACCCTGGGTGGTACTTGACTCAAAAGGAGAGTTGAACGTAGTCGTTTATACACACGGACCTCGGGCTTCGATTGTCTCTTTTCCGTTTTGGTTCTGAGTTTCTAGGGTTACTGTAGGAAAGTCAGTGATTTAGTCTAGTGTGAACTTCGGTCTAGATGAGGGTCCGAAAAGTCAATGGACTTGTTATTTTCTACGAATGGAGAACCTTCCTTTCAATACTGGTTGGATCTGTCGTATAATATTTCGTCTCTGTAATGAAACGGTTGTTTCCAGGTAGATCAGTTCCGATACCAAAAGGGTCACCAGTACATACCTACACTCTCAACCTGATATTTCTTTCGACTCGTGTCTTCTTGACTACGAAAACTTGACACCACAACCTCTTCTAAGAACTCTCAGGGAACCTGACGTTCCTCTAGGTTGGTCAGGTAGGATTTCCTCTAGTCAGGACCCACAAGTAACCTTCCTGACTACAACTTCGACTTTGAGGTTATGAAACCGGTGGACTACGTTTCTCGACTGAGTAAACTTTTCTGGGACTACGACCCTTTCTAACTCCCGTCCTCGTCTTCCTCTACTGTCTCCTACTCTGCCAACTTACCGTAGTGACTGAGTTACCTGTACCCAAACCCATCTGACACCCTCAACCACTACCTGTCCCTCCGGACCGCACGACGTCAAGTACCCCAGTGTTTCTCAGTCTGTTCTGACTCGCTGATTTGACTTGACTTGGTTATTTGGTTATGTAAAGAGACTAACGAATAACTAAAAAGAGACAGTAAATTTTAGTATTGGTCCTGAAGGGACCACCAGGTCACCAATTCTGAAGTGGAAGGTTCCCTCCCCTACGTCCAAGTTAAGGGGTAGATCTTCGATTCTAGGGATACGAAGTTCAGGTTTTTTCGTTTTACAAAAAAATTTCATAGTAACATTGTTTAAGTTATTTTTGAAATTTTTGCCAGGTGTAGTCTTCTTTTAGTAGTTTTTTTAAATTTATTTATTTTTTATTTTGGTAAACCATAACAAAAATAAACGATTTAACGCACGTCAAGAAGTACTGGGGTACCTGACATCGGACGGTCCAAGGAGACAGGTACCCTAAAGGGTCCGTTCTTATGACCTCACCCAACGGTAAAGAAAGAGGTTTGATTTTGGTATTGATTACCAAATTTTTGAAATTATTTTGTATAAATACTAAGATTTATGAACCAACGGGTCACCTTTACCACACCACGTACCCCGCCCTTTTGAATGACTCGACTCCGACATGGGTTCCCTGTAAAAACAAAATAAACAACTCTCGCACTTAATAAAGTAGGAAACTGGTCCTGTGGTGGTGACAGTACCTTAAATAAGTCACGGTGTTTCGGAGGTCACCCTTGGATTGTAAAAGGGAGTTCCTCTTTCCTGATTAGACTAGTCAGAGGTCCTTTATGTGACTAACTCGTTGTTTTTCCTTAATCTCCTTCTGATCCTTCCAGTGATCCATTAGAACCTGTTTCGATGATCTTTTGTACTTTTCCCTCTGGCACCCCTTTTCACTGGTCCCGTTCTCCTTTGACCAGTCTTTACGTCCCTCCACTATTCCGTATTTATAGATGGTTTAATGTAAGGAAGTTCAAGCGACCCGAAAGAAATGTTTTTACCGTTACTGATCGTCACATGGATATTTAATGAGGATAAACATGTGTGGAAAAAAGAACAACAACCTTATTTCCTTTAATTGTTATTTCTTCAGTTTTTTCTTTGATATTAATTTTCTCATTTACTTTGGTAAAAGAAAAGTAGTAGGGTATGTACGGGAAGTATATAGCATCTTTACTAATTTACCGTATTCTGCCTCAATACGGTTTTATTACTTCTCACTTTTAAAGTATTATCAGTTGAGTTAGTAGAGAAGTAGTGAAATGTAGAGTTACAGACTGGAGTTCTGTCAAGGAAGGTTCAGTATAATTTCTTATAAATTTTCAGTATAATTCTTATAAATTTTCTTTGTCCTTTCAGATGGTCATTCTATCGAAGAGGTCATTTTGTCATTGACAGGTGGGTCCTCTCAGATGTAAAAGTCGTCGTTAAATTGTGGAACGGATTTAGAAAGTTGTAGAGTGATTAAGAAAGAAGAATTGATCATTTCTTTACCGAATATACAATCTCACCCAGGAAAACATGATTCAAATTTTTTATCGTCGACTGATGTAAAATATGATTAATATGGTTACCAGATATCATTATCCGTTTTATTGGAGGTCTCTTAACACAAAAAATTTTATATTTATTCATTTACTTCTCGGACACTTCTATAATTGTCAAAAGGAACTGGAATTTAAAGGTTCGTGATAAGTTTCGAGAAACCCCCGGTATTAGTGACATCAGATATCTCAATGACAATGAACGTAAACCGTTCTAAGAGGTACAGTTAACATGTCACACTCCGACTTGTTCTTTCTCTTCATTTCCCTTTTTTAAACCGTTTTGTAGAACCATAATCGAAAGTGAATGTACTGAATCTCTCCATATTCCCTGTCGGTAGTGTCACTTATTTTTATTCTCCACTGAAAAACCTTCTCTAGGTCTCAGAGAGAATAAATTCCTTCAGTTAAGTTAAATGGAACTTTGTTCTAAATACATGAAACCTCCATTTTTGTAATTTCCTAGTCCATACACTAGTGTAAAATCCCCTTTTGTATTCTAAGGTTTGTACCGTGATGAATATTTATGTGTTATACGCACAAGTATGTATGTTTACATAAGACTTGTAAGACTACTTCTTTTTTACAAATATGAAAAATCTAGTCAAGGTTTTAAGTGAATCCTTTTCAGAATCTTCGAGAATCTCTACTTTTGAGATTATTTACTTCGGATTAAAAGTACTTATGGAAATGAGTTCCCGATAAACTGGACTTAATGTGTCGTGCAAAACTCGAAACATTGAGAATTCTCACGTATATTAAAAATTAACTGAAAAGAAACCGTTATAGTCATACAAACATAATATAAGTGCCCTGAGGGAGATGACATATTGAATTGTGTACTTTTAAGAACAAAATGAGAAATGGGTTCCAAAGGAACGTCGAACTACCTATTCCACAGATTAATACCTCATCACGTCTTCCGAAACCTAGTTTAGTCTACAAAAATAACTTTTACTCCAGTATAACCCAACACACCATATCGATTTATTAGTCAATTGACAAAAAGGTTCGGTTTGTGTCTCATTAATCCAAATCATTGTACCGAAGGAGGGATTCTAGGTATTGAGTCTGTACCACCAAACCCTTGTTATCCCTATCTTTAACACATACAAAAAGAACCTGTAAGTTTAGTTACAGTGAAAGATTGATCTGATGAAAAATCGATCCTGTATTAAAATGAAAGTAAAGATGAAATACACTGTAACGGACCCTCTGGTAAAAGGTTAAAAAGTACAAAAGTAAAAGGTTTATTAGTACATTTTAAAACGCCAAGGTTTTAAATAGTGAGTTCAATACATTCAGTACAATAATGTCTATTTGTTACTCAGTAACAATAATTGTTATTACTTAGTAAGTAATTATTGTTACTTAATCTATGGTTAAATATGTCACTATAGGAATTTGTAGGTAATCTCATAAAACTATTATCTAAAGGTCTATAAAGTACCTTCGTAAACTAAAGTTTATATAACAGTGACACGGTGGTTTTTAGTAACTTTACAAGATCAAGATTATAAGAGAGTCAAAGTGTACGACACATAAAATACATGGACCTTTTAAACCAAACCACAAGTCCTTTATACTCTAGTACCACATAGGTCCAGGTAAAAAATTTTTAAACAATTTGTTATTTGAATCTAGTCGAAATACAAGTTTATCACGGATTAAAAAGTGTAAGGTTCCATATCCAAATCCGTGATCAAAAACTACTGAATATAGTCTATGAGATGACTTCTTAATAACAACAAATCATCAATTCAGTAAAGGTTAAGGAAACGCTTGGGTACCTAACATTGGACGGTCCGAAGAGACAGGTACCCTAAAGGGTCCGTTCTTATGATCTCACCCAACGGTAAAGGAAGATGTCCCCTAGAAGGACTGAGTCCCTAGTTTGGGAACAGAGGACGTGACCGTCCGTCTCAGAAATGGTGACTCGGTGGTCCCTTCGGGTGACTTCTTAATCTTGAGAGGATAATTCTGATGGTTGTAATTATGATTTAAAACCATAAGGAAGGTTCTGTGGTTTTAAATGATACATAAAGTGTAACAACCAAACCGGTGTGTTTCACTAAAGTGTAAAATCGAAACCCTGTAATCTATAGAAAAGGTAAGGTGAAAATACGGAGTTTTCCCATAATACGTCACATGGTAATATTTTAAAGGTATAAGTAGAATCCAAATGATGGTTATACTGAAGTTTTTATACTATAACAGTTTTGACGTTACTGACACTTTAATTCTACAGAAAATCTCGTAGGTCCTTGTCGACATAACTTATCGGACTGTAGACACTTTAGTTTTCACATAAAACTTAAGTTGAAAGTTTGGTGTCTTAAACTCATTCGTTTTTGACTGGTACACAATTTTTGTGAACTTTGAGAAGGAGAACATTGACAAATAGATGTAAAAATTTTGAGACAAATGTAACATCATTGTCGACACAAATTTTCCCTGTACTGTCTCGTCTGATTAAATATTACGTTTTGAGATAAGATTTTTTTTTTCTGAATACAAACTTTTTTGTGAAGTTTTCTCCCGTTTTTACTAATTTTATCTGTGTTGGTAAACAAATTTGATACTGAAAGAGTTCTTTTTTGTCGGATTACATTTGACCGGATACGTACAAGGTTCGTCGACAAGACACATTCCGGAGATGTTTTCGAAAGAGAAACCCCCTACCCGTCTTTCTTTTACTCGTTCACTGGTATTGTTTTCCAGTACCGGTAAGTTCTTTGTCGTTTTAAGATTCCTGCTTTATCATTTGTAAAAAGTCGACACGGTTCACTCAATTTGATTTCCGACTCCTCTGTCTCGGTCACTGGTGGTGACGTCAGTCACTAGAGTAGTGACCTTTCACTCTTTCAGTGGAAACTGGTCGTAAGTAAGTAACCTAAACATGTCTTTTACCGTTTGGAAAACCTATTCCTTTTTTCAGGTTTACTTACAAAACAGATACAAAATGGTATATCGTCGATTGGAAAGAAAAGTGAGAGAAAGGAAATTTAGTAACAAACCCGTGGTGTACCGAGTCTGCCATTTCTTAGGCGGACGTTACGTCCTCTTGACTAACCCAGCCTTTCTAGGGGAGCTCTTCCTTTACAGATGAGTGAGGTCATAAGAACGGACCTCTAAGGGTACCTGTCTCCTCGGACCGTCCGATGTCGGGTACCCCAGTGTTTCTTAGTCTATGGTGCCTCGCTAGTTGTGAAAGTGAAAGTTTCTTTGTACTCCTGTCAAAGTAAAGTGTGTGACAGTAAAACAACTTATTATAAGGATCGTTAAGGATCGTGTCACGGACGTTATATCACTTTCAAATTCTTTTTTATGCTTCAAGAGAAGAAATACCTCCTAGTGTTTTAAGAGTAAAAGGCTACTCAATTTAATACAGTCAAAATTGAGTAAGTAGGTAAGTGGGTGCATTGTTTCTATAAGACTCGTAGATGAAACGCTGTCCGCTATAAGGTCAGTGACTTTTGTGTTACTACATTTACTTCAAGGTCGGGAATCTCTGTCTCTGTTAACTTTTCCTTCTTTCTCCCTTCCTTCCTTCGTTCCGTCTTTCCTTCCTCCCTCAGTCCTTACTGTTTACCGTCTCTTACTTTGGTTCGTCCCACAATCTCAACCCCCCACCAAGGGAGAGAACTAGTCTCACCCTTCCCGAGTCCTTCCCGAGGGACTCATTTGCTCTAATTGGGACACGGAACCTTTAGAGACCTTTCTTGTGAGGTCCGACTCCTCGGTCGTCCCTTGTTCCGAACCTCATCAGAAGATTTAGTCAACAAGAGATATGAATGTTGAGTTAATCGTACACGTCCTCCTTCGGATAGTAGAATTACACTTAGAATCGGTAAGGACCCCAAAGTAAATATATTGTAAGCTTTGTGTAAACCCTTTTTATTTGGTTTTACTTTCATTCTCAAACGACGACAATTCCACGTAAGTAATTTTATCCCTTCTTAATCGATATATTAATTATAAACACAGAGACAGAACCCGAAGGGATCACCGAGTCTGCCATTTCTTAGACGGACGTCACTCCTCCGACCCCAAACTAAGGGTCCAGCCCTTCTAGAGGACCTCTTCCCTTACCGCTGGGTGAGGTTCATAAGAACGGACCTCTTAAGGTACCTGTCTCCTCGGACTCTCCGATGTTCAGGTACCCCGGTGTTTGTCAGTCCGTACTGATTCGTTGATTATGAAAGTTACTGTGAAGAGATTAACGTGTACATAAACATAGTAACTGTAGATATAAATGTAAACTTTATACGATATATGAGACCAATATGGGTATGGATGTAGATAGATAGATAGATGGACGGATAGTAAATAGTTACACGACGACCTGTATACTGTATCAATACAATCATGATTCCGGATTGTGGATTGAATGAAAACTTTCTTCGTTTGACAGGAGGACCCTTTGAGGAGTCTTCATCCTACCTATAGACACATAGATATTGTACACATAGATATGGACATGGACCGATACGAATTTTGACATAATACATATGTATTCTGAAGTTAAATTCGTGAGGGTCCGATAGTAGTGTCTGGTTGATCTGGACAGTAGATGTCGTTCTTCTACTAAGATGAGTAATTTGTGTTAGACCCCTTAATAAAAACAATGATAGAAGATTCCTCTACAACTTTTCTCCAGGGGTTTTCTGTTTAATTATTAAGATTCATCGTATTCTTTAGAATGAAATAGTAAACTTTTTTACACTTTCACGGTGGTGACGAAATAGAAATTCCAGAGGGGAACCTTTCCCGGTGTGGGAGGAGGGGTTTGGTCTTCAGCTTCTACCCAATGGTTAAGGTTACGTCAGTGGAGGTCCCATCGACTGTATAGGTCCCGTAAAAAGTTTGGATACTATATATTTAAAATATATTTATAATAAAATATTTAATTTTCTGGACTTTTGTGTTTCTTTGTGTGACCGAAACAGAAATAACACTCAGAATCTCAAGGGACAATACTACGAAATATTTTTCTCTATGATATAAAAGATTACGGACCATGCTGACTATAAATTGTGAATGTTGAGGGAGTGTTAGAACTAAAACACTTCCTTAGTATTTTAATACCCATTAAAAAATTTGATGAGGTAGTTAATATTATTTTTATATAGACAAAATTTCGGAAGTTTTTATCCTATCAATGTTAGTCAATAGTGCGTGGTTTCCTCAGTAAACTTTACTCAGAATACATTAATCTTATCGACACACGGACGGAACGACCCCTGTCAGGATCAAATACAGATGATAGAACTACATTCTTGTCACGGGAGTGACTGTGACCGTGACCGTTCCTTCAGGACCGTTTGATATCAATGAGTTACATTTTAGCTGACGTCCTACTAATATTTTAATCTTCTTTACAATATTTAAATCACAAACCAGGTCCTGTCCTTTATGGTGGACAGTGATTTTAGACCTTTAATACCACCAGTGTCCTATATTATAAGTTAACAAATTTATTGAAAGGAGGAGACCCTTGGTTTCTTAGTCTCATTGTTTTTTCCTGATAACGTGTCTCCAACGAACCGACGGTGCGGTCGCACTCATATTACCGTGTCTGTACGTTTATGTGTTACCGAAAATGTTCAAATAAGAGAAAGTCGACGTTTTAATTACTTTAAGGATAAACAGTTACATAAAGAGACTGATGTAAAATGAAGACGCTTGATCGTTTTTAAACCTTCAAATGTCTTTGAGTAGTAAAGGTGAAATAGTTTATGATCGTCCCCTTTTCAATAATTTCGACTTCTAAAGAGTTCCCTACACAGTCAGGGTAATTGATTAGAAAAGATACCGTATATTGTAATGATGTCATTTACAAACTAATGTATCCTCTTCTAGAAATTTAGTAAAATGTACAAGATTATAAAAGGTTAAGATGCTAAGATGTACAAGGGTCTATATCATATAAACAAAGAATCTTATCGTAGACACAAACCATAGTGTTCCCCAAACCATAAAAATTTTCCCCAGTCCCCTCGTCTAGTAAAGACTTTTTTTTAATTCGATCGACATACTGATATTTTCAAGAAAAGAAGTCAAGAAAAGTCAGCGAGTCAGCACAGGCTGAGAAACGCTGGGGTACTTAGCGTCGTGTGGTCCGGAGGGACAGGTAGTGGTTGAGGGCCTCAAGTGAGTCTGAGTGCAGGTAACTCAGTCACTACGGTAGGTCGGTAGAGTAGGAGACAGCAGGGGAAGAGGAGGACGGGGGCTAGGGAGGGTCCTAGTCCCAGAAAAGGTTACTCAGTTGAGAAGCGTACTCCACCGGTTTCATGACCTCAAAATCGAAATCGTAGTAAGGGAGGTTTCTTTAGGGTCCCTACTAGAGGAAGTCTTACCTGTCCAACCTAGAGGAACGTCAGGTTCCCTGAGAGTTCTCAGAAGAGGTTGTGGTGTGAAGTTTTCGTAGTTAAGAAGCCGCGAGTCGGAAGAAGTGTCAGGTTGAGAGTGTAGGTATGTACTGGTGTCCTTTTTAGTATGGGAACTCATCTGCCTGGAAACAACCGTTTCATTACAGAGACGAAAAATTATACGATAGATCCAACCAGTGTTGAAAAGAAGGTTCCTCATTCACAGAAAATTAAAGTACCGACGTCAGTGGTAGACGTCACTAAAACCTCGGGTTTCTTTATATCAGACTGTGACAAAGGGGACAAAGGGGTAGATAAAGTGAAGATAAAGTGAAGTTAAAGGGGTACTTCACTACCCTGGCTTACGGTACTAGAAACAAAAGGCTTACAACTCGAAATTCGGTTGAAAAAGTGAGAGAAGAAAGTGAAAGTAGTTCTCCGAAAAATCAAACAGAAGTGAAAGACGGTATTCGCACTACAGTAGACGTATAGACTCCAATGACTATAAAGAGGGCCGTTAGAACTAGGGTCGAACACAAAGAAGGTCAGGTCGTAAAGAGTACTTTGAAGAATCTTGTTAATTATGAGATTATATGTACCACTGAGATTCTCTGTTCATAGTGTACCCCGTAAAGAGTTTGTACAAACGGGTGACTCGAGAGAAAAGGGTGTCGTAGGACGCTCAGATTATAGGCACGTTGTGTAGTACCTTTTACAGAAGAATCTTATTACAGAATGACAAGTGTTTAGGTGTACCTTTTTTTTTTTAGGTCGGGGAGACAATTTCCAAAATTTTGATGAATTTTTACGTCACTACTTTTTTCTACTATTCTTTTACATGGATGCAAATGAATAAATAAAAAATTTTATGGTTCATAGCCGATACACCACCCGTGAAAAGGTCCATGGTCATGACATCGCTATATTCGATCCGTAGGAAGGACAAGAGTGCCTCCTTTGAAAGATCAACTTTTATGTGTTATTCGTGTACATACTTATACATACATAGGTACTTACTATCATAATCCGAGTATCATAATCCCAATATCTCTAAAACAACAAAGACTCAAAAGAGATTATACCCATATCCTACGTATATTTAAGTTACGTTAATATTAGTTGTATACTTTCCTAAAAAATACTTTGAATAGTTTGACCAATTCTCGGATCTTCTTGTTTCTCGGTTCTACTTAGTGTTACCAAAACTTCTCATTCCTTAAAAGGGATTTTATAATTCCTCGATATTTCAATAATCGTGTTCCTATCTGTTTGATTACCTAAGTTTATTCTTCAGGTCTAAGTTTTTGGATGTACCTTTGAATTACTCACATCTTTACCATGACTTCCAGTTACTTTTACTACCTATGAGTAGTTTATCACACCCTGTCAATTAGAAGGTTTACCTTTTTATTTAACTTAGGGACGGAGTGTGGTATGAATTTTTTCTTTAAATTCCAACTTATTTCTTAACCTTCTACTACGACACTTTCACGACGAGAGTTATACGGTCGTTTAAACCTTTTGTGACGTCACCGGTGTCCTGACCTTTTCTAGGCAAAAGTAAGGTCAAGGATTCTTTCCGTTACGGTTTCTTACGAGTTTGATGACGTGTTAACGTGAGTAGAGTGTACGATCATTTCATTACGAGTTTTAAGAGGTTCGGTCCGAAATCGTTATGCACTTAGTACTTGAAGGTCTACAAGTTCGACCAAAATCTTTTCCGTCTCCTTGGTCTCTAGTTTAACGGTTATAGGTGACCTAGTAGTTTTTTCGTTCTCTCAAAGTCTTTTTGTAGATAAAGACGAAATAACTGATACGGTTTCGGAAACTGGCACACCTAGTGTTATTTGACACCTTTTAAGACTTACTCTACCCTTATGGTCTGGTGGACTAGACGGAGGACTCTTTGGATATACGTTCAGTCCTTCGTTGTCAATCTTGACCTGTACCTTGTTGTCTGACCAAGGTTTATCCTTTTCCTCATACAGTTCCGACATATAACAGTGGGACGAATAAATTGAATATACGTCTTATGTAGTACTCTTTGCGACCCGACCTTCTTTGTGTTCGACCTTAGTTCTGACGGCCCTCTTTATAGTTAGTGGAGTCTATACGTCTACTGTGGTGGGAATACCGTCTTTCACTTCTCCTTGATTTTTCGGAGAACTACTTTCACTTTCTCCTCTCACTTTTTCAACCGAACTTCGAGTTGTAAGTCTTTTGATTCTAGTATCGTAGACCAGGGTAGTGAAGTACCCTTTATCTACCCCTTTGCCACCTTTATCACAGTCTGAAGTAAAGAAACCCGAGGTTTTAGTGACGTCTACCACTAACGTCGGTACTTTAATTTTCTGCGAATGAGGAACCTTCCTTTCAATACTGGTTGGATATATCGTATAATTTTTCGTCTCTGTAATGAAACGGTTGTTTCCAGGCAGATGAGTTCCGATACCAAAAAGGATACCAGTACATACCTACACTCTCAACCTGACACTTCTTTCGACTCACGGTTTCTTAACTACGAAAACTTCACACCACAACCTCTTCTGAGAACTCTCAGGGAACCTGACGTTCCTCTAGGTTGGTCAGGTAAGACTTCCTCTAGTCGGGGCCCTAAAGAAACCTTCCTGACTACGATTTCGACTTTGAGATTATGAAACCGGTGGAGTACGTTTCTCAACTGAGTAGCCTTTTCTGAGACTCCGACCCTCCCTAACCCCCGTCCTCCTCTTCCCCTGTTGGCTCCTACTCTACCGACCTACCGTAGTGGTTGAGTTACCTGTACCCAAACCCACTTGAGACCCTCAACCACTGCCTGTCCTTCCGGACCGCACGATGTTAAGTACCCCAGCGTCTCAGTCTGTACTGACTCACTGACTTGACTTTCTTGATTTATACCCCGAAGGGACCACCGAGTCGCTATTTCGTAGGTAGACGGTTACGTCCTCTGTCCCCATCTTATAGACCAGATCCTTCTAGGGGGTACGGTACCTCGTTAATTTGGACACACGGTGTTTGTGACTCGGACACGAGGTCTCGGGTCCTCGATGTTGATGGCTCGGGTACACGACATTGATGACTTCAGGTACCGGGGATCTCAAGTACAAGTCGTTGTTCTCTTTGGTGGTGTTACTCTTTGGACACGGGACGTTTACGTCTCATCGAGGGAAAACGATGTTGATCTCTTTTGGGTGTGTGTCGTTACTCCTGGGTCTGGTCGGTTTATTTATAAAAAATTTTCGAATAATTTTTTTTTTTTTGAAAAATTTTTTACCTGTCTCCTAGATTTGGTTATAAAAAGGTGTCTTCTGTATACATATCGGTTACCCGTGTACTTTTCTACGAGTTGTAGTGATTAATAATGTTTTTACGTTTAGTTTTCTCTATAGGGGAATATGAACAATCTTACCGATAATAGCTTTTTTGTTCCTCATTATTTATAACCGTTCTTACACCCCTTTTTTCTTGGGAACATGTGTCAAACACCCTGATATTTAACCAAGTCAGTGATACCTTTTTGTCATACTACTAAGGAGGTTTTTCAATTCTTACCTTGATGGTATACTGTGTCGGTAATCGAAAGACCACCATTTCTTAAACGGACGGTTACCTACTCTGTGTTTTGTGAACCCAAGTAAGGGACCCAACCCTTCTTTGGGACCTCTTCTTTTACTGTTGCGGGTGGTCATAAGAACGGACCTGCTAAAGTACCTGTCTCCTGGTACCGTCCGATGTCAGGTACCCCAGGGTTTCTCGACCTGTACTGACTCGTGTTCGTGAAGACTTCCTGTGTTTTTGTGATTAAACTTTTCTGTGTACGTAGAGATACAAGTGACACCGAATGAATATTATCGGTTCTATACCTTTGTTGCACACAGAGTAGTTACCTCCTTACCTATTTCTATAGGTTACCTTACGCTGAGTCAGTACTTCTTACTTCAGGACGGTAAACACTGTTATACCTACTCGGAACTTCCATGACGTAATTCGTTTGACTCAGTTCACCAAGTCAAGTCAAATCAAGTCAGCGAGTCAGTACAAGACTGAGACACTGGGGTACCTGATCGTGCGGTCCGGAGGGACAGGTAGTGGTTGAGGGTCTTCAATGAGTCTGAGTACAGGTAACTCAGCCACCACGGTAGGTTGGTAGGGTAGGAGACAGCAGGGGAGGAGGAGGACGTGAATTAGAAAGGGACGTAGTCCCAGAAAAGTTTACTCAGTCAAGAAGTGTAGTCCACCGGTTTCATAACCTCAAAGTCGAAGTTGTAGTCAGTAAGGTTACTTATAAGTCCTGACTAAAGGAAATCCTACCTGATCAACCTAGAGGAACTTTAGGTTCCCTGAAAGTTCTCAGAAGACGTCTTGGTGTCTAGTTTTCGTAATTAAGAAACCACGAATCGAAAGAAATATCAGGTTGAGAGTGTAGGTATGTACTGGTGACCTTTTGAGTATCGAAACTGATCTTCCTGGAAACAACCGTTTCATTACAGAGACGAAAAATTATACGACAGATCCAACCAGTATCAAAAAGAAGGTTCTTCGTTCGTAGAAAATTAAAGTACCGACGTCACTAAAACCTCGGGGGTTTTATTTCAGACAGTGACAAAGGTGACTCAGTTCACCTCTATCCCTTTATTATCGTCACGAAGTCAAGTACCCCCAGTGTAACTTGTTGACTTGACTTGACTATACTATACTAGAGTGACTATGCACTTTAGATTTTTTGTTTTGTTTGTTTTTTATTTTGTGTGATTATCTATGTCTCTTGTCTAACCTCTAATGGTCCATATTCCTCTAAACCTTTACCCAATTTACTCACTTCCACTAGTTGACATACTTTAGAAATTAAAGTTTTAATTTAATGAATCAATTTTTTTATTTTTCCTTTCTGTTAACTTGTAATGTCATACATGAATGTATATTCATATTTTGATGTACCAAGGTCCGTTAATACCTTTACTTTAAGTGTAGTTAGAAAATGGTGTTATAACTACTTAAATTTCAAAAATATTCGTACTTGGAAATTTTATAAACTTAAAAGAGTTTGATTTAAGATAGAACATTTGGTGTTGTTAGTATTTGTGCGGGAGTGAGTATATATTGTCTTAATAATATATTCTCTTCTTTAAAGGTGATGTCTCACCTTTAACGGTTCCTAAATCTTAGGTCTTATGACTCGAGTTTGATCGGGGTGGTAAGGGACTCCCACACTAAGGTCCATTTATTAAACTGGACACGCTCAGACAAAGGAGTACATATTTTACTCCTATTACTATCATAGTAGAGTGACTTGATAGTACTCCTAATTTCCTCTTATATGTCCTTTCACGAAACATTTAGAATTTGAGTAAAACGGTTTTTATCATTGAGTAAAGACATGGTCTTCCGTTTTCTACGAATGATACACTTTGAACGGAATTCCCCTATTCACTTCACGAGACCACCTCCTCCGTTCTAATTGTGACTTTCGTTACCGTACGTAATTTTTTTCTTCTTTCTTTTTCTTTCTTTTTTTCTTTTTGGGTCTCTTTCCGTCGAACTTTATATGTCAACTCTGAGAGTCCTGACATCCCCCGAAGTCACTTCCAGTCCCAGGTCCTACTACTTACTGAAAGTGATCCGGAACTCCGTACCACAAATCTAGTAATCTTCCACACCTCTGCCGCAAGATCCATTCCTCTTCTCTTACGTCAGATAAACGTTTTATCGTTACTATCCGAATTAAATAGGTTGTACCAATCCTAGAAAAGTGACATAAAGGTTGGTACCAAGAATAATTCACGCCTTCCGAATGAACGAGGCCATCCAATTGGATTGAAATTTGACTACACTTTTTTCCCAGAACCCTTTGTCGTTCTTGACTATGCTGTCACACCGTTGTTACAAAGTGATCAAAAGTAGGTCCACTTGTCTAGGCCGGAAATCGTCGATAAAATAATCCGAGTGTCGTAGAAGAGTGTCTAGACAGGTGTCGATGAACTACTGGTACTTCCTACTGACGCTCTTTGGAGGAGAAACGAAACATTTGTAGGGTCTTAAATTTAAGAGACGAAGATTTAGATTATGTACTTACCTGGTTGTTTTGACTATTCTATAAGAAGAACTTAGTTATGTCGAATGATCTGGAACTCCGGCTATATTACCGAATTTAAAGAAGATGAATTAAACGAGAGATAACAAAATTTGTGAAGAGAAACTAAGAAACAAAAGTAGATATGTTTTACAATCCAAGTTTATTGATGAACAGTAAGGGTCACCTAGGTTGGATCCTCATTACTCCTGGTTCTTAGGTATTATACTCCGGTACACCGATTTTTTAAAACTCTAAAGTTATTGTCCTTTTAACAATTACAGCTCTAAGGAGAAATATCATTTTATGCGACAGGAGTGTGGGGAAAATAATTTGTCACCACACTAGAAACAAAGATGTATTCGTCAGTGATGAACTGACTCCTATTCTGTTATAACTTTATAATTCAATTGACTGCGAGTTTATTTTAGTTAGGATAACTATCCAAATCTTTGTTTTTTCAGAGTGTAAATATAATGACGGAAGAAAAACAATACCCTCCCCTCCGCCCTCCTCGATCACACATACTTCTTCCCTAACAAAAAACACCTCTGTTCGGATCATAAAGTCCCTTTATTCTTTCATTATTGTCTACATTTCAGTTCCACTCTTTACCGTGTGTGACGAGGGAGGAAGGACGAAGGGTGAAGTTCAATGTAAGGTAGACCTTCTGAAATCTGGAAAGGGGTCGTAAAATCAATGACTTTTAATTGGACCTTTAAAACCAGACGAACGGGAGACCAACCCCGTTGATTCTTAATTCGGAAAGAATCATTCAGGGGCACTAAATGAATATGTCAATTTTGGTTGGTATTAAGTTCTTGGAGTGTCATATAATATCCAGTTTTATGTAGTGGATTAAGTTTAAATATGAACTTTTTACTACGACGGATGGAGTCGAGTGAACATGGTGGGTGAGTCGATTAAAGGGAAGGAAGACGGAGTAGGTCAGGAAGTTTCGGCTCTGGTCGGACTGGGATGAAAGGTCTTTTGTGAGTCCAAGAGAAAGTAACCCTTCATAGAGTTGTACGGTGTGAGGGTGGGTGTCCCGAGGTACCGTCTGAGGCAGGGTGGTGTACCGAGGGTTTGAGGGCAAGTGATAGTCGGTATGGGCTCTGTATAGGGTCCACCAGGTTCACGGGGGGTCGTGTGTAGTAGGGTAGGACTCGGACGTGTGAGGGGAAGTCCGGTAGCGTGACCCGGAGAAGGAAACTGAGACTGGGCTTTACAGGTCGGACAGCGGAACGAATGAAGGAGACTCGAGGGACTCTGGACCCTGTGCTAGGATTGCAGATTCGACTACGGTCTCGGGGACACGGCATGACACACGGACTTCCAGGAGAGTCCTCCTGGCTCTCGGAGTGGGGTCCTCGAGTCGGGTCGGTGCCCCGACCCTTGGTCACTGCGTATTGGACCAAGGACGAACGGGTCCACGACAGGGTACTGTGAACCAATGAGACGGGAAATGGGGTCGGAAATCTTGGGGCATATTGAGGAGAGGGAAGGGTGAGTCGAATGTCTCGGGGACCCGAGTGTTCGAGGTCCTAATTTTGAACGCACCACACGGGGAGTGCATGGTCAAGGTGTTTTCTGGTAGGAGGGATTACCTGCTCATACTACGGTTCGAGACTGTGACAGGGAGGAAGGAGAAGGAGCGCAACATTGTCCACACGGCGTGCGGTGGAAGTTGTGACTGGGTTTTTGTTTGTCACCGTCGACGATGCCCGGTCCGTCACAGGATCGACTACTTCTCTGTTTTTTCCGTTTAGGACCCGAGTTCTCTAGAGTCGGTCGAGATCGTTCCGGGTGCAAGTCTAGATATTGAATACTTCGTAGAGGGAGTGATCTAGTGTAGAACGCACAATTCGTCTATCTGATTTTAGTCCCAGGTTGGTTTAATCTGAATCTCGGTCCGCAATGGAAGTCTGTATAAAATTAATAGGATATTAAGAAAAGAGTAATTTTGACCTTTAGAGTGTATCTTAACGGACATAGTACGTTGTGTCTGTGTTTCCTCTTTCCTACATAAGGGTCCGATCTACTCTTACCGGTAGGATTATCAAAGTTCAAGTGTCTAAACATAATAACTAAGAGTTGTCTCCACCATGGTGGGGGATCTCCCGTAAAACCTTTAGACACCCCCATAAAAAACAAAAGTCCTACTAACCCCATATGAAGATCGTCAACCGTCTCGTCCATACGATTTCCAGAGGGTCCCGTCCTCTACCAGACGAGTTAATTCTACGACTCGAAACATGTTGAAAATTTATAGGGTCGTTTATCAGTATAGTTACTCTTTACAAAAAATGTTAATAGACTCTGACTTTGGATTACGATAAAATATATGTCTTAAAAACTTCTCGAAATTATTTGTTACTGAAAGGTCCTCTCGTTGTCTAGTACATTTAGTTTCCTTCTTACAAGAAAAGAAACTAAATTTTCCATTCTCGATAAGCGGTAAACTTCTCCACACGGTGGTCGACGGTACACCAAGTTCCAGAAGTTGTCAGACGTTTTATTTGCAAAGTCAGATGTAGATATCTACAGTGGTTTTTAGTATCATTTTCTGTAGACTCTACATAAAATCACTTAAATTGTAAGTTCATAAAATACTTGTTTCTGTGTGTTTTGTGTCTCTAGTCTAACTCCGGACAAATTTTTTCTCCGACCCAATATTATAAAGTATAAGTTTTAAAATTTCCGTTATATTCTTTAGACAAAACTTTCATAAATGAACGATTAAAACCCCCCCAACGACAAAAAGTCAGACTGAGACTGAATAGGGGTTCGTACATGGTGGTGTGTTGAAGAGTTGTTGGAGAACTTGATGATCAAGGGAAAGGGTTTAGAAGATAAGGAGTAATAGGTAGTTTTTAATGTTGGAGTTTCCTGAAAGTTTTGGGATCTCTACTTTATGTACAGACCATTCTATCCTCTTTCTTAAAAGAAATTATAAAACAAAAATAGGATTAGGTGCAGTATTTAAACTTTAGTAAATCTATAATATGAATGTTTGTCTTGGGTCGAGTAAAACTTTTTTCATAACCTGAAGTAAAAGAAGTGAAACTGGGACATAAAGAAGATCTGTAAAGGGGAATGAATTCTAATATAAAGAAAAATAATAATAAACGTTTATATATATAAAAATAATGAATGGAATTATGATCGAAAATAAGTTATAGGTAAACATGAAAATGAGGAATTAAAAAGATATCAAGGACACGTCTTACTGAAAAAAAAATTTTGGTGTGGGTGTGTCAAACACCGAGGATCAAGGGTTTGATCCCTAACTGGGGTTAGGGATCGTCACTTTCATGGTTCAAGATTTGTGACCTGACGGTTCCTTATGGGAGTCTTACTTAGGAATTACGGTCGGAATAAGTGATATTTGTTGACGTTCGTATATCGGTGAAATAATATAAAAATTACATAATTACTGACACATAATTACTGGTAAATAAATGTATAACTCTGTGTATGCTAAAAAGAGTAGTTAACGAAACAGAATCGAGAGGAAATATATTGTGTACGACGTAATATCCATCCAACATAACAAATGTTTAAAATGAATTTTATTATTTCCCGTAATAATATTCTTCCCTCACAACTGAAGATATTCCAACAAAGTTGACGAGATCCCGGTCGTCTGGTTGTCCGTCGAAATAGGATCTTTCTCGAAGGACGTTCCGTTCTCACTTAAAATCTTATAAAATATCAGTCAAGTCAAGTCAACGAGTCAGCACAGGCTGGGAAACACTGGGGTACTTGGTGTCGTGCGGTCCGGAGGGACAGGTAGTGGTTGAGGGTCTCAGGTGGGTTTCGGTACAGGTAACTCAGCCACTACGGTAGGTTGGTAGAGTAGGACAGTAGGGGAAGAGGGGGGTGGGAGACGGAAAGGGTCGTAGTCCCAGAAAAGGTTACTCAGTCGAGAAGTGTAGTCCACCGGTTTCATAACCTCAAAGTCGAAGTTGTAGTCAGGAAGGTTACTTGTGGGTCCTGACTAGAGGAGTCCGATTACGTTTGTGGTGGTTAGTTTTACCTGGAGTCCATATTTGTTGTTGAGATCGTCTCGGTCACGGGTAGTCGACTTACAGTCACGAGAGATTTTTTTAGGGACAAGTACCACCACTGGGTTAAGGTTGTACCGTGATAATACGGTAGAGAGAGGTGGATCCCGTTACCACGGACCGAAAACAAACTATATAAGGAATACGCAATAGAGTAAAGTAAGAAAAAATTTTTGGTAATACTTACCTATAAAAGAGGTCGAAATGTCTACTTCTATCTTTAATTCTTTAGATATACTTTAGTGTGTCAATCGTCCATTGTCCCGACCCTAACATTGTTGCTATGAAACTGAGAATTTTGGGTTCGAAGAGACAGGTGGTAGTGGTAAAGTGCAAGTGAATATTTTTGATGTGTTACTTGTGACGTCTTTTTGTATCTACTACCAACCAAGACTTGTCATGAAAAGTGGTTCTGTTTTTTGTTGTTTAGTATATTTTCGTCCTAATTATTGGTCGACTGTAAGCCTGATTAAACCCGGAATGACGTTAGGTGGTTCGTATTTCTCTGTGTAAACACACTAGAAGAGTAAATAATAGGAGAACTCAATACCATTAATTCTCTTTGTTATGATAGCACGTCCATGACTAATTAAAGTACCAGACACTCGAGGAACTTGTACCCCCTAGAAGTAGAGTCAAGGTCACGTTTCGTGTCACAGAGGACGGTTCATCAATAGACCAATTACAGAGAACAATGGTGACTGACTACTGTTGTAAGACATCGTTTAGTATCCTCTCTTCTAGAGAGTAAAGACCAGAAGAAACGGAAATTTAGAGAATCCGAACAGGAGTACTTGAGGACCGGTCGTGTAAGTGAGTATGAGGGTTCTCAACTGAGGAACCCAAAAACAAAAACAAAAAAGGGGTTTACAAAAGAAACAAAAAGGGGGGAAAAAAGAAAAAAAGAAAGACTGAGGAGGAACCCAACGTTTCACGTGAGTCGACTTCCTAATAAGCCAACTATTAACGTTTCTAGATAACCACCGACCCACCGATACCCCATCTCTTCAATTCTCTTATTAACATTTAGGTTATTCCTTACTTTTGTCATACAAGAGATGTACTCTAAGGTTTGAAGTATTTAAGACATTGGGAAACATCCATCTGTAGTACTGAAGAAAATGACTAAATAAATCTTCGACCATACAGGAACCTATGTTTCTTTTCTCCTTAAGTATTGTAACCTACAAACGATTTCTAACCACTATTTCTGAAATTTAAACTAAGACCTACTGTTATATTCGAGGTGTTCCCGTTTCTGAAGTCAGAAGAAAATTGTGATAGAGGGACAATAGGTGGTGTAAACATTAACAAAAACGACCTGTACTGATTCAGTACAGGTTGAGAGCAATACGGTACCTGACATCGAGCGGTCCAAGGATACAGGTACCCTAGAGGGTTCGTTCTTATGACCTCACCCTACGGTAAAGGAAGAAGTCCCCTAGAAGGGTTGGGCCCCTACCTTGGACGTAGAGGACGTAACCGTCCGTCTAAGAAATGGTAACTCGGTGGTCCCTTCGGGGTATATCTTATAACGGTCCATGATTAATTGTACATGACCTATTTAACTCTAGTGTATTTTATATTCAGACTTTCATCACTTTCATAAAAGTGTTTCCACAACATCGATTTATGATCACACGGTCCTCCCTCTCCTAAAGACGTGTTTTTGTCCGAACCATTACTTCATAGCCCAACCGGTTCTTCCAGTAAGTCTAAAAAGGTATTGTAGAATGTCTTTTTAGGTTTACCTGTAAACAAAACCGGCTAGGTTATACATCTAGTGACCACAGTTGAGAGATGTTAAAAAGGGAGGTCTCAGTGAGGGAATGATCAGTATGGAAATTACCAGGGTACGGTAAAGTCTACAAATCTTACACTAGTAGAGTCTTTCAAAATTTTTAGTGAATTTCCTGTTTGTGAAGTTGTATCTGTCGGTAATAATAAAGTAAATTAAAGAGTCTTCCCCCTTTTTATTGGATAAGACCTTTCCTGTTAATCAAAATTTTTCTTGTTTTTTCGGGTTCAACCTTATAAATTGATGACTCATGATCTTTACTTCCCGATTTATTTTTAATACAGTTTTATATGATTAAAATCTTTATGTATTATAAACTCAATATGTTCGATATGTAACGTCCGGTTTTTTCAACTCGATTTCACAGTAAGGTTTCTACTGACTAAATTTTTCTCGTCACCAAGTTAAATTACGCCATGTACGTAATACTTTGAAGAATCTGTCGGTCCAAAGGATATATATAGTCGATATTAGGATTCCCCCTTTTTACAACTAAAACACTCACAAAATGCCGACCTTCTTCGTGTTCGACCTTAGTTCTAACGTCCCTCTTTATAGTTAGTAGAGTCTATACGTCTACTGTGGTGGGAATACCGTCTTTCACTTCTCCTTGATTTTTCGGAGAACTACTTTCACTTTCTCCTCTCACTTTTTCAACCGAATTTCGAGTTGTAAGTCTTTTGCTTCTAGTACCGTAGACCAGGGTAGTGAAGTACCGTTTATCTACCCCTTTGTCACTTTTGTCACCGACTGAAATAAAAAAACTCGAGGTTTTAGTGACGTCTACCACTAATTTCGGTACTTTAATTTTCTGCGAATAAGGAACCTTCCTTTCAATACTGGTTGGATCTATCGTATAATTTTTCATCTCTGTACTGAAACGGTTGTTTCCAGGTAGATCAGTTCCGATACCAAAAAGGTCAGCAATACATACCTACACTCTCAACCTGACACTTCTTTCGACTCACGGCTTCTTAACTACGAAAACTTGACACCACAACCTCTTCTGAGAACTCTCAGGGAACCTGACGTTCCTCTAGGTTGATCAGGTAGGATTTCCTCTAGTCAGGACCCACAAGTAACCTTCCTGACTACGACTTCGACTTTGACGTTATGAAACCGGTGGAGTAGGTTTCTCGACTGAGTAACCTTTTCTGAGACTACGACCCTCCCTAACCCCCGTCCTCCTCTTCCCCTGTTGTCTCCTACTCTGCCGACCTACCGTAGTGGCTGAACTACCTGGACTCAAACCCACTTGAGACCCTCAACCACTGCCTGTCCCTCCGGACCACACGACGCTAAGTACCCAAGCGTTTCTCAGCCTGTACTGACTCGCTGATTTTACTTGACTTGACTTGATGTTTCGGAAAATTTCTTCTCAACTAACATAATCAAGGGACGCCGACGACATTGTTTAACGTTGTTTGAGTCACTGGAAGTTACTCTCTTTAATAAGAGAAAGTCAAGACCTCCGACTCTTCAGGTTGTACCGAAATGACTTATCTTTGGTACAGTCGTCCTGACGGCAAACGAACGAAAAAGCAAAGATCTTAACACGGGAAACGAAAGGAACTGAGTACGGGGTAAGGAGGTGGAAATTTAAGTTGTCACATCTGAGACCACAGTCACTAGTGTAATAGAAAAGGAGGACAGAGATACTTATAGTGGTTCAGAGGGGGAATCTTCATATGGACGCTAACGTAAATCTTGGATGGTTCTACTAGGTCCTATTCGTGGGGTAGAGTTCTTGGACTTGAATCTAGACGTTTCAACGAAAACAGTATGTTTCATGAAGAGTATTAAAGATCCTTAGCCCTGGACCTACCAATCGAGAGTAGTGGCTGTGTTACCTGTACTTAGAGTCATTTGAGGTCCTCTACCACTTCCTGTCCCTTCGGACCGTACAACGTCAGGTACCTTAACATTTCTCAGTCTATGTTAAATCGTTCACTTGTTGACATTGTTGTAATAGGTCGACTGGTGTCACTTTTTGTATATTAACTTATCCTCCGACCACCAATTTTCAAGATGAAGGTTTAAACGTTAATCTGTTTAAAATAAAAAGATTTTATGTATCGTACGTACTTTCTTTGTCTATGTACTCCGCTTTCCGTCGACTTCAATAAAGAGACTGTTGGAATCCAGTAGTAGTCGTAGATGTGGAGTATATCTTGTACCCGTGGTCTGAAATAAAGTAGTAAAGATTGTAGTAGTCTCTTTATTAACGTTGTCCGAACGTCCACGTGATTACATTGACTCCGACATTGGTAAGAAAGGAAAAAGACAAGAGGTTCTAATGATAAACTCACCCGAGAGTGTTAGGTCACAAATATGAAAGGAGTCACTACCTCCTGTTCCTACTTTCACACACACACTCACGTGTGTGAATGAACACAGGGGTACCTGACATCGGACGGTCTTAGTAGACAGGTACTCTAAAGGGTCCATTCTTATGACCTCACCCAACAGTAAAGGAAGAAGTCCCCTAGAAGGACTGGGTCCCTTATTTAAGTGCAGAGAACACAGAGGACTTAGCCGTTCACCTAAGAAATGGTTATCGTGGTAGACCCTTTAGGACCTACTTTCCTACCTATCCAGGTTAGAAAACAGAAGAAGTCGAACTTATAATATACTACCAAAATATATAAAGAGTGAGAGTAAAAGTTTGTGAAACTAATTTACACTTTCTCTCCGACTCCAATTTTAAGAAACAAAAAGTAAAGTCGGGGACAATATATTTGCTTTAGTTACCTGAGTCAATTGTCTTACCAACCTACTTTTGTCTAAAACACCTTGTCAGTTATTGATGAACGACAAACCTTTTAGGACGTATCCTTACTAATTTTTGTTTGTAACTACGTGTGAGATATTTGAGTCATTTTCAAAGTATCTAGAATGGTTAGTAAGAACTAAATATGAGTACCTACGTCTTTCTAAGGTGAAAAGAGAAAAATCAAACATTCAGAGGTCCCTCCTTTAATTTACCGATAATGAGATACTACTTTTGGTAACAATCTCGGCAGTAATCGACTTGAGAGGTCGAATTATTATACGTTTTGTCTGACTAAAATCTAGTCTTCTGGAGATTCAAGGGAAGTTTGAGATTCAAAATACTAATAGACAAAAATCCAAACGACTGTTTTCCTGTTCTTTTTTTTTTTTTTCGTTTCTAGTCGTGTGTAAAGGGGAAACACGTACTTGGTAGACGGAAACAAAGCCGAACCTTGCGGGTAAGAACTCCGTCTCTGTCAGAGTACACAGGGTAAGAGCGGTGGGAGAGATGTAGAAATCAACTCTGCCAGTGACTGTTCTCACTGTGTGGACCCTCGGTGTGGTCGAAGGTCTTGGTATTAAGATTTATGGTAGGGCCGTCAGAGATTTAACGTTCCCAAGGAAACATTCCACTCTTTGGGAGAGAGGACCTCCAAACAAATAAAACGTCAATCTTTTCCATTCCCTGAGGAAACACTCTGTAACCGAACCTTAAATTTACATATCATAACGACTGTCTCACGACTTTTAAGTAATATACCACATAAATCGTAAAAGAAAGAGAGGCCCACCACCTGACCCCGACAGGGGAGGGAAGAAGGGCCAGGGACTCTTCTCTTAGGAACCCGTCGTTACTAAGTCGGACAGGGAACAGTTGGCGGTGACGGTAGGTCGGTACCCGAGTGTTCCCAAAGGAGTGGTGCCCAAACAAACCTCCCGAGTGCAGGTTTTGTTTCTAATTTTACGGATAAGAGAAATTATCAGAGTGACTTGCGACAACGAACAATTACAAGTCTGTGATTATCGTGACCTTTCTCAGCAACGAACACAGTTGAGTAGTTCGTCAGATTTGTTCGGCCGACCTCCGACCGGTCAAGACCGGTCAGTAACTGGTGTCTGTGCTAGACGTTCCGATAATGTTGAACACTTTCGCTCCCCATCGAGACGAAGGACAGATCGGGTGAAGGGTTCCTGACAGGGGTCTTCGTGACCTGAAACTCTGGTCACCCCCAAAAACAGGTCGAGGACGGAATTCGACACGGAGTAACAAATCGTGGTTTTAACTGCACACCTTTTCGGTCTTTTAAGACCTTTTCGGCCTTTATTTCTCGTTCTAGACTTCCCTCCGAACCATCGCCTTCAAATATTAAATCAAAACACCAATCTTCCACGACTATCGAAAACAGGATGAACGCAAAAACTACTCACCCACCTAAACACTCTCAAGAGGAGAAACCTACTAACGACCCGAAAAGGTCTCTACAAGCGAGGAGAAGAGACCTAATCGGTGTAAATAAGGTCGGTGCACGAAGGAACGATGTTTCTCTTTAAATGTTAGCAATGTGTAGGGAATGATTCCACCTACCTCTTTTTAGAAGCTCATATGGGAAGACCGTTATAGTCTATTCGTTTAAATTTTTGGGTTTTCTGATTATAACTTTTTTTTAAAAACGACTCTGTGTAAAACAAAGATTGAGACCTCATAGAGGGTCTTCCCCTTTTTTTCACAGATACAGAGAAGGTACCGAAAGGTTCTAGGTTAAAGTAGAGTAATAAATAAACTCTTGAAAAATAATTCAGTGAGTAAGAAACGGTCCTTGGTTCGTTCTATGGTTCCTAAGTTTCTACTTTGTTGTACCAATAGTGGGGGTTCCTTCTGTATAGGAATTTTATTTCAACATCGACACTACCTTCCTACTTCTTTCGAAATTTTTCTCGTCGACTTTCTCCGGTCCTCCTGAACTAATTCCTCTAAGATAAACTTGACTTTGCATTTCCTGATACCCCTAAACAGTGTCCTTTTTTTTAGTCCTCTTGTCCTCCTTCCCCCTACCAATGAGTTTATTAAGTCTAGAATACAGTAATCTTACCCCTCCAGAAGTTCCCTCTATCCCGACCTATCTATCCAGTAAGTCACGGAACATTCGTCGGAGCATCAGAAGTGAGAATGTAGTACCTTCCACTAACCATTGAAGGTTTGTTTTTTCACTACTCTACACTAAACGTCCACTTATTTTGTAGCGGAAAATGAAACGACTGTTTCAAGGTATATTAGTTTCCATACCAAAAAGGCCATCAGTACATACCTACACTCTCGACCTGGTATTTCCGACTTACGACTTCTTGACTACGAAAACTTGACACCACAACCTCTCCTGAGAACTCTCAGGGAACCTGACGTTCCTCTAGGTTGGTCAGGTAGGATTTCCTTTAGTCAGGACTTATAAGTAACCTTCCTGACTACGACTTCGACTTCAAGGTCATGAAATCGGTGGACTACGTTTCTCGACTGAGTAATCTTTTCTGGGACTACGACCCTTTATAACTTCCGCCCTCTTCCCCTACTGTCTCCTACTCGACCGACCTACCGTAGTGACGGAGTTACCTGTACTCGAACTCGTTCGAGGCCCGTTACCACTTCCTGACCCTTCGGACCGCACGACGTCAGGTACCGTAGGGTTTCTCAGCCAGTGCTGACTCGCTGAGTTGTTGTTTTTGTTTTGTAGCGAAACCTTTTGACTTACGTGTCCGCTATCCTAGGTGAGTAGTGGATAGTAGACCAGTGACTCCAACTAGTCCCACGTCTCTATTTTGATGGAGGGATATGTAGAAAAATTAGAGACATAACTAAAATTCCCCGAAGAGTTTAGAGTAACGTTCCGAATACGTTCGGAAACCCTTCAAACAACTCCGAAGGGTTGTAG
Source organism: Capra ibex (assembly GCA_006410555.1). NCBI lineage: Eukaryota > Metazoa > Chordata > Mammalia > Artiodactyla > Bovidae > Capra > Capra ibex. The sequence continues at coordinate 36,189,744 of SJYO01018757.1, read as the reverse complement.
ATAGAGACAGATCCAGAGTCATTAAGAAAAAAACGAAAAGGGGGTCGTGGGGTACTACAGAAATAAACTCGAGTCACCAGAATTCCGAAAAGTTTTGTATAAGCTTGAACCTCCTTCCGATACGATTAAGTTTGTTACACTATGACTGTGGTCTGACCTTTCGATGTCGATACTTTCTGTATCAACTAAGTCTTGGGCTGAGGTCCTGCGGACTTTTGTTCACTTTTTGCCTATAAGTGTTTAGTCATCAAGTATTCTTTCACACTGACTGTGTTTACTATTTATTTATTTCAAGTTGACGTATTCATTAGTTCTTTCCGATTAGTTACGTTTCTTTTTTATTTTCTGTGGTGATTTATTCTTTTTCATTTACATTACGGGCACTACATAAGAGGATGAGTCATTTTCTATATTGAAAATACCCTTCCGAGAACACCCAACCCACAATTTTCAAGAAAATTTTTACAAATATGGAAACTAGAGTACTAAAGTGACTATCCTTAGTATAAAATTCTTTTTTTGACTTCTTAACCTGTTTCTAGACGCGGGGTTTTATTGGTGACGTCGTAATAAATGTTGTGTGTGAGATTCTCCACTAAATATTTCATTCCTATTGTCATCAGTGAGAGAAGGTGTCTTTACTCGTAAACAACTCGAAGATGATTTTCAGCCACTAATTAAATAGACGATATTGGAAGGGTACGACGTCTAATATTTTAGACCCGAGTCTTCTCAAACCATTAGTCGGGTTCTAATGTGTTAAAACCACGATCGCGTCTGGACTGTAGTTTCGGAACAAGAAACATAGTATGGAGTCATGAAGATAATACTTATACACAGTTAACAAACGAAGTCTTTATCGATATTCCTACCTGAAGGGACCACCGCCTTCTAATTCTATGACGTCAAGGTTACGTCCCCTGTGACCAAGCTAGGGACCAGCCCCTTGATTCCAGGGCGTACGGTGAACCACGTCGGTTTATTATTATTATTGAAATTCCTTGAGAGATAGAGAAAGATAACAAAGTGGAAAGGTCTTATGTTCTTTCCCAAGACAAAAACCTAAGGACACACACTCGTCTCCTCGATCACGGATACGAAACCTCTCAGTTACTTAAGTAGACGTTAAATCTAGTAAACAAAGGGTTCTTTTTTATCACTCGGTATTTTGACATTATAAGGAGGACCCTCAGAAGAGAGAGAATGAGAACCTTATTTAGGTCTCTTCTGTTTGTGAATGTTGTGACTCATGTAGGGTCTATCCTAGACGTCATTTATAACCGAGCACGTAGATGCAAATCACCAATCAATAAATGTCCCTATGGAGAAGATGATCTGTCGGTCAAAGAGTCTCAAGTCCTTTATGTCGTGGCAGTCACGGAACTTATATCTCTCTCATGTGACAGATCACCGTCTTCGTCTCCTGATGTCAATAAAGAGTTGTCAGTCATCGAACTGAGTCAAGAATGTCCTCCGTGACCAACCGAAGTTCAAAACATTTTTACCCTTCACCTTCATTTTTGTTTGTCAGAGTGTACTAGTTTCCAGGTGGTCTCATATTGACGTTTAACGGTTCCTTTTTCAACGTCCTTGTAGTTCACAACTACCAGTTGACTTTCCAATATTTTGTTTATTGTGACCAAACGAAGAACGAACATAAAAGAATAAAACTTCTACAAACCGTGTGAACAACATTAGGGTACATTTAATGATTAGACGATAGAAGTCTGACTTGGTAACCAATTAAAGTCGAAATCTGAAAATGTATCGTCCTTCTCTACCTTTTTAGTCGGTTCAGTGTCTCTTTATAGAGAAGACTCGAACGGGAGAAATAAGTGAGAGAGGGAGAACAGAAAAGGGGGGTGTTTTTTGTCTTGATACGTAAAGTAGTTTAGGTTCTATTGTGACTAATACTCTGATTGACTGAAACGTCCATATTAATCCTTTCTTTTCATGACGGTTAATTTTACCGTCCTTCAACCCCCCTCGACATTGAATTTTAACATAAAATAAAAATAAAACTTTCAATTAAATTCGAATAAATCTGTCTCGAGAGAAAGTGTATACAACGTGAGTGTGTGTATATGTTTCTTTTTTACTCGTTTTACTGATCTCATACCATAAGGATTACGGTGAAGTATGTCATAATCGAGAAAAGTAACAAAAAACTAAATCTTTAAAAGAGGTGTGTGTCAAAACGACACACACGATACTTTTACAATACAAACGACGTGTTCGCACGAGGTGATAAGAGAGGCCCTAAAAGGAAGTTCAGTATCTACGGGTAAAGATGTTTACGACCAATAACGAACTAGAGTGGTCTAGTTTTCCGCCGAAAGTCTGTTACCGGTCTTAAGAATAAAGAAGGAGTTTAATAGAAAATTGTCAAACAACTGAGTTTATAACTTCTCGACGTCAATAGGTCAATAGGAAGGTTTTACAGTTGGTTTAAGTTTCGATACCGATGTTTTCGTTATTATTAATACAGTCCTGAAGATGAACCGATAGTAACTAATATTCTCTGGTAACTAACATTCTACAATCTTTACAATTTTACATTCCTTCCTTCATTTTACTCTTCCACTCCTCAAGTAGAATTCAACCACTATATTCAAACATAAGTTAAAGGTGGCGTATCTCCCCTATCACCCCCTTCTCCATATCCCAATCTTCAATCCCAACCTCTCGAGAGAAGACTAGTAATAAAGAAGTTCCAGACTCAAAACCACAGGGTATCTCCTGAGTCAACTGATATCCGACTGTGATTACAAAAATTCCCTTGACAAATTTCCAGAAAGTCCTCGTACATGTTTCCCGGATCCAAATTTAATCGTACATCCAAAGTAAAGGTTGTAAAGATTAAATATTATTAATTAAATATCTTTATCTAGGTGGAATTATTCTTAGTTTAAAGAAACAGAGGGGGTAGAGTGCCAGTTTCTGATCTTCCCTTAGACTCGGTGAATTGACTTTTATCTATACACCCCTTGTTGAAAATGGAAATTCAACTTCACTCCGGTTAAACATACAACTAAAGTAACTCCAATCTGACGTCCATAACAAATCGACTAATAAGTATGTCTTCACACCTTAATTTTGTTTTTCAGTTATCTACCATCATCCTTTTCACAAAATACCAATTTTATTTATGAGGAGGTTAACCTATCTAAACACACGTACGTACACGCACGAGTCAACGAAGTCAGAACAGGCTGAGACCTTAGGCACCTGACGTCGAGCGGTCCGAGGAGACAGGTACCTTAAGAGGTCCGTTCTTATAACCTCACCTATCGGTAAGGGAAGAGGTCTCCCAGGAGGACTGGGTCCCCAACTTGAACCCAGAGGGTATAACGTCCGTCTAAGAAATGGTAGACTCGGTGGTCCCTTCGGGCAAGTTTTTTCTGAGAACCAAGAAAATCCTTATTTGATGTCATACAACTTTCATATAATTGGACCAGATGGGGTATCTAGGTTTATTCAAAACCAAGTTTTCATACACTGTATGATAAAACCAGTTGACAACAAATTAAAATAATACATTTTAAAGGTTCAAATGCTTACTCTTAGACTGGTTTCGACTATTATGTTTTATGTTTGTTCGTCTTTATGTTTGAATTATACGGGGTACAGTCCTTGTTTGTGTTGCAATCGGATGAATACACATCTCGAATAGAAATGTTAAACCACATTTATTTTATATCTGTTAAAAAAACACACACTTAAGTAATTTAAAAACCGAATTTTTTGTACCTTTTACGTGTTTTCATCGGGTTTGTTTACAGGTTTTCCCATAATTGATATCACATCTCATTCGAACGTACACACACGAGTCAGTACAGACTGACACGCCGGGGTACCTAATATCGGACAATCCGAGGAGTAAGAGTTTTAGGGGACAGATACCCTAAAAGGTCCGTTCTTACGACCTCACCCAATGGTAAAGGACGAGGTCTCCTAGAAGGGCTGGGTCCTAGTTTAGGTGTAGAGGACACAGGGGACGTAACCGTCCGTCTAGGAAATGGTGATCACGGTCGACCATAATTGATCTCGGTGACCAATAAGTAAATGGAGGTGAAGTGAAACATAATTCTGAAACGTATCCCTGAAGGGACCACCAGGTGACCAATTCTTAAGTGGGACGTCACGTTACGTTACAAGTTAAGGACTAGCCACGTGATTCTAGGATGTACGGAGTCTCGTTGATTCAAAAGTACGGTGCTACTGATTCGAGTGTACGGCGTTGATCTTTCAGGTGCACGTCGTTACTTTCTAGAGTACACTATGTTGCTTCTACGACATACTGTGGTGGCTCTGGACGACGTCGGTTCATTTATTTATGAAATTTTTTTTCTGAGACGTATCTAGAGAAGTTAATCTTAACTTTTAAATTTTAACGTCGGTTTGATAAAAGTTAAAACGTAAATTGTTGTAAATTTCAAATCTTAGAGATTTCTACAAAAACCAATAGATCTTTTTGTTCATCCTCTGTAAAAGAAGTAGGACAGGAAATCAAGTTTCTTGAATAGACGAACTTTGTGGTTTACTATAAAAGTATAGAGTATAATCGGAAAAGTATTAGGAAAGTATAATACAATAACGACTACCATTAAAAGTCAGGTCGAAAGGTAAAAGACTAATTGGTATTTTTTTCTGAAGTCTGTTAATGTTTGTCTATCCTTTCTTAAATTATGGAGAAACAGTCAAGAAACATAGAGACCTTATGAATTTTGGGGGGAGTGTAAATATATAAAAAGGATATCAGAATAATCTGTGATTAAGAAAAAAAATTCTGTGTAATAAAAATTGTTTTGTAAATAAAGAAGTAAACCGACACGGTCCAGGATCAACACCTTTCGTCCTAGAAGCGACTTCGTACGCTCTAGAAGATCAACATCGTGGACCCTAAATCAAGGGACTGGCCCCTACCTTGGGTCCGACGGACGTAACCCTCGAGTTTCAGAATCGGGGACCTGGTCGTCCCTTCAGGGATGTGTGATTAAGAATTTACGTTGTTCGATTAAAGGTCGAGACGGGAACAAGCTTAGGAGTGTGTCGGACAAAATTACTTCCTGTGTGATCACCCTATCCACCCCCTCTACCCATGTATGACATTAACACGGTACCACAACCGGTCCGTACCGCGAACGGCTCACTGAGTCACCATTTCTTAGACAGACGTTTATGTCTTCTACACCCAAGTTAGGGACCAAACCCTTCTAGGAGACCTCTCCTTTAATGTTGGGTGAGGTTATAAGAACGAACCTTTTAGGGTACTTGTTCCCTCGGATCATCCGATGTCAGGTACCCCAGATTTTCTCAGACTGTGTTGACTCGTCTTTGTGTAGGTATGTGCAATCAGTCCGGTGAATCGAGTTCCTCCCATTTTTTTCATTTCCGATACTTGATATCATCGTTGTTTGATTTCTCTAGAAATCAACAAAGAAAAAAAAACTTTGACAAAAGAAAAAAAAAAAAAAGTTGGCACCACAACCTCTTCTGAGTTCCTCTAGGTTGGTCAGGTAGGATTTCCTATAGTCAGGACTTATAAGTAACTTTCCTGACTACGACTTCGACTTTGAGGTTATGAACCCGATGGACTATGCTTCTTGACCGAGTGACCTTTTCTGGGACTACAACCCTTTCTAACTCCCACCCTCTTTTTCCCCTGCGGTCTCCTAATTTACCAACCTACCGTAGTGACTGAGTTACCTTCACTCAGACTCATTGGAGGCCCTCAACCACTACCTGTCCCTTCTAACCGCACGACGTCAGGTGCCCCAGCGTTTCTCAGCCTGTACTGACTCGTCGACTTGATTTGACTTGACTTTCTCGAGACCAACTAACCTTCCTGGTCGTGAACATAGAAATAACCCTGCGGTCGAAGAACAGTGAACGAGAAGTAAGTGTGCTTGTAGAGTCCACTGAGGACTTGATAGGGTTCCGAGGTTAAAGACATTGACGACATCATATAAGAGAGGGTTAGAGACAGTGTCGTTTACACGAACGAAAGGAGAGAAATTGAAAGGATACGTATGCACGTACGTACGTGTGTGTACCTGTGTGTGTCATCGACTACAAGTCATTCGGTAAGATTCGGATGTGTGACCCTCGATAATTACTTCGAAAACTTGAAGTGCTATTGCTTCAAGGGACGGGGTCCCACGACAAGGGAAGAGACGGACGGAAAGGAAGACGTGGTCCCGTCTGAAGAGAACGGAGGAGTCCACTTTAAGACAAAGGTTGTCGGTCAAGGGGTCAATGGAGATGGTTAAGTCTGGAAGGAAGAAACCTTCTCTGAGTTTTGCAATGCCACGACCACCATTTCATGGGTGGACGGTTACGTCCTCTGTCTTCTCTGTGTCCAAGTCAGGGACCAAGCGCTTCTAAGGGACCTCCTACATTACCGTTAGGTGGGGTCATAAGAACGGACTTCTTAGGGTACCTGTCTCCTCGGACCGTCCGATATCAGGTATCGTAGCGTTTCTCAGTCTGTGTTGACTTCAGTGAATCGAGTCTCCGTTTTGTATAATCTCCAATGTTTTAGTATTATAGAGGTAGAAAATTTCTCCATCACACCTGTCCTGTCCATACCTTTCCCTGTTCTTTATTTTGTCGCAAAGAAGTAACACACGCAAGTTTACTGGACCCTGAATTTAAGCCACCTTAAAACCGAGAGAACTAAAGAGATAGGTACTTTACCCTCTCATACACAGGACGGTCCGTCTTCTAATACTTTTGAAAGATAGGTCGTATGAAAAACAAACAAGTTTTTCGGTCATATTTCATAACAAAGTCCTACTCAACTCCATGAGACGGTCTATAGATAAACTTCAAACAGGTCTTATAATTATGGAAGTAGGAAACAAAGTCCTTAGGGTTACGGAGGTTTGGGTAACCTTCATTGTACCGACACCCAAATATGAAAGTATGTTCTGTTTTCGTACGGACAATGTTTTTACAGTAATTGAGCTCGCCATCCTCCAAAGTACAAAAGGCAACACACTCCAAGTGTTCTACAACCCTTTCTCGTGTATAAAATCGAATATACCTAAGAGTGGGATTTAATTCAAATGTGACTTCGTGTCGACTTTGACTCAAAACCAACTAAAGGTGGACTTTGGTATTAAGTAGAGTCCAAGTGAACTTTACACGGGGATAGATCAAATCCTGACGTCTGTCCAAGTGAGTCTCAAAGTGTTCGGAGTCGTTTGGAGAGTGGGTTGAACTGGACTTAAACTCCGAAACTAAGTCAAACCTCAAAAGTAAGTCCTCGAAACGTGTTAGGACCCGATAGAGCCCGGTACTAGACTTTAGGGTAGTCTGAGTGAAGTCTGGCATACCTCGTTTCTGTCTCTGGAGACACCGATAATAATGACCCGTGTGTAAGTAAGGTAAAGTAGATATAGGAGTCGGTGGAAGTGAAAGATGACACTTATGAAAAAGAATTTTTTTTTTTTTTTTCTGTGATGTATAATCAGAGTCACTGACGATTTTTACTTGACCAGTTTTTCGAATAGTTAAAGAACTGTGAGGTAATGTATATGACTTCCTAACAAAGACTTCAGAAACGGAAATAAAGAGGGTTGTCTGTACAAACGATGAAAACTTAAATTATTAGTGGAGGTTGATGTATTACAAAATTCTAGATTTTGATAATAAAGATTAATACAACCATTGAAAACTCCCTCCCTGAGACACTTTAAACATCCTAGAGGCAAAGGGGTGGTCTCTATCTTGTCCTCGGGAACCGTCACTTTCACGTCTCAGGATTGGTGACCTGGTGGTTCCTTAAGGGGCACTCATTGAAAAGTTCTCCCAGGTAATATCTTGATGTTCATATTTCCAGTGGTTTCTTAAGATCAGTCAGGAAATTTTATTTCACATCTGGGCAATACCACGGAGGGAGTCTTTTTACCACTTCTTTTAACTTTAGTCGGTCGTGCGGTTCATATGGACGAGGAAGACACCGTTTTGGTTCTGCTTTTCTTCTCGACACCCGTAAACCGTAACACCAAGGACGTACCTTTGTCATCGACCACCACGGACCTGGATGTCGTGGTGGAGACGACAGTGTCAGTTCAGGCGGTAGTCTTCTGACTTCCTTGACTTCCTGGTCATCTTCGCGGTGGTAGCTATTGCAACGATCGGACATTATTTACCCAATTAAATAGATTGTCTTAATGAAACCGAACAATTAAAATAACGAATCTGCAAGAATAAACGTAACGTAATAAAAACGAAAGATTTTATTCTCGAATTAATTTTAGGAAATTTAATTTTTTTTTATTTTTACTTCACATCTGGAAACATTGTTTACTCTGTTATGCTTCAACACATAAAAAATTTCAGACCACAAATATGGTAACCAAAAGGAACACAATGAATACAGGGTTACACTTTTAGATAAACGTACTGTTCACGAACATATATGCAGTCACTAAGAATAAAAATACCACTTGATATGAAACAGCGACGAAAGTTGTGTCTATTGTCATCTAGTACTTTACTTTATTTTGGTATATTTTATCTCTTTAAAGATAAAACTGTTACCCCTCTTTAAGAATAAAGGAAACCACTTATTACGTTTATTTCTTAAAAAGAGTGAAGATCACGAAATCCTCTTAGATCGATGTCTCGTAACCCAAAAGGGTCTTTTGTCACCAAATGTTAACTAAAGGTTCAATAAAGAGTTTAGGAGTCCTTTGTCTAATCGAAACGTCGTATCGGAATAAATAAGTTTGTATAATCTTTAGTCCACCCAGAGTTTTTTAACCATTTTACAGACTTAACTTCTGATAAACATTTCTTTACATAGACCTAAGGAAAATTCCTATATATCAGTGACTTTGTAGTGATTATTTCAAAGATTCAGTTTAGGAAACTTCCTTTGAGAAAGTGCTTATCTTCTCTGTCAACTCTTAGTTTAACAAAGATTATTCACCCAAGATCTTTTGATAAACAAGGAAGTTCTAAATTCTCAGACAGGTTCAGATCAAAAGAGATAATTAAAAGACCCATGTGAAACACAAGTCACTTACCTTTGCATACGAAGTTAGACCGAAGACGTAGTCACTCCTGACCCTCTTTAACCCTTCGTAGGGACCGGAGATCGGACGACGGAGGGACCGATTAAGTGAGTAGTGAAGTCCGATGTAAAAAAAGGAGAAGGTAACGGTGGTATAGGGTCCGTTTGTTTACATAAAGGAGAGATGGGGGTAAAAGAGACCACAAGTCACTTGGGTAAAAGGTCGGGGTCTAGTGGTAGGTCGAATGTTGAAGGAAGTAGACAAAAAGAAGGAGGGGAGGGGCTCATGTTAGACACTGTCTCTTCATAGGTCGGTCACCAAAGTGTTAAAATGAAGACAAGAAACAAAGGAGACGGTCTTAGAGCCGAGTCAACGAATAGGAAACGATGGACCGGATTGGTATCGGAAAGTTCTAAGAGAAAGGAAGATTGGTGGGAGGACAATTGGGAAAGGGGTCTTGTGACCCGTGGAGTACTGGGAGTGGTGTCGTGAGGAGACGAGTTGTTGGAGAGTACCCGGTCGGTGACCTTCGGAGGTGTTCTCGACTAGGATCGAGAAAGGTTACACTCGAGGACAAGGGGTGACCCATTTGGAGTGTCACCTCGGTCAGTCCACTAAAAGACAAGGGGTTTGTGTAATACACGGAAGGTTGGAGAAATACATGAAAGTACGGTAAGGAGGTGCAAGAAGAGTTTTACGGTAGTTGGAAAGTCTCAGTTTTGGTTTGTAGTTTCAAAGGAATGTCCGTGTCTATCGTATCTCACAATCAGTGAGTCAGTACAGGTTGAGAAACGTTGGGACATCTGACATCCGACGGTCCGAAGACACAGGTACATTAAGAGATCTTATGACCTCACCCATCGGAAAGGGAAGAGGTCCCCTAAGAAGGTTGGGTCCCTTACTTAGGTCCACAGGACGTAACGTCCTTTTAAGAAATGGTAGACTCGGTGGTCCCTTCCGGGACATCGTGTGTCTTCAGGACCGGTATAAATATTTTAGTACTAATAGGTCTTGAAAACACTTAGACATATAGTGTATCTACATATATAGAACCTGAGTGTTTTGTGAACTATCAATTGTTTCTTAAAAGTGGGTATAATAGAGTAAATTAAGAATATAGTTTGGGTAATCTACCCGTTATAGTTGTCGACTGATTGTTTCTTCGACTTAGACCCTTTCAACACACCCAATGAGTTCCAGTGGATCGACTCTTCACTGTTTTCATCCAAAGTGTGGGTCCAGAACCTTGTTGAGGCCCCACGAAAATTGGGATAGTGTTACTGGAGGTGTCATTAAAGACGTCGTCTACCCCTTTCTCCGGTCCATTACCTCCCAGTGTCCTCCAAAGACTCTTGTCGTCACCGTACTAGTTTCGCAACGACGTCCTTCTAACTAGACCACCCCGACGCATCTCCCCTACCTTCGTCCTTTCGGGACGACCTTTGGTAGAACGGGAGGAGACTTGAGGACCCCGAGAAACAAATATGAGGGACACTTCGTAATTAGGTGACGACGTTTACCCAATAAATAAACAAATGTACTGAGGGAAGGATGATTGTGAAACGAATCTCGTCTTTCCTAAATTACACGGAAATTTGACAGAACATAAAATGTCGATCTAATTATGTTGATCCAAGAATAGAAGAGGTGAATTAAAATTCGGAACTCATATTTTTTGTACCTAAAATGTAGAGACATGATTGACGTACAAACTGTACTCCGGTATGACTACCACCTACAAGTCTTAGATTGCTTACTTACTGTAAACTCTGTAAAGACGATTTCTACCCTGACCTCTCCTCAATACCGATTCATTTAATGTCACAAACTATAAAGTGTTATTAGACGTTGGTAATTATCCTACTCCGTTTTAATATACTCAAATTTACCACTCTTCTGACACTATTTGACAAATATTTAGTGTCTTTTGCTCTGTAAGGATCGTCAATTCTTAGACGGACGGCTGCACCCTGTGTCCAAACTAGGGACCAGGCCCCTACTAAGGTATCCGGCACCTCGTTAATTTGAGGACACAGCGTCGATGACTCGGACATACGGGATCTTTGACATGAGCGTTTTGTCTCTCATTGGGGTGGGGGAGTTGTTGATTTCTTTCGGACTCGACGTCGTTGTTTCTGGATCGTGTCTGGTATTTACTTTGATTAAAAATTTTAAAGAAATTTTTTTTTTTAGTGTCTTGTGTGTGTGCATATATATACCTTTTTTTTCACACACACACAAACCACGTATATCTTGATAATTGCGACCAACGGAGACCCTTTTCATTACCTTAGTCCTTTCTCGGTACATCTTAAAATACAATGTCAAATATATGTCTCAAATGTATTATTAAAACATATCTAAACATGTGTAACCTTTTACATAAAATGTTACTCAAACATACTGAAAACACACAGGTCTCTTAAGCCATTACGTTTGGCATATGTTGATTCCTGATTATAATGTCAAGGTACAACAGAACAGTGGAATCGGTCCCACTTCTTTTCTTGGTAAATCAGAGAGGGTGCACGATTTACAGAAGAATTGAATTAGGACTTCTAAGAAAGGTCCGACAAACGCATAGGTGGAACCTCAGGTCAAAGGGAGAGACATAACGGACACGGGTCACCTCCGTCTTTTCTACGGGATGTGTACCAGAGGACCACAGGAAAAAAAGAAATGAAAAATCCTGAACTTTTTTTTAAAAAAATCCTGAAACTTACCATGTAGGACCAGGGAGGGACAAACTGAGAGGAAGTAGAGGAACCCGGACAGACGGACCTAGGTCAGGCCAACCGATGGTGTCTGTGGGGTCTTTCTATAGTGTCACGAGGAACTGTAGAGGTCACATCGAGGATCTCCGAAGTCAATGTACACAATTTGGTGGGACCTGGACAAGAAAATGAATGTCCTCTTTCTTTTTAAGATGGTGAAGACTGAAAGAAGGGAGGTAGAGGGACGGTGAGGTCCAGTTGTTAGTACTAAAAAGTCTTCCTTTAATAAAAGGAATTTCTAAGGTAACTACTGTTTTATGACAGTAACCCACTAATGTTGGAAAAGATTCATAATTATGGATTTATCATAAATCTTGATCCCAAAAGTAGTAACCAGTAATCGGAAGAAAAAGAACGTAAACTCATAAAAGACAAAACTTTTCATGTAAAAAGGGGAACTAAAAAAAAATTAAGTAGGTACCGACACACGCACGATTCACCGAAGTCAACACAGGTTGAGAAACGCTGTGATACCTGATGTCGGACGATCCGAGGAGACAGGTATCCTAAGGGGTCCGTTCTTATGACCTCACCCAACGGTACGGGAAGAGGTCCCTTGGAAGGGGTGGGTCCCTAGCTTGAGCTCAGAGAATACAGAGGATGGGATCGTCCACCCAAGAAATGACGGTCCCGGTGGACCCTCCGCGAGATAAGTAGTTGAGTGGTGACTTATAGAAAAATTTTTAACGTAATTTAGAGTGAAAGATCAGTTCCGATACCAAAAAGGTCATCAGTACATAGCTACACTCTCAACCTGATATTTCTTTCGACTCACGGTTTCTTAACTACGAAAACTTGACACCACAACCTCTTCTGAGAACTCTCAGGGAACCTGACGTTCCTCTAGGTTGGTCGGGTAGGATTTCCTTTAGTCAGGACTTATAAGTAACCTTCCTGATTACAACTTCGACTTTGAGGTTATGAAACCGGTGGACTACACTTCTTGACTGAGTAAACTTTTCTGGAACTACGAATCTTTCTAACTTCCGTCCTTCTTTCCCCTTGCTGTCTCCTACTCTACCAACCTACCGTAGTGGGTGAGTTACCTGTACTCAAACTCATTTGAGGTCCTCAACCGCTACCTGTCTCTCCGGACCGTACGACACCACGTACCGTAGTGTTTCTCAGTCTGTGCTGACTCACTGACTTGACTTGACTTGACTTACAAGTAGAGAGAATTGTGAAATTAATATTAGTTTTTACTCAGTAGAATAGTCTGTCGTGATACATTGAAGTGCAACGTACTGGTTCGCTTGGTGTGATATTTTATGCTCCGATGACTTGTTAGAGGTCCTTAGACTCCTCTGACAAACAGTACTGGTCCGTACGAGATGGTGACGACAGTGGCAGAAAGGGTCAAGGGGGTTGAAGAATTACTCGTAGGGTTTCGAGTCCCCGTCACAACGACTCCGTCAGTTCAGACTTTGGTTCTTGGGAAAGGTGGTTCTTGGTCGACCCATACGTCACGTAGTTCTTACGGATGGTACTCGAGGTGTCAGTGGTAAGAAGTATATGGACACGGGTCTACGTGACATGGACTGCACAATGACTAGTATATATTCTACCCGTCTTGATGTATACATTTGTTGAAGGCCGTTCTGTCTCGAGAAAGACGTCCTCCGTGGCCGGATAGTGATTGTAATTCAGTCGTGGGGGAACGAGATGAGTAAAGGTTGGGGTCGTTTAGAAAGTTCAGAAACTTAGTGTGTTATGGTGTGGTTTGGACAACCTAGAAAGGATCTGGTTTCTTAATCTTTACTTTTTATTCATTTAATTGTCTACTAGTCTAGAGAAGGGATCGAAGGGGAAGTCAGTAGAATCCTTGTTTGACACACTTGTTCTATCGTAGATTTCTCTTTAGTCCCTGAAAGGACCACCAGGTCACCGATTCTGAGGTACAAAGGCTATGTCACCGGGTCTAAGTTAAGGACTAGTCCCCTGATGTAGTGTGTACGGAGTTGATTCTTAAGCTTACGACGTTGATTTCTTTATTATTTTTTATTTGGGTACATGGTGTTGATTTTTTCTAGGGTTTACGGCGTTGATTCTGTCCTTGGGAGTCAAGTCAAGTCAGCGAGTCAGAACAGGCTGAGAAACGTTGGGGTACTTGGTGTCGTGTGGTCCGGAGGGACAGGTAGATGTTGTGGCCCTCAAATGGGTTTAAGTACAGGTAACTCAGCCACTACGGTAGGTCGGTAGAGTAGGAGACACCAGGGGAAGAGGAGGACGGGAGTTAGAAAGGATCGTAGTCTCAGAAAAGTTTACTCAGTCAAGAAATGTAATCCACCGGTTTCATAACCTCAAAGTCGAAGTTGTAGTCAGGAAGGTTACTTGTGTCCTGACTAGAGGAAATCTTACCTGACCAACCTAGAGGAACGTCAGGTTCTCTGAGAGTTCTCAGAAGAGGTTGTGGTGTCAAGTTTTCGTATTTCAGAAGTCACAAGTCGAAAGAAATGTCAGGTTGAGAGTGTAGGTATATACTGATGACCTTTTTGGTATCGGAACTGAACTGTCTTGAAACAACTGTTTCAGTACAGAGACGAAAAATTATACGACAGATCCAACCAATATTGAAAGGAAAGTTCCTCATTCGCAGAAACTTAAAGTACCGACGTTAGTGGTAGGTGTCACTAAAACCTCGGGGGTTTTTATTTCAGTCGGTGACAAAGGGGGAGATAAACGGTACTTCACTACCCTGGTCTACGGTGTTAAAATCAAAAGACTTACAACTCGAAAGGAGAAAGTGAAAGTATTTCTCCGGGAAATCTAGAAGTGAAAGACCGTATTGCCACCATAGTAGACGTATAGACTCCAATAACTAAAAAGAGGGTCGTTAGAACTAAGATCAAACGCGAAGAAGGTCGGGTCGTAAAGAGTACTACATGAGACGTTTATTCACTTCATTCGTCCCACTGTTATAAGTCGGAACTGCAAGAGGAAAGACTTAAACTTTGGTCGGACAACAAGGTATAGGTCAAAATTGACAACGAAGGACTGGACGTATGTCCAAAGAGTTCTCCGTCCAGTCCACCAGACCATACGGGTAGAGAAAGTCTTAAAAGGTGTCAAATAACACTAGGTGTGTCAGTTTCCGAAACCGTATTTAGTTATTTCGTCTTTATCTACGAAAAGACCTTGACAGAACGAAAAAGTTACTAGGTCACCTACAACCATTATACTAGAGAGTAAGGAGACGGAAAAGATTTTGGTCGAACTTGTAGACCTTCAAGTGTCAAGTGTATAACAACTTCAGACCGAACCTTTTAAAACTCGTAATGAAATGATCGTACACTCTACTCACGTTAACACACCATCAAACTCGTAAGAAACCGTAACAGAAAGAAACCCTAACCTTATTGTCGTCTGGAAAAGGTCAGAACACCGGTGACGACTCAAAAGGTTCAAACGACTCTACCACTCGTGTCGTGAAAGTGTCGTAGTAGAAAATCCTAAACTTTATCGAGTTCGCCTTAAGGTAGTGGAGGTGATCGAAACAAGCATCACTAGGACAGATTCCGGGTGAACTGAAGTGTAAGGTCCTACAGACCGAGATCCACTCACTAGTGTGGTAGCACTAATAGACCCAGCACTTCGAGAAAAAACATGTCAAGACACATAAGAACGGTGGAGAAGAATTATAGAAGACGAAGACAATTCAGGTATGGTAAAGACAGGAAATAACTCGGGTAGAAACGTACTTCACAAGGGAACCATAGAGATTGAAAGAATTTCTCTAGAGATCAGAAAGGGTAAGCTAACAAAAGGAGATAAAGAAACGTAACTAGTGACTCTTTTCGAAAGAATAGAGAAGAACGACAAGAAACCTCAAGACGTAAGTCTACGAATATAGAAAGGAAAAGAGGAAACGAAAAACGGAGAGAAGAAAAGTGTCGATAAACATTCCGGAGGAGTCCGTCGGTAAAACGAAAACACGTAAAGAAAAAGAACTCCTACCAGAACTAAGGACAGAGGACATGTTACAGTACTTGGAGGTAGATATCAAATAGTCCGTGTGAGACAGATAGTCTAGATCAGGGAGTTTAGATAAAGAGTGAAGGCGGCATATTAGTATTCCTAAACTAAATCTAGTATGGACTTATCAGATCACCAAAAGGGGTGAAAGAAGTTAAATTCAGTTAAACCGTTATTCCTCAAGTACTAGACTCGGTGTCAGTCGAAGGTCAGAACAAAAACGACTGGCATATCTCGAAAAGGTAGAAACCGACGTTTCTTATATTAGTTAGACTAAAGCCACAACTGGTAGACCACTACAGGTACATATCTCAGAAGAGAACACAACAACCTTCTCCCACAAACGATACTAGTTACGTAAGAGAACCGTCTTGAGATAATCTGAAACGGGACGAAGTAAGACATGAGTCTCCGGTTTAAACGGACAATGAGGTCCACGAAGAACTGAAGGATGAAAACGTAAGGTTAGGGGATATTACTTTTCCTGTAGAAAAAACCCACAATCAAGATTTTGCAGAACATCCAGAAGTATCTTGGCAAGTTGAAGTCCAAGAAGTCGTAATGACCAGCCCCGTATCGGAACCTAATAACACTATAACTTAGCAAACGGAACCTTTTCTTCTCTCTAATAAGACAGCGAAAACTCTAACGTAAGTTCAGTCGATTATTTATTTATAAAATTTTATTTATTTATTTATTTTTATTTCCTGTTAGTGTTCTTCAGCTGTTCGGATATGAGTCATCCCTTACCACTACTGAGACTGGGGATAGAATTACTAATTGACTCTAATCAAGGTAAAAAGGAAAATTTTTGAGAGTGCCGGTTCTTAGTAGTCTCCGCTAGAAGCCCGCTGTGACTCAGGTGGTAGAGGAGTTTACTGACCGTAAGCCTAATTTTCGTTGAAAGGAAAGATGGTTGTAAATGAAGAGAGTTCCTGACTAAAAACTCACCACTCGTCGACCTGGACTCAAGTCATTTTTCACCTGTAGTCCATTTTGAAAATGTTTTCTCGTACGTCTTTTAAAGTCCTTCCAAAACTTCAAGGGTAATTTAACAAGAACGTGGTCAGACTACAGTGGGTTTAAGGTGAAAGATCCACTTAAGTAAGAGAGAGTGGAGATATTAGGACCTTTAACTTAGTTCGGTATCAAAATTATAAAGTACCAGTGTCTAAGGAACTCTTTAACTCCTTTTGGTCCTCTGGAGAAGAAGGACTTTTTTCACGTGAACAAATATTTATACTTTTAGATGTTAAAGTTCCGAAAACGGATAAGATTACGGGAAGGGTAGAGTCTTCGAAAAAAAAAAAGGAGGAGAATCTAGGATCCAATTCTTCGGACTTGATGTTTCGTCGTGATAAAGGTTATCGGTTCTGTACCTTTGTCGAATTTACAGGTAACTGTCTACTTACCTACTTTTACACCATCTTATAATGTGTCTTTAGTCTTCTTACTTTATTATTGTACACGTCGTTGTGTCTATCTGAATCTCTAATAATATGATTCACTTTATCCAGTCTGTTTCTGTTTATGGTATACGATAGTAAATATACACGTTAGATTTTTTTCACTATGTTTGCTTGAATAAATGTTTTGTTTTTATCTGAGTGTATATAACTTTGGTTTGAATACCAATGATTTCACCTTTCCCCTCTCCCTATATAATCCTTAAATCCCAATAGTCTATGTGTAATATATTTCATCTATTGGTTGTTCTTGGATGATATATCGTATTCCTTGATATAAGTTATAGAACATTATTGCATATTACCTTTACTTTACTTTACTTCTAGCGAGTCAGTACAGACTGAGAAACACTGGGGCACCTGACATCGGACGGCCCGAGGAGACAGGTTCGGTCTTATGATTTCATAAACAATGAAAGAGGTCCCCTTAGAAGGGTTGGGTCCCTAGTTTGGGTCCAGAGGACGTAATGTCCGTCTAAGAAATGGGAGACTCGGTGGTCCCTTCGGGTTGCATATTACCTTTTATTAGACTTTTTCTTATATCCATACATATACATATTGACTTAGTGAAAGACATATGGATTTTGTGATTTAGTTGATATGAAGTTAAATCTTTTCTTGGAACTTAATTTCCCTTATTTAGTTAGAAGACCTTTTTTCAGGTCCCAACAACAACAAGTCAGTGATTCAGCACAGACTGAGAAACGCTGGGGTACCTGACGTCGTGTAGTCAGAAAGGACAGAAAGTGGTACAGGGTCTCAAACGAGAAGAGTACAAGTAACTAACCACTACGGTAGGTTGGTAGAGCAGGACAGAGGGCGAAGAGGAGGAAGGGAGTTAAAAAGGGTGACAGTCCTAGAAAAGGTCCCTCAACCGAGAAACGTAGTCCACCGGTTTCATAACCTCGACGTCGTAGTCGTAATTAGGTAGGTTACTTATAAGTCCCAACTAAAGGAAATTTACCTCGAATATCTACCAAGAATATCTCCTGCTCGTCTTACAGAAATTCGAACACCCAGTTAGTCCTCACTCCGACTCTTGTTTCTAGATACGGTTTGACGACTGAAAGGAGTCCATCGTCTCAACTTACGAATGTTGTTTGAAAACATAGTCTAGTTTCACCCACTTCGGACCGAGACAGGATACCATTTGCGTCCGTTAAATGAGTAGAGGGGATTTGAGATACTGGAAGTCAACATTTTACTCCTCTCCTTACCAAATTACCCCTACTAGAATTTTTACTTCCTGAATACTTTAAGAGGAATTTTACGGACGTGTCTATGATACATATTTATAATACAACAAAGAGAAAAAGTCCGAGACTTTACTAAGACACGTCCAGTAAATGTGATAAGTCAAGTCAAGTCAAGTCATCGAGTCAGTACAGGTTGAGAAACGCTGGGGTACTTGACGGCGTACGGTCCGGAGGGACAGGTAGTGGTTGAGGGTCTCAAGTGAGTTTGAATCCAGGTAGCTCAGTCACTACGGTAGGTCGGTAGAGTAGGATACAGTAGGGGAAGAGGAGGACGGGGGTTAGGGAGGGTCGTAGTCCCAGAAAAGGTTCATAACCTCAAAGTCGAAATCGTAGTCAGGAAGGTTACTTGTGAGTCCTGACTAGAGGAAATCTTACCTGACCAACCTAGAGGAACGTCAGGTTCCCTGAGAGTTCTCAGAAGAGGTTGTGGTGTCAAGTTTTCGTAGTCAAGAAGCCGTGAGTCGGAAGAAGTGTCAGGTTGAGAGTGTAGGTATGTACTGGTGACCTTTTTGGTGTCGGAACTGATCTACCTGGAAACAACCGTTTCAGTACAGAGACGAAAACTTATACGACAGATCCAACCAGTATTGAAAGGAAGGTTCCTCATTCGCAGAGAATTAAAGTACCGACGTCACTAAAACCTCGGGTTTCTTTATTTCAGACTGTGACAAAGGTGACAAAGGGGTAGATAAAGGGTACTTTACTACCCTGGTCTACGGTACTAGAATCAGAAGACTTACAACTCGAAATTCGGTTGAAAAAGTGAGAGAAGAAAGTGAAAGTAGTTCTCCGAAAAATCAAGGAGAAGTGAAAGACGGTATTCCCACCACAGTAGACATATAGACTCCAATAACTATCAAGAGGACCGTTAGAACTTCGGTCGAACACGAAGAAGGTCGGGTCGCAAAGAGTACTACATGAGACGTATCTTTAATTTATTCGTTCCACTGTTATATGTCGGAACTACATGAGGAAAAGGATAAACCTTGGTCAGACAACAAGGTACAGGTCAAGATTGACAACGAAGGACTGTACGTATGTCCAAAGAGTTCTCCGTCCAGTCCACCAGACCATAAAGGTAGAGAACTTCTTAAAAGGTGTCAAATAACACTAGGTGTGTCAGTTTCCGAAACCGTATCAGTTATTTCGTCTTTATCTACAAAAAGACCTTGAGAGAACGAAAAAGCTACTAGGTCTCCTACAACCGTTAAGCTAGAGACCAAGGAGACGGAAAAGATTTTGGTCGAACTTGTAGACCTTGAAGTGACAAGTGCATAACGACTTCGGAAATATGATCTCATACTTAATTTTAGTTTACGATTGGGTGGTTTTCGAAGACGTGTAATTTGAAAGACAGCCACATCCTTCGACAGGGTACAGTCAGGAACCCCCTTTTTTACCGTCGGTATTTGTGTTCCATTTCCTCCTTCAAATTTTCTGTGGTATCGTAGGAAATTTTAGTGTCGAGACTCTATCGACTCGATCTAGACCTACGTCCTTCCCTGTTTTCCCTTCCTGACGTCGTCCCTAATACCTCATTCCTCCGTGTAGACCAGGAGCTATTCATTCCTCCGTGTAGACCCCGAGTGCAGGAGATATAAGACGACCGACATAGACTTTAGGTTTTAATTTTAGGTAGATACCAGTCACTTTCCGACCGACGAGTCAGTAGACCTTCCAGGACACCAGGTCGGGTGTTTAGATTTGACTCGTTTCTACAGTTGATGTACTGAATTTTTTATGACGGAGTTTAACGTTCGTATAACCGGACTGTAGATATGGTTCCCTCGTGCCGTTATATCATTTGTGTCAACTACCTTACGTCTCCTAGATAGTGTCTCTTGTCTACAGTTCGGTTGGATGTTCCACCGGTTTCAGAACTCTAGAAACCCATGACCACCATTAGTACGAAATACTAAGTCGGTACATTACGTAGCAGGACTGGTGACGAAAACTGTCTCAAAGTAATAACACTATTTACCACACCAATGTTGTCGGTGCGTACCAAGGGTGAGTCCTGCAAGACAGAAATAATATGACCCTGTGGGTATCAAAGACCTCTCCGAATACCAGGTAAGATGATTGAGAGGTTCCTTTTGTGTATCTCGGAAATCTTACTACTGTATCACACTAGACTCCTCTAAATTCGAAAATAAATAGTTAAAGATATGATCATTAGAGTTGGGGAACTTCATATATTTCTAAAATAAAGTACAAGATAAGTTTGTCTGGACATCGTGAAGGAGATTAAATTACTGAGTCCACGTACATTAGAATTTTGTAACTTTCAGTCTGTAGACACATACGCGAATAACAAAAATCACATATATATACAATGTTTGTATCGTTCAACAAACTACTTTCGTATACAGAGACCTAAAGTAAAATGAAGTACCTTACTTTAGACTTTGTTGAGTCTAATAAATTCATCCAATAAATTTCGTATTGTAACTAACACGTTGAACAAAACAAAAAATTTATAAATTTTCCGGGTACTCAACAAACTGGGATGTTTGTCTCTAAAACCAAAGATTGAACCAGACTAGAAGTAATTGTTGACAAGGAAGGAGTATTTGTCTTCTTTATCTATCCCTACGTTTCGAGAGACACACGTACGATTCAACAAAGCCAACACAAACTGAGACACGTTGGGATACCTGACACCGGGTGGTCCGAGGAGACAGGTACCTAAGAGGTCCGTTCTTATGACTTCACTCAACGGTACAGGAAGAGGTCCCCTAGAAGGGTTGGGTCACTAACTTGGGTGCAGAGAATACAGAGGACGTAACTGTTCTCTCAAGAAATGGGAATGAATCATGGTGGATCCTTCGGACTTCTCGAGTGATTGAGGAAGGTTTAGACTACGAGAACTACACGAGAGTGAGAAAGAGAGGTCAATTGAAAAATGTCCTAAACAATTGACAGTCAATTCCTATCTAATTTAAACCCTTAAAAGTGAAGAACCTCTCGTGGTTCGTAGACGTCCTGACTTTCACTACTCTCTATTAGAGATAAGATTCTCTGATCGAAATCAAGGAACCTCGATGAATTGTGGAATAAAGAAACTAATTGACTTTTGAAATTGATCATTTCGTCTCAATTCTTGCTTTCTACATTAAGGTCCCGGGTCCGGGTGACACATACACTTACTTACCTTTCAATTAACTCCTTTTTCCGTCTCACATAAAGTAAGTAACAATTAAATGCACCTCAACTATTCGTTTCTTCCTTTTACAAAAATTTAAGGGTCCATACAAAGAGTCGAATACAGTTATAAAACCCAAAGAAAAGGTACCATTAAAGTTTCCAGTCTTAACACAAAACATACAAAAATACTTTATAAAATGTCATATTTGAAGAGAGAACCTTTTCGAAAGTATCTACATCGCAAGATTTTTGCATTTCCTAAAAAAGATTCTCTGGTCTAATTTGAAACTTGTAAGTGTGACCAAGTCATTCTATCAATCGGCAAAGGAACATGTAAAGAATTTTACTATGTTAAGAAAGAGTCTACTTTCTAAAATGAAAATTACCTATGTTTTGATACATTTTGTGAATTTCGAGGACCCCCCACTTTAACGTTTCGACCTCTTCACTGACCGACGTTTTGACCTCTTCACTGAGCGACATCACAGACTACTTGGAGAAGAAACAAAGGTAATAAAAATCAAACCAAAAGATTCTTAAACGTGGGAACTAAAACCTTGAGTAATAAAGTTTGAGATTTGTAGAATTTTTGTTTTCGACTTTGATATCTTAAAAAATTACCAAAATTGAACTAACAAGGGAAGGTGGAACTTTTCACGGGTGTTGATTCGGTTTAAACATCTTTTACCGTTTAAACACATACCTCACTACAGGTATCGTCTCACTGGAAAGGACGGAAGAGCAACATAATGTGCTTTACAAGGGTGGTAAAAAGATCTTTTCGATTGGAATAAAAAGATTCTGAGGAAAGTAATAAAAAAATCAGTTTTCCTCTCTTCATTAAACGTTCCTCAACCATAACACTATTACGGGTCCCTAAGTAAGAAATCACTCTTAAGTCTTTACCTATTGTTTATTTCTGTCAAGTCAAAAAAGTAGACGTCTTTACCTCTCCTTCAAGTACCAAATGTTTCTTTCTTCGTTATTACGTGAATGGAATATTCTGTATCACTTCGTCACGTCGTCCTTTAACTTTTATATGTGTGTACCTTTCCAATTTTATCAACATTCTTTTGAAAACGTTGTTTGAAGTATTTCTAATTTACACTCTCTGGTGACTTGTAAGAGGGAGAACAATAGACCAAGACTTTGTTTTAATGTTTCGTGACAAGAGTTTTCTGAAACATAAAATAAGAACGGAGACGACGACTTTGACTTACTAGTTTTTATTCACGGCCCCCTGAAGGGACCACCAGTTCACCAATCCTTAGGTTGAACGGTACGTCCCCTGCGCCCAAACTAGGGACCAGTCGTTGGTTCTAGGGTGCACGTCGTCTCGTTGCTTCCGTCTCGTGGTGTTGATCTCTCTCAGGAACATGACGTTGATGACTTCATGTACAGAAGACCTCTGACTTTCTGGGGCGTTCTGTGTCACTTCTAGACTTACGGTGTTGATTCTTGGGTACGTCGGTTTATTTATTCGTAATAAAATTTTTTGTCGGCCCTTGCTACAACGAAAAAATGTCACAGAACCGACAAGAGTCTTAAGTCCTTTCTATCTGAGACATTACTCTGTGTATGTGTGTGCGGTTTTCGAATGTAAAGGTTTTTATTGTGACTCTAAGGTCATAAGAAGGAGAACGAAAAAATAGAACTTGTGGATAAGGATTTTTTAAGAAGATTTGAACTAGTTCCAAAAGTTGGTAGAGGAACAGAGAATCAGTAAGTTAGACCAGGAGTATACGATTAAACCCGGAAGGAGATCAGTCCGAAGGACAGTACCTCAGGTCTATCTTTCTTATTATGCCTTTCTCCTTTTAGTTCTCTTCTTTCACAGTTGTCTATCCTCTCTCACCTTCGTTTTCTAATTCCGTTAAGGTGTTGATGTTTCCGGATCTTTTTCTCTTTCTTGGACTCTTCCAATTAATAAAATCCGGACATTTTGTAAACACGAAAAGTCTGTTCCGACCCTTTACTCCTTCACTAGTCGTTTACCTCTCTCTTCAACGTAAAGTGGTGGTCCCTGTCCTCCTCGACACGAACCCTCCCCCGGCACCCGTCCCCGGTCAGAGCCTGAATTTCGAGTACTCGGAAGTGCCGTAAACTACTTTCCCCTCACGGGTCCCTTCTATAAAGAGAAGAAGAATTCTGATCGTCGGACCTAAGGTCCCGATGAGAACTAGAGGGTTTCGTAGGATTCTGGAGAAAAAAGTCGAGACTCAGTCCTACCCACCTCGTTCCTCAGACCTATATGGGAAACCAATACCCTCCGAAAGACTCTAGAAAGACTACGAAGGTCCCACTAAGGTCTGTCGGACCAGATTCAAACCATCCTACTGGTATGCGATGGTTTAACGAGTCCCGTCTGTTTTAACTGTGGACAATAGGGTTTTCTTAAATTCTCGTGTAGTTTCTTTACCTACATTTAGGGTTCGAGTAGGATTTCAAATCAGAGACTCTAGAGATCCTCTGGTCAGTAAATTGACGAAAAAACTTAGACTCCCTCACACTCGGTCTCATCAAGTGTTCACTGTCTTCGGTCGTCGAGAGACGTAAGAGGGACCTCCGATCCCTCCCTTCTACTGTCGGTATCTGATCTTAGTATCCTTTAAGACTGCACACGAGCGTACGAGTCAACGCAGTTTGAGAAACGTTGGGGTGTCTGAGATCGGGGGATCTATAGACAGGTACCCTAAAAGGTCCGTTCATATGACCTCACCCAACGGTAAAACAGGGAATCCCCTAGAAGGACTGGGTCCCTAGTTTGGACACAGAGACCCCAGAGGACGTGACGTCCGTCTAAGAAATGACGACTCGGTGTCCCTTTCGGGTCCTTTAAGACTATAAGTGGTTATTATAACTTAAGCAAGGAAGTCAAGTCAAGTCAAGTCAGTGAGTCAGTACAGGCTGAGAAACGCTGGGGTACTAACGTCGTGTGGTCCGGAGGGACAGGTAGTGGTTGAGGACCTCAAGTGAGTTTGAGTACAGGTTTCTCAGCCACTACGGTAGGTTGGTAGAGTAGGAGACAGCAGGGGAAAAGGAGGACGGGGGTTAGGGAGGGTCGTAGTCCCAGAAAAGGTTACTCAGTTGAGAAGTGTACTCCACCGGTTTCATGACCTCAAAGTCGAAATCGTAGTCAGGAAGGTTACTTGTAGGTCCTGATCAGAGTAAATCCTACCTGACCAACCTAGAGGAACGTCAGGTTCCCTGAGAGTTCTCAGAAGAGGTTGTGGTGTCAAGTTTTCGTAGTTAAGAAGCCGCGAGTCGAAAGAAGTGTCAGGTTAAGGGTGTAGGTATGTACTGGTGACCTTTTTGGTATCGGAACTGATCTGCCTGGAAACAACCGTTTCAGTACAGAGACGAAAACTTATACGACAAATCCAACCAGTATTGAAAGGAAGGTTCCTCATTTGCAGAAAATTAAAGTACCGATGTTAGTGGTAGACGTTACTAAAACCTCGGGGTTTTTTATTTCAGACTGTGACAAAGGTGACAAAGGGGTAGATAAAGGGTACTTTACTACCCTGGTCTACGGTACTAGAAGTAAAAGACTTATAACTCGAAATTCGGTTGAAAAAGTGAGAGGTGAAAGTGAAAGTAGTTCTCCGAAAAATCAAGGAGAAGTGAAAGACGGTATTCCCACCACAGTAGACATATAGACTCCAATAACTATCAAGAGGACCGTTAGAACTAAGGTCGAACACGAAGAAGGTCGGGTCGCAAAGAGTACTACATGAGACGTATATTCAATTTATTCGTNTCTCCGTCCAGTCTACTAGACCATAAGGGTAGAGAAAGTCTTAAAAGGTGGCAAATAACACTAGGTGTGTCAGTTTCCGATACCGTATCAGTTATTTCGTCTTTATCTACAAAAAGGCCTTGGGAGAACGAAAAAGGTACTAGGTCACCTACAACCGTTATACTAGAGACCAAGGAGACGGAAAAGATTTTGGTCGAACTTGTAGACCTTCAAGTACCAAGTGTATAACGACTTCGGACCGAACCTCTTAAAACTCGTAATGAAATGATCACATACTCTACTCCCGTTAACACGTCATCAAACTCGTAAGAAACCGTAACGGAAAGAAACCCTAACCTTACTTTTACCTAGAAAAGGTCAGGACACCGGTGACGACTCAAAAGGTTTAAACGACCATATAACTCACGTTGTGTAAGTGTCGTAGTAGAAAGTCCTAAACTTAATCTAGTTCACCTTAAAGTAGTGGAGGTAATCGAAACAAGTATCACTACGAAAGATTCCGGGTGAACTGAAGTGTAAGGTCCTACAGACCGAGATCTACTCACTAGTGTGGTAGCACTAATAGATCCAACACTTCTAGAAAAAACATGTCAAGAAGACACATAAGAACGGTGGAGAAGAATTATAGAAGACGAAGACAACCCAGGTATGGTAAAGACAGGAAATAACTCGGGTAGAAACGTACTTTACAAGGGAAGCATAGAGATTAAAAGAACTTCTCTAGAGATCAGAAAGGGTAAGACAACAAAAGGAGATAAAGAAACGTGACTAGGGACTCCTTCCGNACAGAGACGAAAACTTATACGACAAATCCAACCAGTATTGAAAGGAAGGTTCCTCATTTGCAGAAAATTAAAGTACCGATGTTAGTGGTAGACGTTACTAAAACCTCGGGGTTTTTTATTTCAGACTGTGACAAAGGTGACAAAGGGGTAGATAAAGGGTACTTTACTACCCTGGTCTACGATACTAGAAGTAAAAGACTTATAACTCGAAATTCGGTTGAAAAAGTGAGAGGTGAAAGTGAAAGTAGTTCTCCGAAAAATCAAGGAGAATTGAAAGACGGTATTCCCACCACAGTAGACATATAGACTCCAATAACTATCAAGAGGACCGTTAGAACTAAGGTCGAACACGAAGAAGGTCGGGTCGCAAAGAGTACTACATGAGACGTATCTTCAATTTATTCGTCCCACTGTTATATGTCGGAACTACATGAGGAAAAGGATAAACCTTGGTCAGACAACAAGGTACAGGTCAAGATTGACAACGAAGGATTGGTCGAATATCCAAAGAGTTCTCCGTCCAGTCTACTAGACCATAAGGGTAGAGAAAGTCTTAAAAGGTGGCAAATAACACTAGGTGTGTCAGTTTCCGATACCGTATCAGTTATTTCGTCTTTATCTACAAAAAGACCTTGGGAGAACGAAAAAGGTACTAGGTCACCTGCAACCGTTATACTAGAGACCAAGGAGACGGAAAAGATTTTGGTCGAACTTGTAGACCTTCAAGTACCAAGTGTATAACGACTTCGGACCGAACCTCTTAAAACTCGTAATGAAAGGATCACATACTCTACTCCCGTTAACACGTCATCAAACTCGTAAGAAACCGTAACGGAAAGAAACCCTAACCTTACTTTTACCTAGAAAAGGTCAGGACACCGGTGACGACTCAAAAGGTTTAAACGACCATATAACTCACGTTGTGTAAGTGTCGTAGTAGAAAGTCCTAAACTTAATCTAGTTCACCTTAAAGTAGTGGAGGTAATCGAAACAAGTATCACTACGAAAGATTCCGGGTGAACTGAAGTGTAAGGTCCTACAGACCGAGATCTACTCACTAGTGTGGTAGCACTAATAGATCCAACACTTCTAGAAAAAACATGTCAAGAAGACACATAAGAACGGTGGAGAAGAATTATAGAAGACGAAGACAACCCAGGTATGGTAAAGACAGGAAATAACTCGGGTAGAAACGTACTTTACAAGGGAAGCATAGAGATTAAAAGAACTTCTCTAGAGATCAGAAAGGGTAAGACAACAAAAGGAGATAAAGAAACGTGACTAGGGACTCCTTCCGAAAGAATAGAGAAAAACGATAAGAAACCTTGAGACGTAAGTCTACGAATATAGAAAGGAAAAGAGGAAACGAAAAGTGAAGAGAAGAAAAGTGTCGATAAACATTCCGGAGGAATCTGTCAGCAAAACGAAAACACGTAAAGAAAAGGTACCCCTACCAGAACTAGGGACAGAGGACATGTTATAGTGCTTGGAGGCAGGCATCAAGTAGGGAATTTAGATAAACAGTGAAGATGACATATTAGTATTCCCTAAACTAAATCCAGTAAGCAAAGATTCAGTACGATTTATTTCCATCCAGAGGTGATCACATAAGTAAATTGAGGAGTTTTCTATTTCTTTTTAATAT
The DNA here is from genome assembly GCA_006410555.1 of Capra ibex. Taxonomy (NCBI): domain Eukaryota; kingdom Metazoa; phylum Chordata; class Mammalia; order Artiodactyla; family Bovidae; genus Capra; species Capra ibex. The sequence continues at coordinate 36,161,913 of SJYO01018757.1, read as the reverse complement.
TAGTCTCGATCTTGTGGATTGTTACTTTCCATTGACACGAGAACGAGAAAATTGACGAAACCCTTTTCTCTTGGTTTATGTCGTTATTCTTTTTTTATCTTTCATTTTTTTTTTTCTATATCTTTCAGTAGTGGGTATTATATTTACCCATGCCGTAAAGAAACTTATTATTAGTGTACTTAAAATGTTTTTTTTAAAACGAAATAGAAATATAAACTAGTAGTTCTGTTGAACACTCTACTCTTAGTAATTCAATAGTATTCCCGAAGGGACCACCGAGTCTACCATTCCTTAGACGGACGTTACGTCTGGTCCCAAACTAGAGACCCAGTCCTTCTAAGGGACCTCTTCCCTTACCGTTCGTTGGGTGAGGTCATAAGAAAGGACCTCTTAAGGTACCTGTCTCTTCGGACCTCCCGATATCAGGTGTCCCAGCGTTTCTCGACCTGTGCTGACTCACTGAAAGTAAAAATATTTTTAAGTGTATTTAACGTCCTTATGTCTCTCTTTTTTCATTGTTTGGATAGTAGCTTTGATAGTAGAGTTACCTTATCAAAATGTGTACAAAATAAAGATACGTCATGAAGTGTTACTTGTTGGTCTTCCTGGAGAACTCAAGTTGAAAGGAACGGTCGATCAGATCTTCTAAGACTTGTAATTCCTTGTATTTTATCCATCAACTCGGTATCAGAACGTCCTTACGTAACGAATTCACTGAGCAATGATAAGTTATTGTATGCCAGTCCTTTCATAATTTTATAGTTACGGGTAAGGAGGACAATGGTGACTTCAGAGTAAAGAAGAACGGTTTAGAAAAGCATACAGGGTTGAGGTCCCGGGAATCCTATTGTGTTTATTACCTTATACTAATAATCAGTGGAATTTAGAAGGAAATGGTCCCAATATTTGAATTGAGGAAATTGTAAAGGTTAACTACATTGAACTTAAAGATTAGGATATATCTACCACAACAAACTTATGAAAGAAACACAACGTCCTTTAAAATTGTCCAAAATGATACCATAGGTAAGTAAGTAATGTTCTTTTTCTACCTATATTAAATGGCTACATAAATACAACAAGTGTCTGATTTTAAAGAAATCAAAGGAAGAAGGAGAAAGGGTTAAAAAGTCGGGAGGGGATTCAAGTGAAGTAAAATGTCCATTCTAAGGTCAAAGACTCTCTTTCACTATTGGGGTTGACTTGAAATTTAATCTGAAAAGTGAATTAAGATACTATATATTGTGGGGTGACTTCAAGGATTTCTGGAAAGAAAGTAACCGATTTTACAAGGAACAGTCACTTCAAAATGAACTTTGCATTCTGACTTAACGATACAAAGAAAAATAGTCGTTTTATGGATAGTTAGTAAAGCTAAAATATGCGTCCCGAGATGATTTTCATCTTTAGTACTAATGTGTCGTGATTCATTTGACGTGTCTCAAAAGAAACTATTTTACTTTATATTTAATGTGAAAGGAAAAGAGACGATCCGTTTTGTATAAAAAGATCCAAAACTGAATACTAATAAGGGGAACATCAAAAGACAACAACAGTAATTATTAACTTTAACGAAATTGTGGACTTCGTACACGTGAACGTTTAGTGTAATCAGATTCCTATGTTGTTTGGAATGACATAGAAATTTGTAGTTTTACTAGTGAAAAGTGTGGACCTCCAATAAGTTCAGGGGAAGTTTACTCCAAAAAAACAAAAAAAAAAGAGGTACCCATTATAAAGGATGACTTTTTAGAATATGCCTAATTCATAGGTCATGTTAATAGTTATTAACACAATTATTACAATTACTTTCACATGTCAATTTACTGTCTCTGTTAATCAAGTGTGGTGAACCAAATAAATAAATCGTCCCTCATAACAAATTGTACAGTCAGGGCTCTTTGTCTTTGTCGGTACTTCTCCGAATTGTAATGATTATTTTGTTAGTCATAGTTTTATAAAATACATTGTTAAACAGGCACAAGTATATTATTAGACAGTTGGGATACTAAACGAATAATACACTTAATTGAGGCATTAGCGAGACTCTAACCTAAGTCACTGTGGCAAATTGTCGAGGGCTGAGCCCCCGAAAATGAGTTATAAAAGTCCCTTCCTCGACAGTCCGATTAGACTCCTATAAACCTCTTTCGGTTATTTGACAGTGTTTGAGCATTGGTAAATATAAAAAGCACCAAACCATCTCTAAAATTGTGAAGAGGGGAGGATAGGAGGTGAAAGTGAGGTCGGGGAGGAAGAACCTTTGCAAAATTTTTTACTTTTTTTATTGTTATTAAAATTTAGGAACACGACCGAGATGTGAACAGGGATTAACCGCTTTCAGTTTCGCGGGACGTGGCCCTGCACCGACTTGCCTTGTGCCCCTGGTCTGCGGTGGCTCCTCCGTCTTTACCTTTTGGGGAGAAAGGCGGAGCCAGCACCCGTGAACGAGCGACGTCTGGGCCCTCGGCGGCGGTGGTGGCGTCTCTGGAGATCCACCCGCGGGTCCCGCGAAGAGACCTCTCGTCGGCGGGGACATGAACTGGGATCAGAGGGACGCCCGTCTCCTCCACAGACGCCCAAAGGGCGCGGCGGGACTCAAACCTTTGGACTAACGAGGGGTCGCGTTGAAAGCGCGGGGTCCGTCGCCCCAAGGGCCGCCCAGACACCCGGTCTCCGTGGGCCTCCAGCCGTCACCGGCTCTGGAGCGTCCGCCTCCCCGCGCCCGCCGCGCAGGGCTTGGGACCGCCGTCGCTCGCGCGCCCCCCGCCGGCCCACCGGGGCCCCTCGCGCCCGAGCCGAAAGGCCCGTCGCGTCGTCGGACCGGGCGATGGGTCTCGCCACCCCTCCCCCGCCGCCCATCGGCGACGTTTGGCGATGAGTCGCGCTCCCGCCACCCACTCCCCGCTGCCCTTACGGTGGGGTTTCGATAAAATTCATGTTTTCGGTTCGGTACCCAGTAAGTCCTGTGGATTCCTTGTCATTACTTGGTGTCGGAGGTGGGTGGGTGTTTGTATTATAATACGTATACACGAACGGGGTGCAACCGAACAGTCTAAAAGGAAATAATTAAGTAGGGAGACGGGAGGAAGGGACCGTTCTTAAGTCGGTGATCTAAAAGAAAAAGAAAGGGGTAGGTGGCGTGGGTGGGGCGGGGGTGGAAGCCTGATCTTCGACCGATTGTAGAGAAATATCGTCTAAAGATAAATCTTAAAAAAAATTTTTTTTTAGTACAAACCATCCTTTGAGTGTTTATGTATGAGTATGTTTAAACGAAAAGTCGTCGTAGAAGATCCTTCCGTAAGGTTTCAGACAGTCAACTGCAGTATCCTCTGTTTATTCGGATTATTAAAACCTTTTACTTTAATTACTAGTCCTATTAAACCCCTTCCTTATCTTTCCTGGTTGACTCTGAGTAAAGGTGAATGAATAGTCTTTGGAATACTGACTGGTAGTGACCTCTCGTTTCGTTACGGTCCTTACAGTGTACGAAGAATCTAGAACCATAGGACAGACCCGTTTCTAGGTCACAAGTTGTGATGTCTCTTTCCCTGTTTGGACACATCGGTCTTCACTTATTGTGTCCGTCTCGTTGGAAACTTTCCTGTATTAAAGTGAGTTACTTGTCAACCTGTTTGGAGAAGACCATCCTACTCAATTCTTTCTTAACCCTTTTCCTATTTTATCCTTATTTACACCCGAGGATAGGAGTGTCTAGTAAGTCAGATCACTGTCCTTCTTGCAAATCTACCATTGTTCTCCATCTTTCACATTTCTGGAGATTCTAACCGAGATTAATTCATGATCCCTTAAGTTGCCTCCGTCCTAACGACGATGACGACGACGATTCAGTGAAGTCAGTACAGGTTGAGACGCGGTGGGGTATCTGCTGTCGGTCGATTTTCTATCAGAAAATAATTTGACTCAGGCCGGTTTGAAGTAGGGACAGAACCCGAGGTTCATTTACTTCCTTAAGTGATTTGCAGTAAAGGGACATTCTTACAGAGACTATTACCTAGGTCCTAACGGAGAAGATCTTGGAAGTCACACAAAGGAAGGTAATCAGAATTCGGTAGTGGAAGCAGGGCAAGACACAAAGAATTCGTAAGTAAAATCCCAGTTAAGGATATTTCACTCCGACTCGACTCCACTGTGTTAGTTCCCCCAATTTTTAAATACTCGATTCATACAAAATGAATAAGAAAGAAAGGTCTTTCTTAGACCCACCAGATGTTGAGTTTTGTGGTGCAAAGTTTATTTAACCATTTTAGGTTTATCTTTTGGTCTTTTCTTTTTTGACCGTTGAACTTTATTCCGTTGGGAGTCTCACTTGCATCCCAACGGAACTAAAATCATTAGTTCAAAGTCTAAACCAACTCGAAGAATCGTCGGTTCCATTTCTCTCTTTTTGAACCTATCGCTAGAACGAATTTTCACGCTTCTTACGGATAAAAGTTTATTTTGACTTAAAATTTTCTTAAATGAGACGTCTCATAGTATTTTCCGTGGTTCGCTACATTGACCGTCACCGGATTGTCGTGAAAATGTCTTTTCGTTTCTCCGATAGTGTTTGGGAAAACGAACATTATTAGAAGGTGTTTTTAGTTCTACACTTACTTCGCCTCAGAAACGTCTGACTCGATCACATAATTCTTAAGTCATGACCCCCAAGTGAAATTTAGTGATTTATTGTATAGGTGACCCGTCGGAAGGGGTACATAGTGAAGAGAGTCGACTCGGTTTATCGAATTTTAATCCTAAGAAGAGAAACCAGTCTCGGCTCACAGCCATAATAATTATGAAACCCTAGTGTCTCATGTCTAAGTGTCCCAAACCTTTTGTTGACTTGTTTGCGATGTAAACAGTAGGAAGATGATTTCGCTGTCTTCGTTTAGTCACACAAGTGTGTTTCTGGTGGGGTCCAAAGGAGTCTCCATCTGACGTCCCCGTAGAGTTCCCACTCGGTTGTAAAAGGAATCCTTCAACGAAACTTACACGAGGTCGTGAACTTGTTTACAAATTAACTCAGGGACCTCGAGGTATGACAAAACCGTACCTTTTTTACAGTTTCGACCACAAAGGATTAGTGGGTGTCACCGACCTCCTTTTGTAGTCATGGATACTCACTTACTGTTCCGAAAGACTACCCTGAGGTCATACTCAAGTAACGTTTTACTTTGACTTACTCAACTCTTATCGAGGGTGTTTGGTCCTAAAATTAAAATAATATCAACCAATCCGGTAATAAAAGTTGCCCACAATATATGTTGTCGATGAAAAAAAAAAACTCCGGTAAAAACCAAGTACCATTATTTTGTTACAGTAGTCTGGACTCCTTTTACAAGGAGAAGGTTGAATGATACTGTCCCTTTGAAAATTTGTTTCTAGTGGGACAAAGTATGGGAGTTTCCTGACAAGAGACTAGACAGTCCTCTAACAAGGAAGAACAGAATCCAAAATATCCTCTACTTCTTTACTCTCAAAAAGACTTAAAAATTTTAACACCATTTTATATATATTATAGTTTAAATAGTAAATTAGTAAAAATTCAAAGGTCAAGTCACAGTACGTTGACAATGGTGATAGATAACAGTCTTCAAAAGGCAGAAGACGTGGACTTTAAGACAAAGTAATTTGTGACTGAAGGATAAGGAGAGAAGGGGTCAGGGACCATTAGTGGTAAAATGAAAGACTGAGATACTTTAAACTGACAAGATCCAGGAGTATATTCACCTTAGTATATCATACATATGAAAACACTGACTAAATATAGTACATTATATTACAAAAATTCTTGAAAAATTTTTCTGACTTATTAGATACAACTTTAGTACGGAAAACTGACTATTGGTCAAGAATACGTGTTTTACTTCTCAGTCACTTCGGACGTTTGGTAGAATGTAACAAGATTCTTAGATCCGTCGAAAGAGTGGTTTCTCAATCCGTTACATAGTAACTTGTAATTCCTTCTCATCGACGTAAACATTGGATGACCAAGGAATCCATTTGACAGTCGGACTCTCGCAGTGTTTATATCTTTTGACCTTTTTCAAACCCCCCTTAATACGTTTTTACGTCAACATAAATATTAACCACTCTATGTCACTCAACGACTCCCTAGTGACATTCACATTTGTCCTAGGATGGTCTCCGCAACAGACTTTATTAGACCATTTCTGAACGTTTGTAGTCAGTCTTGTCAGACTAAGACAAAGTCGATAGACAACAATGACACTTGTTTATTTGGGGTTTGTGTTATCGAATCTTGACGGTAAAATAAAACGAGTGTTAAAACACCTAGTCCTTAAACCCCTACCCAGTCAACCGGACCCCAAAGAGGACAAGAATGTGACTGTACAGTCGACCTTGTAGGTTGTACCCACCCGTCTACTACAATCGAGGACGGATTTTCGAACTGACCCCGATGGTTAGCTCACTAATGGACACCGAGGAGGTCGTGTTGTGAGAGTCTATAAGTCTGAAGAATGTATCATTGACCGAAGTGGATGTCGTTTAGACCCTCTCGGTCTCCCTGTGAGGTACCGGAAGATACTAGATCGAAACCTTCAATGTCTCGAAGGTATGAGATCTCATACTGTCAATGTCAAGACGGTATGAGATAACCGGTTTTATTCCAGTGGGTCTAAACGTAATTCGCCCGTACGTGGAGTGAAGGGTTACTCTTCTCATCGTTTCGTAGATTTCGTTGAAAAATTTATTTGTGATGTGTATCGTTTTACAAGATTGAGTTACTATTAGTTATAATTAGTCGACTCGAAACCATCTTCCTCGTACTTCTTGGATCGGGTTCTCCGTAGTTCTTAGATATTATGTAACCTTTTTTTAACTTTGTTTTTACAATTTCCTTAGTGACTACCCACACTTCGATGGTGTGATCGGAAACTGACTAAATCGTTCTCTTTTTTTAAGACAGTACTAAACCGATTACGATAAAGATCAGAGACTGTAATCGTCGACTTCTATTAAGGATTTACGATGTGAAAGATTTAAGAGATTGATCTGTTAAGTCAATACCGAGATTTCTCTGAATCTCGTTACTTCGACTTCTAATCCGACGATTTCTTTAACATTAAAGATTACACTATAAGTAGGTAGAGTTCATATCACATTTAGTTTTGACCTGAGAATTCATGGATTTTATAAGTTATCAGTAACTAACTTATGAAGGACACACCTACTTTTTGTTTATGTATTTATTAACGTTGTACCTCGATATTGCGTTTTTGTCTCTGTCACATTTCATAGACCAACCTGTCGATTACCTTACTAAGTAAGTCTAACTACCTAGTCACTTCAAATTCGTCATCACTGTAGACCGGACCCAGAATTTTCTACTCATCCTCCAATGTTCCACTTATTCCTTCTTTTCTTTCTTGTAACAACCATCTACCTTGTCGTATAAGGTTTCGTGTCTCCAAACTTTATCGGGTAACACAAAATTCGGATCTCAGGGAACACAAAGACCTTATTTCGTCCTTTTATATCGAAACTTCTCAAACCTACGAACTTCAGTCAGTATCGGTCTAAACTAATCAACGACAACAAAAACAAGGGGGTGGGTACTGTACACCCTAGAATGAAGGGATTCCCTACTTTAAACGAAGGGGACGTAACCTTCGGGTCTCAGAATTGGTGACCTGGTGGTCCCTCCAGGATCTAAACTTAGCGTCGAGACGGTGAACTACCGACCCACCGGAACACACTGTCAATACGTTAAGTACGATTCTTCTAACCTAGAGTACCACATCTACCTCCCACCGGGACTTTCCTGTCTTCGTCTAAACCTAAACGTTGGGTGAGACTACCGTCGAGTCTCCTACTTACTTTCTTTCTTCAGTCTCTCTGTTCGATCTTAACAATAACCTCTTTGTAACTGACTCAGGATGATACAGGTGTGTGCCTCCGTGACCCGTTTGTTTGTTTTAATGGTGGGTGGAAACCCCCTCAAATATAAAATGGTCCCTTTTGTTCGTTTTTTCGTACCTTTATATATTTACGTTTCTGGTGATGGGAATGGACGTCGAAAAATTCCGGTTTCTAAAGTCGAGATTTAACCGGTATCTTTCTTCTCTAGAGATCCTTATGGACGACTCTAACTTCTTATGTCTACGATAAAAAATTCACAGAAGATAATAGATAAAACATAAGAGGCAGCGAGAGAGCAAGGGTGCAAGGTAGAAAAACCAAAGCGACCAGTTTAAAAGAAGACACGTGATAAAGGTAGAGATTTCGAAAGGAATTGGTGCTTTAGAATCTTAAGGTTTACGGGAGCGTTGGGTTTCAAGATGGATCGTGCAACTCTGATGTCATAAGTTTGTGTTCTTACCCCCTGTCACCCCTAAACTTGACCAACAATAAATTCTGGAGAAGTGTAGGAGGGTAACACAAGTAAAACCGCCCACCCACCCCACGGGGAAGGTTGTCATGTAAACGTGTGTATGTGTGTGGGAGAGACTACATTGAGAGTGAGATCAAGTTGTTTATAAAATTATCCTGGGAAACTTGTCTACACTGGACACCTAAATAGGCTACTGGGGGTAGCCTTTATTAGACTTCAGCCCCCTCTTCTGACGGAAGGAGAGGTCCTCTCGAAAGTAACACATGAGATCAATTACTCGGAGAAAAGTTGGAGTTTGACCCGCGCAGTAATAGGTACAGCCGTTCCGTCCTCCTTCTCCATTCTTCAGAGAGCCCGGGGGCCCCGGTAGTCGGGATCAAAGGAGGACCGGGCTTCCGTCTGGCTGCTTTTAGGTGGGCTCAAAAAGAGCCCAAGGGTCGGCCTGGTATCTCGCCTCTTTTCATTAGCTAAAACAGACCCCGACGCCGCGCGGATTGTGAAGGACGTCACTAAACGTCGGCCCCGACCTCCAGCTCTCGAAGGGTAACCGAGCGCCTTGCTGCGGCTCGTCAGACCCATCCGCCCCGGCCTGCTTCCCCGCCCGGCTCCCGCCCCGGACCTCGTGAACCATTAAATTGAGGAGCCTCGCCTCGTCCCGCCCTGTCTCCACCTCCCCCCTTCCGGTGCGGGGGTCGCGAGGGAGGATCCCCAGGGAACCGAGCGCCCCAAAAAAGAAAATTCTTACTCGCCTACGGTCACTGTTCAATTATCGAGAGGGTCGCGAGGATCCAATTTGCCTTGAAGTAAGGACGAGCTCAGAGGTAGGTGGCTGGACGGGGACCGGCGGCCCCGCTCCCGTCCCAGTCCCTTCCGCAGACGGTGGGTCGGCTCCCCGGAAGACAAGTGTCAGGCGACGGAGGGGCAACCCGAAGCCGGGGCGGGTGCCAGGGCCAACTACTGGGCCTCGGGGTCCGGGGGTAAGTGGTCCGGAGGATGAGGAGTGTGAGAGTGGGGCCGGAGGAGAGGGGGCCGTCCAGGGCGGGAGTGTGCACACACGTGAGAACGGCGCAGGGTGTGACCTTGGTTGGGTGTGGGTCGTAGACGGGGAGTGTGACCGGCTAGCTAGCACCCTTAGCTCGTCTCCGGGAGGGGAGCACGGACCGGGGAGGTACAGTAGGTAGAGGGCAGGGCAGTCGGCGGTTCTGAAGTTTCCGCTGGACCGACGACCTCCAGGAAGAGGCTCGCTACGTCTAGCGCCCGCCGGTCCCGTGCCCCCGAGTCGGTCCGGCGTCGGCGATCTCGGGGCGCCGCCCTCGGACGAAGGAGGCGCCCACCCTTGAAAGGCTGCTTCCGCCTACGAACCACGGACTGGGACAGAGAACTATCTCAGAGGGAGCCTCGAATTCGGGATAAAGGAAGGAAGAAAGGAGAGAGGTTAAGCCAGTGGGGAGTAACTATCCGAGATTAGGAAACTAGAGTTGACGAAGACGGACCTTCTAAACCGGCGGAAAAGGAAACGAGGGACGCAATCGCTTTTCGGCTAAGCAAGACTCGGCGTAACTACCGTCCCCTACCCCCCTCCTCCCGACGAAGGTTGAGACCGTGGTGGACCCACCAGCGGCGCTGGCTCACTAAGGGAAATGTCGGTAAGAAGAGGAGCTGAGATATTTCCGGCAAAACGTGTCTTCTGGGACTTCATCAGAATAAAACTGTAACTAGAACGTCCCCATGTCACTGATCAAATCTAACTAGACATATATCTGATACTCTAGAAATATCCCATTCCACACAATGAGTCAACCTAGTGAAGTCTGGGATCATGTCCCGGATCATTTATTTATCATCGACACGGAAGTCAGTACAACTTCCTTGGTAGAAAAATTGACTCCGAATGGATTGTGAAATAGTCTATGTGCATTTACAATATATGTCGAAAGGTTCTTCTCTTTCTTCTGTTCTTGTCTTTCCCTCCCACCCCCACCCCCCTTAGGGTCTTATTAAGCCTAGGTAACTTTCTTTGTCCATACTAAACGTAGAAGTCTCGATTTGGTTTGTCTAGGACGTGTAGATTTACTATAGTGTCTTCACGAGTTTGGTAGTAATTTGTGGAGTCCAAGTATAACAAAGGGTCCGATTGTCACGGTTGGAAGGAATTATACATTGCAAGAGGTTGAAACGTGACACAATAAAAAAGACTGGGTGTAAGTTCGAGATGTATTTACGACTCAACTCTTGTGTTCTGAATCGACCTATCTCTGAGAAGTTTAGACCTTTTACCGTTGGATAAAAAAAAGGTCACTCTCTCGAAAATACGATAAATTTCTTTTCAGTTCCCAAGTGTCTTGTTCTAATAATTGTGGAAAAATCTTTTGTACCACCGATATATCTCCGTCTCCGGGACCCATACGGTCCATTAATTATTTGTGTCATATGCAAGGAGATATAACAAATGTTGTATCTGTTTTGACAAGTTAGTTGTCATTCAAAAACTCTATATGAGTAAAACTCTGTGTATTTAGAAATAACGTGTCAAAAGGTGATTTACTGATAAGATCTTAAATGAATAAGTAAGAGTGTTTTACCTATAAATCCTAGGGAAAAAGGAAAAAAAAAAAAACGATAATCTTACAATGTCACTACAGAAGTATGACCCACCAGAGGAACAAACGAGTACTCTTACGAAGAGAGTGAAGATAGGGATTTTTATTCCCAACATCTCAATGTATCGAAGTAGAAATGATCTCTCACGGTTTAACAAGAAGTTTCAAGAGTATTGGTAAACGACCGAACAATTGTCACACACTCTGGGGGGGAGTGTGAGAGTGGGGCCGGAGGAGAGGGGGCCGTCCAGGGCGGACGTGTGCACACACGTGAGTGCGACGCAGGGTGTGACCTTGGTTGGGTGTGGGTCGTAGACGGGGAGTGTGACCGGCTAGCTAGCACCCTTAACTCGTCTCCGGGAGGGGAGCACGGACCGGGGTCACACTCCGGCCCCACTCTGGGGGTGTAGGGATTGTTTTGAATCGCAATAGTTTGAAAGGTAAAAAGAGGGTTAGAGTACTATTTCTTACAGTAAACTTAAATGTAAAGGGACTAAGGAGTAACTTCTGAACATTTTGAACATTGGTCGTAACAACTTATCTTAAAAGACACTACTACCGTTACAAGAGGGAAAGTACCTAAAGAGAAGTGAAATCAACACACCACACACACACACACACACACACACGTACGTGTGCGTGCGAGTCAGTACAGACTGAGAAACGTTAGTGTACCTAACAACGGACGTTCCGAGGAGACTATTAGATTTGACAGGTCGAATATGACTTTTAAATGACTCGTAAGTTTCACAAGTTTCTTCAACCTTTTACACTAGATATCAGTTTCATTTGTTCATTAGTTATCTTTATCTATGACTCTAAGGAGTCTGTTACCTTAATCCACTGTTCCTGAAATTTCGTCACTATTATTTATACAGGTTCTTGAATCCTTTACTATCCAGATTTTCTCGTTTATCTAGTCTTAATAATCATCTCTGGACTATTGTTTTTCTTCTTTATTTACCTTTAAGGTCTTGACTTTTCATAATTATGTTATAGACAATACTTCATGAGTAACTTACCCGAATTGTCGTGTAACCTCAGCCGTCTTTTTCCGGTCATTTGGATTCATGTCTAGTTATCTTTAATAAATTAGGTATCTTGTTTCTCCTTTTGTGAAAATTCACCACCGTTTTATAGTTCGTCGGATTACTTACACAACTCAGAGTCTTTTTCCTCTTTTTCTTACCTCGTCTGTTTTTTATAAACTCCTTCATAAAGGGTTTAAACCAAAATTTTTCGGTATATTTGTTTGTTTTTTAACTGGAGGTTTAGGTTCTTCGAGACGTTTGGGGTTTATTCTATTTATGTTCCTTTTGGTGTAAGGTCGTGTAGAATCAGTTTGACGACTTTTGGTTTTTGTTTCCCTTTTTGTCGGTCTCTTTATTTCTTTTGTTTAGTATAAGTCTCCTTACTACTGTTTTTTCTTCAGACTGGAGAGTGATCTTTGTTACCTCTCTACGTTACGCATATACTTATAATGAAAATATTATGACTCCCCTCTCCTTCTCTGGTTACTCCTTCTCCTTCTTTTCTCATTGTCACGCCGTCGGTTTGTCTTCGTTGACGAGCTACGATCTTCGTCTGGACTTCCACGGAACAACTTCGTCGACCTGACGTGATGGATTAGATCTTTTATAATTCCTTCATTGTACGTACTTTGGATGGGAGTTCCTCGATTGTCACGGCGACTGTCACAAACTAATCGACATTATTCTAGTTTCTTCTCTGTCTTCACTAGATCGTACCGACACCTTCGACCCTTCCCTGTCCACCCTCCTCCCTAATTTGTCCCGAACTTCTTACGTCAGTCTAAACCTACTTCTACCTTGAGGCGTATGTTCTGGTCGCGAACTCATATGTCCACCTCCCGACCCGCTCGACGGGAGTCCTTAGACTGGATCTACCTTCACCCACTTCCCTCATTCGCACATCCCTACTAGTACGAAATATAAAAAGTATGGAAACAACCAACAGACATGTCCCGATGTGCATCTCATATACGTATGAATCAGTACAGGTTGAGAACCGCCCGGGTACCTGACATCGGACGGTCCGAGAAGACAGGTACCCTAAAAAGGTCCGTTCTTATGACCTCACCTAAAACGGTAAAGGATGAGACCACCTAGAAATACTGGGTCCCTAGTTTGGGTACAGAGGACACAGAGGACGTAACCTTTCGCCTAAGAAATGGTGACACGGTAGACCCTTCGGTGTCCATCATATCCCATCCCTACTTTACAACTCCGAGATTTCAGTCTGACGGACCCAATTTAGGAAAGAAACTGTGATTATTTGGTCGATGGTTTCGTTCAATGAATTGGAGAACCTAAAAAGATAAAGAAGTGGACATTTACCTATTATTTTGATATGTTATCCCTACAGTGTTCCTAACTTCCGTTTATATATATGTATTTCGAGAATCTCGTTACGGACCTTATGTCATTTGCAAGTCATTACAAATGACAAGAATAATTTAACCCAAGGGTTATATATATAAACAATCTCCTTAACCACCATAATTGACTTCGTTTTCATATAAATTCAGTCGACCCTATATTTCGTTGCATTCTTCAGTTGGTGTTTTTACCTTCGATGTAGATTTCACTGGAAGTGATCGACGAAGCCCACCACACTTACTCCGTGAGGTGTTTCGTTACCGTAGAGTGACTTCTGCCTCTTCCTCTCCACCTTCGGAAACTAGAGTCCTCTCTTTTAGAAATTTTCTGTCCTCTGAAATTTGAACCGAACTCAGTTCAATATATTAAAAATTTGTAGTGAACTTCTTGTGGATATATTTAGATCTAAATAACGGATAGTTCAGTGGAGATTCGTTCTTTCATTCCAGGATAGAGGAAGCGTTTATTTTTGATATTTCGTTTTTAACTGGTTAATGATGGCAGTCTAACTGGTTAATGATATTTTTAGACGAACAAGTGGTGGCTCCATACTGGTTATGTCTCTTTTGACCGGTAAAAGTGAAGTATGAGAAAACACCTTCTACTGTTTATAGGGGGAACTTACTTATGAAAGATTAGACTTTGACGTGCACTTCTCAGGTTCACCTTTGGAGATGAGTAAAAATTCAAGGTGTAACAACCATCATGACAAAGGTTTCTTCGACGGAATTCCAATAATTACACACAAAAATCGTTTCTCGGGATCGAGTACTGTAGGTGGTAGGTTTCGGGTTCTCTCTCCCGAATGAAACGTCTAAGGGTGGTGTTATATCTTCCTAATCGAACATGAAACTCGACGGTATACAGATCGGTTGACTATAGGTAGATCGGTACTCTGAAATAGATAAAAAGTTTATATAAAGTAAGGTATATCGTTAATGGGTAACCTACTATAGTCTTAAAGACCATCAAAGACATTCGCGGTGTTAACTGAATTCTACTTTCCACTTAATTTTACACTCCAAGACCCTGAGGTGCCTCAGACCTTACTTATATTTTGGTACCTAGACTTCCAAATTGAGAGTAGGACAATCGACTTACTGGTAAATTCAGTAAGGTAGTGAAGTACCCTTTATCTACCCCTTTGTCACCTTTGTCACAGTTTGAAATAAAAACCCCCGAGGTTTTTAGTGACGTCTACCACTAACGTCGGTACTTTAATTTTCTGTGAATGAGGAACCTTCATTTCAATGCTGGTTGGATCTATCATATAAGTTTTCGTCTCTATAATGAAACGGTTTTTTCCAGGCAGATCAGTTCCGATACCGAAAAGATCATCAGTACATACCTACACTTTCAACCTGACACTTCTTTCGACTCGCGGCTTCTTAACTACGAGAACTTGACACCACAACCTCTTGTGAGAACTCTCAGGGAACCTGACGTTCCTCTAGGTTGGTCAGGTAAGATTTCCTCTAGTCAGGACCCACAAGAAACCTTCCTGACTACGATTTCGACTTTGAGGTTATGAAACCGGTGGAGTGCACTTCTCAACTGAGTGACCTTTTCTAAGACTACGACCCTCCGTAACCCCCGTCCTCCTTTTCCCCTACTGTCTCCTACTCTACCGACCTACCGTAGTAGCTGAACTACCTGTACTCAAACCCACTTGAGGACCTCAACCACTACCTGTCCCTCCGGACCGCACGACACTAAGTACCCCAGTGTTTCTCTGCCCGTACTGACTCGCCGACTTGACTTGACTTGACTTCCCAAACTCTTGACTAAAATACAAATCCGGGGTTCATTCATTCACCAGTCAAAATATGACTTACTATTTAAGTTGAATAAACACCTTTACAAATCTCTGTTTTCCTTATTTATATGTTTTTAGTTTGGTAATTAAAGATGTTCTGAAACTTCTATTTGTTCCACGTAAAACGTCTAATTTTTTTGATCAGGACAGATTCCCTTTGGATAATGGTAACTGAGAGTTCGGAGAAGGTGGTCTTGGTACACCGTTACACTTTAAGAAATTCTATATCCTCTCTCTGTCGTGGGTTGTATGTACGAGAACGTTATCTACGTTACTGAAACCAGTCCTGATGAAAGGAATGGAACGAAATACATCGAAGGACTTCGATGTGTCTAACTTATTAAGACAGGTTTTTCGTAGGTGTACTAGATCCTTTTTTGATCGTTCTAAGACCACTTTGTATGATGTTCTATTTAAGGTGCAATAGTTCTCAACTTGTTTCTGTCTGTTTATATACTATAGTGAATATGCATCTAAGGTTTTTCTACTATCTTTACTTGAATAAATGTTTTGTTTATCTATGTATCCAGATCTTTTACACCAACAACAAACGAGTGTTTCAGCGTAGACTGAGAAATGTTGGGGTACCTGACGTCGTTTGGACCGAGGACTCAGAAGGTGATAGAAGGCCTCAAACGAGTTTAAGTACAGGTAACTCAGTCACTACGATAGATTAGTAGAGTAGGAGACGGCGGAGGAAGAGGAAAACGGAAGTCAGAAAGGGTCGTAGTCCCAGAAAAGGTTACTGAACCGAGAAACATGGTCCACCGGTTTTATAACCGCGAAGTCGAAGTCGTAGTCAGGAAGGTTGACTTAGTGAAACGATAGATGGACTTTGTGACACTTAGTTGATATGAAGTTAAAATTTTTTTCTCGACTTGTATAAGAACAGAAACTAGCATTTGACTTTAAAAGACTTTGACTTCGAACAATGACAAAACCGTTTGTACTCAAAAGGAGATAAGGACTCCGTAGGAGACCCTGGTCGACCAGGGGTTTCGGAAACTCTAGTATGGGAGACTTCTCATGGTGACTTTTCTTGTTCAGAACCGTGACATGGTACAGGGTTTAGAGAAGGAAGGGGATGAAAGAGAACCTGAATCCTCTGAACCGTCACAATGTAGGAGGTATCGCAGGTGTGTCTTCGGAGAATGTTGTCACGACAAGGTCCATAAGACAATACTAAGAACGTCAGTGGTCACGGTGTCTTGGGTAGTAGTCACTCTTCCTGGAAATCCCGGTGACAATGACTCTTTGTTTTGTTTGAAATCGTCAGGTAGGTTGATTGTAGACTCTGTAGTTATAGTACGAACGGAAACTTTCAACCTTCTGTACATTGAAGATAAAACGACGTTTTGAACCACGAGGACCTGTAGATTTGACGAATAAAACCTCTCCCCCTCGTTACAGTGTCAGAGACACTGGATCTATACCTTTCAAAACAAAGGAAGACTTGAGAAGTACGAAAAAACATAACTATTAACGAACTGAGACTCATTATCAATCTAAGGGTCTCTACTTGGTCTCGTTCCCGAGAAGAAGAGAGGATGATGTGCATGTTGGAAAAGAAATAACTCCTCGGAGTAGAGGTGGAAGAATGTGTCCGTGTTAAGAGTGAAGGTCACGAGCACCTTTTGTGTCCCATAAATCCCATAAATAGAAATGCATTTTACTACAGTCCGTAGGTTCGGAGGTCACCTAAAACTCTGAGACCTAGGAACCCCCCCCTCACGCCCCCAACGCCTCCACCCCCCATCCGACACTTTAGTACAAAACTTAGGATCTCCATTCTTAAAATTACTCTTTGTTGACAACTTATTCAGAGTAAAAGACTTACACATGGTGTTAAAATAAAACTTTTTACTCAAAAACCATTTTGACCGGTCAAATTAGTCTCAGCCCCTCTCTCCCCGACAAAGTTCGCCGACTCGTCTTGACTTTTTATTCACTTGTGAGAATTTCTCTTTCCTGTACGAGAGACACCACTTCTTTGTCCTCTTGAAAGTCAGTAGGGTGATCCGGGTACAAAAGGGCCGAGACGTCGTGAGAACATTTAAACATTTAAACGGTGTCGAGTGAACATTTAAACGGTCCCACCGTCCCTGTGTACTGAGAATCGACCCTCCGGACGGTCGATAGTCTTCGGGGGTTGAGAATCCTCCCTCATCCCCCGCCCACGGGTCTCTGGTGGGACCCAATATAAATAAACCCCCCTGTGAACGACCAAGACTATCGTTTAGAGGGATCTGTCTACGTCGGGTGTAACCTTACAGAGCCTCTCTTAAGGTGGTTGAGGGGTCATAGTCTGGATCGTGGAATATTTTATTTAGAAATGTGATATGGTTTCCATTCCTGTCTGAAGGGACAGATCGGGAACTACAGTGGACTAGAAAGTCCAAGAGACACGGACTCAGGTAGAGTCGTCTTTGGGGAACACATAAAAGGTATCCGTCTTTGGGTATTAAGAATGAGTAAAATAACTAAGAGGGAGACAAGTGTTGGGGGGGAAATAAGGAGGAGCAAGGACCAATGGAGTAACAGGGAACCGGAGGTTTCTTAGTAGAGTGTGGGCGTTCGGTCTGTCTAATTACAGAGATAAAGGGTTCCACACACAAACCAGACTGAGGTCGACTGGTGACCCTAAGATTTCGGTGCTAGGATGGGACTCCCCTTTGAGGAAGGGGAAAGTATGGTTTACATACGTATAAGGACTAAGAGTCAGAGTCGGACGTTTTTTTTTTTACATTGAAGAGTTTGTAAAGACTCTCCTTTAAATTGTGAGAGAATAGTATGTGTTTGGAGGGAACTTGGAAACTTGGGACTTTCTTTCTGTCCGGGAGAATCGTCAAACCTTACTATGTGTAATACCAGATTAAAATTTAGTCATAGGGAGTTGAACCCACTAAATTGGTCCCCCAAACGACTTGAGTCCATGACTACTCTACTCGACCGGAGGAGACGAGGTAAACGCAGGGGTGACTTGAGTGGTGGATTCTAGACGGGAGAGTCCTTAAGTCTTCGTACGGGAAGACGTAGCTACGGACCTTCTACGGATCCCTACGTCCCTGGAGTTCTTCACAATACAGGAGAACTTCTTTCCTCCCCTCTTTCTCTTTTTCAAGATCTTGTCAGATGATCGTGTTGAAAATAAAATCTCTACGGTGAGGTTAATAGTATCAAAATGACCGAATAAAGAGGTGTCAAAAACTTCTTCGTCTCAATACACGTAGAACGAATGTTTTTTTTTAATAATAACCAGTGATGTCAAAAATTCTTAAGCCATATCAAAAGTCTCTCTTTCAACTTACTTGTATCATGTACAATCAAAACAACTGAAAACACGACGTCTTAACGTAAGTACAGTACTATTAGTGTGTAAGCACTGAAAATGGGTCTCTCTGTGGTCTTTACTTGTCGTCGTTATACACGTCCATCCCTCTCAAGGCACAGTTTTTGGGATCTCGTCACGGGGCAAAGGTACAGGGGAACAAGAGGGGAGGAGGCGAAAGAGGAAAGGAATGGGGTGAGTTGTTTACCAGTAAATAGATTTTCGGAGCTTTACATTTTAAATTTCTTTTTTTTTTTTTCCGTAAATCAGGGATTGTCTAGGAAAGTTTCGAAACATTGATGACAGGTAAATATAAGTATGTAGATGTATACACGCAAGGGACTACCGAGTCACTATTTCTTAGGACGGACGTTACGTCCTTTGTGTCCCCTACACCCAAGTTAGGGACCTAGTCCTTCTACGGGACCTCCTCCTTTACCGTTGGGTGAGGTCATAAGAACGGACCCTTTAGGGTACCTGTTTTCTCGGATCACCCGATGTCAGGTACCCCAGTGTTTCTCAGTCTGTGCTGACTAGTCTCGTCTCGTCTCTCTCGTATGTGTATACATGTGTGACGTTCCTCGGGTCAGCAACCCGACGGTAAGTTTCGACCCTACGGTAAGTTTTGTCACAAATCTACGAAATTAATCTACCCTTCAAGAACCAAACGAAACGAAAAGTATAAAACAACCGACCCATCAAATCCCACACCGTGACTTTCGTTACGTTACTGAACTTTAAGATGAGGATTACCATCTTTCCTCCAAATCCCCTGGTCTTCTCCATCTTTTGTTGATCAGTCTTAAAAGAGAAGACCGTAGGCGACACGATTGACTGTGTTCTCTAACACCGGACGAACGACACGATTCCTACTCATGTTTGGTGGTCGGAGACGGGTTGTTAGAGGTGTGTACCTTCTCTTCTCCAGAAGAGGTTCTGATCACAAGTCCCTGAAAGGACCACCAGGTGCCCAATTCTTAGATGGAAGGTTTCGCCCCTTACGTCCAAGTTAGGGATCAACCCTTTGATTCTAGGGTGTACGGAGCGTCTTCGATTCAGGTGTGGTGTTGATCTCTCGGGTTCATGTCGTTACTTCTGGATCGTACCGATTTTTCTTTTCTTTCAATAAGAGGGTTTTTTCTTTTTCTGATGATAACTGTCACTACTACAGTAAATTACATTAGTACATCAGTAGAACTTGACAAGTAGTTTAACTACCGATTTATATTGAAATGAGTTTAAGTCTGTGGATTGAACTGAAAGAAACGTAGACGAATTATTTCATCGTTACAGTAGAATTTTTTTTTTTGGATATCTAAAAACTTTGGGACGTAAGTTTCCATTACAGTTTCATTTCTTCGTTTTTACTTCGTATACGTTAAAAAGGATTGTATAACCTCCTACGTTTTTTAGTTTGACTCGTCCAAAGTCCAGAAGAACAAAGGTTTACTGAGTAGATGAAGGACCGTCCGACATGAAGGGTTCTGCCACCGCCATTCTAGAGGGTAATGTACACCCGAGGAACGTTGGACTCGACCTGTGAAGAACCTGTCTCCCGGACACTGATACCGTCGCCGCTGTGATACACTGAAGATTTCCGATACGGGATTTTCACCTAGGTCAAAGATAGATCAAGAGAACTATGTGAACGAGAACCTTGGGACGGTGTTACGACACTTCTTCGGTCCGTCGTCGTCTCTGTCCGGTGTACATGCACAAGACCGACTGTTGGGTCAACCCCAGGGTGGACAGTCGACTGTAGTCAATAGTCAGACACACACTTGTTCAGAAGTCTACTGAGGCCAGGGGTCTTCGGTTGGGGTCTTAAACTCGGTAGGGTCGAGTGCGAAGCACCCCGACAGGAACGTCTTAGGACGAGTTTGACGTCCAGACACTCGTCTATTTCCCCGAAGGGTCCACCGTGATCACCACTTCTTGGACGGATGGTTACGTTCTCTGGATTCTCTACTCCCAAGCTTGGGACTCAGTCCTTCTAGGGGACCTCCTCCCGTACCGTTAGGTGAGGTCATAAGGACGGACCTCTTAGGGTACTCGTCTCCTTGGAGCTCCCGATGTCAGGCATCCCAGTTTTTCTCAACCTGTGTTGACTTCACTGAATCGTGTTCGTTTATTTTTTCTGAACAAAATTCGGTGATTCACACCGCAAAAAGAATACTTGGTTATCCATTGAGGTTGGGACTTGAAAGGAGAGGAATACCCTCAAACAACAACCAGAATATTTATAGTGTTGTATATTTGTAGGTGTATATTGCTTCAGTACATTCGGTCCTAGAATTCAAGGATTCTAAATTGGGGTCCTTTTTCACTTTCGAGATACGTTTTACTCAATGGTACCAAATTCTTTTTCTTCAAATTCTCGGTTAAGTCGGTAGTGATTTTTACGTCATTACTACTGGTAAGGACCCGTGGATCCTAAGTAGTAGGTAACATGACGTCGTCTCTACTTGACTCTTTACGAAGGACTTTCTCTGCCAACCAAAGTTTTCTAGTCTTTTTCTCCTTAGACTTCTTTCCTACCTGTCCGATCGTCTTCCGTTGTACTCAATTCGTACATGAACCCTACTTAGACTAGAAACATAGTGTCTTAAAGTTTTAGAGTTCTAATGAACTCCGATTGAGCTAAACCAGATTAAGTGATGAGAGCAGTTTAGACTCAGGTTAGACGTTGTATGACTTTTCAATAGTAGATCAAAGACTAATTTATAGAAACTACGGTCCTTCTCGAGAGAATTGAAGGATTTCTTCAATCGATAATCTCTGGAAAAGGAAACCGATTTGATATGAGTAGAACGACTTTAAAAATTGAACACCAAGATAACACTTCAACGTATAAAACGCCCCTCAAACCAAAATTTCATTTGTGTACCGTTGTTAGCGTATATCGATTTGAACCAGAACTTGCAAGGAGACCTTTCATGGGGTTATCAGTAGTCAGACTCAGGAGTCGGTGTTAAGGGAGGTCACAACCTTGACTAAGGAACAAAAAAGAAAAATATATAAATAAACGACACGGCCCAGAATTAACGCCGTGAACCCTAGAAAATCAACTCCGAACACCCTAGATCGAGGGACTGGTTCCTAACTTGGACCCGAGGGACGTAATCCTCGTGTCTCAGAATCGGTGACTTGGTGGTCCCTTCAGGACTAGTGAGAAAGAAAGTAACTCTTGGTTCCTTTAATATATCAACTAAACGTATATCCTGTATATGCCTGAAAATTTTTTACATAGTTATGTAAAGTTCCGATCTCCATGTGAGACCCCTCTACAAGTACGAGACTCTCCGTTTTACCAGGACTCTACCCCCTAAGTGTGAAAAACAGAGGACGTGTAGACCCCCGTGTGTATATGAGTAATTCACCTATCGACCTCCTCGGACGGTGTGCTAAATCTGACACAATAAGGGAAATTTTATACTAATGAAAACGTCTCGGTATATTAACTTAAACGTAGGAAATTTGTGTTATGTGCCTCGAAGGGACCACCGAGTCTACCATTTCTTAGGTGGATGTTACGCCCCTCTGGACCCAAACTAGGGACCCATCCCTCCTAGGGGACCTCCTCCCGTACCGTTGGGTGAGGTCATAAGAACGGACCTCTTAGGGTACCTGTCTCCTCGGACCACCCGGTGCCAGGTACACCAGTTTTTCTCAGTCTGTGCTGACTCGCTGATTCGTGTCGTGTTTGTGTATGTACTGTATAATGACATCGGAAAATTTCGATGTACTTCACTTCACTTCACTTCACTTTCGGTGAGTCAGCCCAGGTTGAGAAACTCTGGGGTACCTGATATGTATGTGTCAGGTACCTTAAGAGGTCGGGTCTTAGGACCTCACCCATCGGGAAGGAAAGAGGTCTTCTAGAAGGGTTGGGTCCCTAGTTTGGGTTCAGAGGGTGTAACGTCCACCTAAGAAATAGTCGACTCGGTGTTCCCTTCGGGCATTTCGTTCAGATTATAGACAAATTACTTTCGGAAACTTCTGTCAATAATCTTGTGAAATTTGACGAGGTGTACTTTGTAGTAGAAGGAAAGTTACAAAAAGTATCTTGTACCAAAACTCGGGGAGTAAGAAAGTATAAAGAGGAGACTTGTCTAGACTTGTACACAAGAAAATTCATATTCGGGGATCATAGCTAGTCCAAAAGGTGCACATTAGTCCAGTCGTATCCTATCTTCTCTGTCTATGTATAATGACAAGAGTTATACCTGAAAACAATGAGTTCGACTTTTGACGTAAACTCAAAAACCGTTAATACAGGTTAACAACTTAATATCGATGGTGTCAGGACGCAAAAAATTTTAGTACTTTATAACTTTCTACATCTTTTATTTTGTATGGGTGTTTCAGTAGTGGTTCTAGTTGTCTACAATCGAACGGAATAACTAGAAAAAGAAAGACACACAAATTATAATCAAATAAACACATCAACCGACACGATCCAGAATCATCGTCGTACGACATAGAACCTAGAAATGACGACGTACGCTCTAGAAATCAACACCGTTCGCTTGAGAATCAACGTCGTACACCCTGGATCAAGGGGCTGGTTCCTGACTTGGGTCCGGGGGACGTAACCCTCATAGTTCAGAATTGGTGACCCGGTGGTCATTTCAGGGAGACAACATAAATAGAAGTAGAGGATGTATGATATCGAGACGTCGGTGTAATTGGTGTGGTGGTTTTTAATGACGAAGTGTTAATAAATAATCTAGGGATGACACAGTAAAACCCCCACAATTGAAACGATAAGCTCACATAATATATAATAGAGTCGAAGTGTAATAAGTGTTTAAACTAATCCCCCAGGAAGTGTACGTAAATAATGTTATGATTTACCCTATCCCAACTACTGTCTCTGGACCCTGGGTGTGATCCCTGTTAGGAGATCTTACCGACTTCGTAATAACACAAAGATACTGACGTACGGAAACAAATATAACAAGGAGGTCGGACCTTAACGAAGAATGAAGGAAGGAGGTAGACTGATTGAATACATTAATTGGGAAATTCTGGGTCACAGGGGACGAGAGCTTTGACGATTCAATCTATGGGGTGGAAACGTGTAAAGAGATGATCTCGTGGAACGAGATAACGTTAGTAACCGTTGAACAGGTAGAAGGGAAAAAAAAAACGGTGTAACGACCAAAAGTCCTAGAATCGAGGGACTGATCCCTAACTTGGACCCGGTGCCGTCATTTTTGTGGTTCAGGATTGGTGACCTGGTCGTCCCTTAAGGGAAAAAAGGGGTACGGGGAGAGTAGGAAATTCAGAAAGTTACCGTTTTACAAGAGTATAGATAGAAACGTAAGAATCAGAAATAGTCACACGGTCTTGAATTTTTGACGATCAAGTATAATCCACGAGTTTTCACGATCAATTTATTTCTACATTCTTATTTTGTTAAGTCAGTTTAGAAGGAAGGAAAGTAATGTCTTTATGAAAGGTGTTGTGGAGATTATCTAGTAGTGAAGATTGGTGTCTCTAAACGATGGGGTGTCCTGTTGGGTAATGAATATACTTACCAAGACCTAAAACTTTCTGAAAAGAGTATAATTCGGGGTTCAGTCAAAGGACATGGTTGTGATATTCAAGAGTAATACTTATTCAGTTCAGAGAAGAAACGTTCAGTTCCTAAGAAAATACCGTGAGTGAACCCATTGATTTGTCAACAATCACTTATACAATATGTACGTCGATCGTCTCGACTTCTTTAATAAAGTCACGAGTCTTACCTCCGTGAAAGACTCCGTAGGGTAATTCCTAAAGATGGGACTTAAGAAAGGTCTTCGATTAACCCAGACACTTCCGGTGTCTCATGTCCACAAGGTACAAGATATGCCGAGTGTAAGGATACATTTGTGCGACGGTGAAAGAACTCGTGACGTTCGAGGACCCACCAGAAGCCCGGCGGAAGTTTCCCTTTGTTCAACCTAAAAGAGAGGAACGATTAGTAAACTCCTGGACCAATCGTGTCTCGATCTGACATAAGACCTTAGATAAAGAACTCAGGGATGTAAGTGTGGATTCCTCTTTAAAGTCACTAATTTAGACCGGGGTTTGAACAGACTTATTGGTTTCTCACTGGCCCTTTTATGTTGACCCTCTTTGGCCATTGAAGACTCGTTTCAAGTTACGGAAAGATAGTCAAGAACTAATATTAACAGTGAATCATACCACGCTCGTCAACTGTAAACGGGGACTTTTTATACTTTCGTTTTGTAAAGGAATGTTAAATCCGAAAGTAGGGCGGTCACCATCTATAAAAGTTTTACCACTAGTCAACCGTTATAAAATATTGTCGAGTAAGAAATAAGAGAGTCATATTTTATTTCAAGAAGAACACTCAGTCCGTTGCATGATCCTTACAGTGTCCGGAATGGACTACCTTGGGAACACTGATCTGACTTTTTATTTATGATAATAGGGGTAAAATGTCTACTCCGCCGACGCCGACGCCGACGACGACGACGATTCAACGAAGTAAGCACAGACTGAGACACGCTGGACCATCTGCCGTCGGGTGGTCCGAGGGGGTAGGGACCCTAAGAGGTCCGTTCTTGTGACCTCACCCAACGGTAAAGGAAGAGGTTACGTACTTTCACTTTTCACTTTCATTTCAGTGAGTCAACACAGACTGAGAATCGCTGGGGTACCTGACGTCGAGTGGTCCGAGGAGACAGGTACCCTAAAAGGTCCGTTCTCATGACCTCACCCCACGGTAGCGGAAAAGGTATCTACTCTGTGACCTCCGAATTTTTAATACTTCATACAGGTCACCATTACAGAATTCCAGGTCTTAGTGATTCAACGTCTTTGTTAAGTTTAGGTCTACCAAGACTGAGTTTTCGGGTATCCGAAATATAGTCCGTTACGTCCGAAAGTAAAATTTATTCGAAGGGACGTGTTAGAAGGTAACCGTCAACTCGACACGACTGAAGGACAAGGTCACAAGGACTTAGGTGGGAAAGTAGACGTACACCCACGTGGGGTAGTTTCACTATTGTAGGAACCTAATTGTTGGTCTCATATAGATTAAAACAAAAATTTATTACAATGAGAATTCTTATAGGTTCGATATACTTCCACTGACGCACTTACAGACGACCGAAGAGAGTAGGTGGAGTCGAGACTCGACTGTTCTACCTTCCCCATCTTCCTCCACTAGGAATGAGTTCTCCCGGGTTATCTTCATAAGTCATTCTTCTGGTTAGAGAAAATTTTCAAAACTCAGAAGACCTGACTCTTAAGTCCCCTCTCGAAAACAATCATAAGTAGTACTCATAAAATAAGTACAATAAATCCGAAAAAAAAAAAAGTAGGTAGCGGTACGAGGTACGAAGTGTCGTTTAATAAATCTGGTCCCGGACTGGTTTAGACTGGGTGACGGACAAAGACATTTATCTCAAAATTACCTTATGTCGGTGCGAGTGAGCGAATGTATAACAGACACCGACAAAAACGTGATGTTTCCGTCTCCCTTCACCAACGTCGTCTCTGACGCACCGGGTGTTTTGGCTTTTATAAATGAAAGACCGGGAAGTGTCTTTGTTAAACGGATTGGGACGAAATCCGTCTTGTTTTTACATACCTACATCGCCAGGTCGTTCCTTAGAGCCACAGATCTGATCTTACACCTCCTTAAACCTGAACCTACCGACCTGATCTCGTAGAAATTTCCGAGAAGGTTTGGACGTGAAACTCCGAAATTTTTAGGTCGGTATATATGTACACCTAGATATTTTATAAAAGAGTATTTCATATATTTCATCCTGGTTCTATCGTCTACATCTGAACCTCCTGTTATTCATACAATTTTTGTCCGTAAAGGTAAAACGATTAAGAATGGTACGACTACGAGGTCGTTTGATACATAGGTCGTGTAATCAATTTGGAACTTCTCAGAGATTTCTGTCAATTCCGACTTCACTCGGTACAGACTAATGTGACTGTAGTTCATAGACCCTCTTTCGGTAGATGTATTAACATGGTAAAACGAACAGCCATAAACATTTTACAATAAACATAGAAGCTACTTTTAAGGGAGGTCGGTACCTTCGAACATTAATACCCCTACAAAATAATTAAATAAATAACTGGTCCTTTGAATATATATGACGATGTACTTTGTTACCTCCTTTACACCGGAGACGAGACCCTCTGTCGTGACGAGTTAGGAGTGAGAGAAGAGCACGGAATCCTGGACAATATTACAAAACCAATAAAAGATTCTATCACGGTTTATTAATTCTACGTGCAGACTTTTAATACATATTACAGTCTCCGGGTTTAGGAACCCTGGATTACGGTTGATCTACAGAAAAACGTAGGGACCCTTGAAACCCACGTAAAAGTAGTCTTTTGGGTAGAAAACTTTAATGTCCAAAAAAATTCCGAGGACATAAGAGACATCTAGTAGTAAACTGAGTGATCAATCAGTGGACCAGAAAATTCGACGTGGTTTGAAAGAGACGGATATTCTTCCTACAGTTTTCATCTAAAAATGTCTGTAGACTAGTGACTACACATCGAAGTTTATTAATACGTGTTGATAATTTTTTTTATAATAGAACCAGATAAAAGTTCTCAGATATGACCCTTTATATTTGTGACTTCAGTTAAAGAAAGGTAACTTAAATTTTAGTTCTGTCTAAATACACTCATTTGTCGTCTGTCACTTTTATGGACAACTCAAAGCTTACTAAACGTACCCCTTTTTTATAGAATCCTAAACTTTTAACCTTTCTCCAGGATAGAACCCACCTTTTTTCTATAGGACGGTCTCCTTTCTGCTAAAGAAAAGTACACACCTGTACCCCTAACACCCGTACTGGGTCGTTGTCCAGTCCCGACAGAAGTGTAATGAGAACGTGTCACGGTAACACTTGAGCAACTATCTTATAAAACATTAACAAGAGTTCAGTCGGTTATATACTTAGAAAACAGAAGATTCAGTTATTCCTTGTCGTAAAAGTAGTGGATAAAGAAATCATAAAGGAGAGAAAAGAAGTGGACATTCACAGATTATTTTATAAGATACAATCCATGAATTTTTCATAAATAACTACTTACAGAAGTGACAAAGTTAGTCGAGTAACCGTATAGATGACTCTTAGTTTTTTTAACGTGTTTGAATCCGAGTTTTCGGTTTTTTTGAGACCTCTCTTTTAAATATCGAAGATCTTTACAAATTTTCTCTTAAAGATAGTACAAGATGTACTTAGTAATTGTAAAGAAAGTGTATTATTGTTAAACAGTTTTTTAGTCAACCAGGTCATTAGTTAGACAGGTGAATTATTAAGTATTAAAAAATTGTTCATTATTTCATTGTCCCCACACACAAAGTCAGTCCGACGAACCATATGTCGAATGAAATCGTTCTCTGTTAAAGAGCCCAGAAATTTTTAAGACCATAGTCCGTTCTACGACAGTCGTTAGAGTTACTATGGAGTTTTAACATACCACTCAAAAATTTAGAAGGTTATATAAAAGTTGGCTAAGATAATGTAAAGGATGAGTAGTATTCAATGTCTAAAAGAAAGAACTGACCCTCTCCTTCCTCAACTTACTGTTCGTTAAGTGACTCTTACAAAATTATGTACCTACCCCTCCCTATGAACCCACATATTCCGGTCACCCTTCTGCGGGTTCCCAATTCAAACCTTAAAAAAGTTCGTTAATACGATTATTGAGATTTCGTTGTTCAAGAACTACTTAGTTATTGTAACTTTTTTTACCAGAAAACCGTTTGATCAAGAAACTACCTAACCATCAGTTACTGAATGATAAACTAACTAAAAGACGTGTGACCAGATGAAGAATATTTTAGTAGAAAAGAGAGGGTTCTCTCTGGGTGAACGCACCTAACGGTTTTTGTCAGAGTAGATCTTCGTCCACCTCCTTCGAAGACGGTATAAAAGGTCGGTATATTGAAATCTTTTTATTTAGCGACGTGAGGCGCATTTCCTTTTTAAGAGTAGTTCACAGAAAGACTCTTATACGTTTTAGAAAAATCAATGACTTGTAAAGTTACACTATCGTAATCTTTATTCTAAGGTAAAATTAGTATTTTTACCGAAACAGTGTTGAAGGTCACCTCCATACCCGATCCTTCACTTTCTCTCCTTTAGAACCTATGTGTATTGTCCTTCCCTATCTCTTCTTCTGATAAACATCCTTTTTCTCATTGTTACGAATTCCGACAGTCCTTGTTTCCTTTCTACGGACTCCTTTGTTTTACCATATCTCGGTAGTCTGAAACCACCCACGAATGTATGTATCCACAACTCAGGAGCAGACTCTGTTTCTGTCAATACACGTAATTTCTATATTCTAAGTAGGAGGGGGTTTATCAGTTGGAAGGATTTTGTAAACCGTTGTTTGTCAACCATTGTCTACATTCGTTAAAGGTCCGAACGAAACACCTGAAGTACAGGCATATGGAAGCGTTGACTTTACCCCTAGGTTCCTGATATTTTGCCCTGTACCTAAGACTGGTAACCTGTTTGGTGAGGTGACTACAAAGGTCACCAGTGTCGGTCTCTGACTACCGTTTTTCCATGGTCTTAACTGACGAACTCATTACTTTCCATGATCCACAGTAACAACTTTCTGACTAGATGTAAGAAAAGAGACAATAAGTCTATGACCGTAGGTGCCCTTTTTTCCAGTCGTCTTTTTTGGGGTTTATAATGTAATGGTTCAAAGGGTAACGTAGTACACACTCCACAGATTCTAAAATTTATGTCTAGAGATAAGAAATGTGTATTTTCACAATCGAAAGAATAAAGTCTATAGTCACGTCTTAGGCCTAAAGAGTGGTTGGATAGAAGGGTATGTTTCTTTGATTTGAACTTTAGGGACCTTTAAGAAGAACCATACTCAGAAACAGAAAGGTAAAGAAACAAAGAAAACGGAGGAGAACGAAAGTGACCTACCTTAAATACGGAAAGAAGTGACTTTTTCCTCGACGTAGCTCGTATCCCCTAGTCCTTCTCCAAAAAAAGTGGAGGTACTAAATCCGTCGTTACGTCTGTAGACCGTCGTTCCTCAATGTCTTTTAAAGCGATAGGAAAGAAAAGAAAAAAAAAAAATTTCCCTCGGTAATGAAGTCCATCTCCTATAGTCGATTGTATAAAGACGTCCGTAACCGAGAAAGTTCTGGAGGTAACCACTAGTTTGGTTTATAAATTTTCCTGTAAACGCATTTGTTTTCGTACCAGACGTAAGTGTTTGGTAAAAGTCATTCTAGAGAAAAGTCAGTTCTGAGACTGGTAGACGAACGGTAGAATATAAAAAATTATAATAAGACAGTTTATATACGAGACAGTTGCGTCCATTTCCTTATGAACTTTTTAGACTTGCATGTGTTTAGTCCCCTCAGGTCTACTGTACTTATGACTTCGGACCTCCCTTAATCGATTACATCGGAACGTTTATTCATGGGGGTTTGTCTCGTCGAAGTGTCATTATAAAATTGTATGGCGGGAGGGAGTCCTTCACGTGTCCATCATTTTATTTATGTTAGTTGTAACAGAATCTGAGGGGACCGTGTTTGACGATGGAACCTGTTCAATGGTAAATGTTCCGGTGTGTATGCTCGAATGGACTAGTGATTTTCCTTTTTTTTTTTTTCCTCGTACAGTGGTTCGTTCTCGCTTTTTGTCTTTCTTACCATAAAAAGATTTCTAATATCTCTAATTTTATTTATTTAAATATAATTTTTTTATCTTTTATTTCTAATATCTCCTTTAGACGCCAACTAACAGATGATTCCCACCGAAAGGTTCTAGATCTTTTCCTATTTAGTATGTACTCTACATCGACCCCAGGATTGGTCCTGACCTTTGGTCTTACTGGGACTAAGACTACTCTGACCAGTACACCGATACATTGGTGTCGGTCCTTGGAGTCCACCCGGTTTCCATCCCTAGACCGATAGAGTAGCAACTTATGACACCATTTAATTTTTCATTGAAGTTTAAGAAACTGTAGGGAGAGTGACCTACAACCCCACATAAAGGGGAGGAAAACCCAGACCGACCGAATATTGACGGGACTTGTTGTCTCAGACCGTCTTGTTATACATATGGTCAAGTTCGGGTCGGTAATTCTTCCAAAGATAGAACCGAAGGACTGTTCAACTTAACGAGATTCCGACGGTACAACAGACCTTCGGGTTCGAGGACTGGGTGTCTTGGTACTCGAAGTCTCCTCCCAACAATAAAGTGCAGTGGGTGATTCCTACGAAACACTACGTCGTCCTCTGTCTCGATCGTCGAGGGGAAGGATGAAGTCCTTCGAACCGAGAAAAGGGAAAGATACGCAGAAGGAAAAACGAGAAAGAAAAAAAGAGGGGGATAAGGAGTAACAAAAGAATGTCGGGTGATGTACTTCTATTAATCTCTGTAAAAACAAACAAACGAACATTTACTTGAGTCTAAAACCATGACAAAAAGAAGGAACAAGTAATTCGATATGAATTTTGAGAGAGTTTTTTGTTCCACTAATAATAAAATTACATCCGTAGTTACTTAAGAAAGGTCACCGGGTCTTGGAAATTTTTTGATCAATTAACATCCCTAAATAGACCACCAGGTCACCGACCCTGACGTGTCAGGGCTTCACCTCCCGGGTCCAAGGTAGAGACCAGTCCCTCGACCTAGGGTGTATGTCGTTGACTCTCTACCGTACGACGTCGATCCTGGGTCGTATCGGTTTATTTATTTATTCTTAAATTTTTTTATATTTTAATAGATCATTGTATAATGATTTTTTAAAACAATTAATATTTATACTTGTTAACCTTTCTTGAGTCTACAGATTGTTTTACTAATTTATGATACGTTGAGTGAATTTTTTACGAGAAGACTGATAAAGTCGTAAAGGTCCCGATAGAAACGGAGTAGAGACTTATGAGAATAGGACGATTGGGACTAGATTAATGGTTCCGGGACTATGACAAGGAGTTCGAATAGTACATACGAGTGTGTAGTCTCGGAAACGTACGTG
Organism: Capra ibex; assembly: GCA_006410555.1. Lineage (NCBI taxonomy): Eukaryota > Metazoa > Chordata > Mammalia > Artiodactyla > Bovidae > Capra > Capra ibex. The sequence continues at coordinate 36,130,382 of SJYO01018757.1, read as the reverse complement.
ACAAGGAAGAAGGATCTTTTAAAGTTCTTTACGGGTGTTGAGCGAGAGAGAGAATAAAGTTCGAGGCGAATAGTTACATTCGAATGGACTGATAATATACATATTGTATCCTGAGAAAGGAAGAACTGTGAGGGATTGAGGGAGTAGGTCGAGATAAAAAGAGGAATGATAAATAGAGGTAGACTAGATGACACAAGAATGAAACTGATGACAGTCTGCTGACTGTTATGGATATAGTAGTTCTCTTTTCTTGTCCAGTACTTTACGATACCCCTCAAACATGTGTACGAAATTTTTCCACATTGTCAGAGTTGAGTTGCGTATTATGGATCCTCTCTACTTCTCAGAGCAAAACGGTCAGTCTACATTTTAAGCTCCTTCCGAACCACGAGGCCGGACCGACTGTCGTGTCGTGTCTTCCATGGTTCTCTACCTCCCTTCCAAGTCCTTTCCGTGTCCTCCGTCTTGCACCCCACTCGGTCTTGACTTCTTTCGTGATGGGACGGGTGCGTCGTCAATGTCGGAGGAGAAGGAATGGTCGTTTTATAACTAAAAAATTTAATCAATTAGTTAATACAAAATTAACCTCATATTAACGAAATGTTACAGGACAATCTGACAGAGTCTTAGTCGATAGTCGTACGTATATAGGGGAAAGAGAGTCGGCGGGAGGGTGGGAGGGGAGTCGGTTGGGGAGATCCAGTAGTGTCTCGTGGCTCGACTCGACGGACACAAAGTGTCGTCGAAGGGTGATCGATTAATAAAGTGTGTCGCATCCCATGTGTACAGTTGCGGTGAGAGAGTCAAGTAAGGTGGGAGAGGAAGGGGCGGGACACAGGTGTTTAGGTCAGAGCTGTAGACGTAGGGATAAGGACGGGGTGTTTACCCGTGTCAGACATGGTAAGAAGATCTAAGGTTTATATATATGCAATTATATGTTATAGACAAAAAGAGAAAGACAGAATGAAGTGAGACATACTGTCTGAGATCCATTAGGTGTAGTAATGTTTACTGGGGTAAAGTAAGGAAAAATACCGACTCTTTATAGGGTAATATCTATACGTGATGTTGAAGAAATAGGTAAGTAGACAGTCACCTGTAGATCCAACGAAGGTACAGGACCGATAGCATTTATCACGACGTTATTTGTGACGCCATGTACACAGAAAAACTTAATACTAAAAGAGTCCATATACGGACCATCGACCTACCGACCCAGTATACCATGAAGTAAACCCCTTTGGAACCCTGGTCGGATTTTATGAGTCAGAACTTAAAGGGACGTCAATCCTCTGATGATGTACTTTACATAACCGGTTACTCTTGACTTCACTCTCAAAGATTTTTCGAAAATAAAAAGAATATATCCATCACTGGAAAGAATAAAGGGGAAGAGAAACGGAGTTTTCCTATACTCTGAATCTCGGTGTCGTCGGTAGAACATCGGTACTCCATGGTCTATACTCCGTCGGTGAATACTATTCGTACCACTTTGCCTTTCCGTCTTTCTCAGACTAAGGATTTCCTTAGTCTATCGACACCAAGATAGAGTTTTGACGAAAGAGACCTGAAGATTAAAAACGTCGGTTTACACTAAATCTTAAAAATCCTCAAAATATTAAAAAAATAACTAAATAATTAAAAAATAAATAAAAATAAAAAAAGAGACGACATGTTTCACTGACAAATAAGAAAAGGTAATATCAAATAGGGTATTCCCTTTTAACCTCTAACCTATATCAAGGGACACGATATGTCATCCTGGAACCACAACTGAGTAAGATATACATTGTCAAACATAGATGGTTAGGGTTTATGGGTCGTGTAAGAAGAGGGTGACGGAACCATTGGTGTTCAGACCAAAGATTATTAAAAAATGAAAGAAGAAAGTTAAATGGTAAAAAATGTTATTCGTATCCGATAAATATCGTTGTCAATCTTGACCTGTACCTTGTTGTCTGACCAAGGTTTATCCTTTTCCTCATACAGTTCCGACATATAACAGTGGGACGAATAAATTGAAGATACGTCTCCTGTAGTACTCTTTGCGACTCGACCTTCTTCGTGTTCGACCTTAGTTCTAACGACCCTTTTTATAGTTATTGGAGTCTATACGTCTACTGTGGTGGGAATACCGTCTTTCCCTTCTCCTTGATTTTTCGGAGAACTACTTTCAGTTTCACCTCTCACTTTTTCAACCGAATTTCGAGTTGTAAGTCTTTTGCTTCTAGTACCGTAGGTCAGGGTAGTGAAGTACCCTTTATCTACCCCTTTGTCACCTTTGTCACAGTCTGAAATAAAAAACCCCGAGGTTTTAGTGACGTCTGTCACTGACGTCGGTACTTTAATTTTCTACGAACGAGGAAACCTTCCTTTCAATACTGGTTGGATCTGTCATATAATTTTTCGTCTCTGCAGTGAAACGGTTGTTTCCAGACAGACCAGTTCCGATATCAAAAAGGTCACCAGTACATGCCTACACTCTCAACCTGACACTTCTTCGGACTCGTGGCTTCTTGACTACTAAAACTTGACACCACAACCTCTTCTGAGAACTCTCAGGGAACCTGACGTTCCTCTAGGTTGGTCAGATAAGATTTCCTCTAGTCGGGACCCTAAAGAAACCTCCCTTACTACGACTTCGACTTTGAGGTCATGAAACCCGTGGAGTCGCTCCTCAACTGAGTAACCTTTTCTGAGACTACGACCCTCCCTAACCCCAGTCCTCCTCTTCCCCTGCTGTCTCCTACTCTACCGACCTACCGTAGTGCCTGAGCTACCTGCACTCAGACTCACTTGAGGTCCTCAACCACTACCTGTCCGGACCACACGACGCTAAGTACCCCAACGTTTCTTAGCCTGTGCTGACTCGCTGACTTGACTTGACTTGACTTCCTTGTCATCTGGACGAAAGAAAGAGAGTGAACTTAAGGCCTGGTTCAGTCTTTGTTCAGTTTTCTCGTTCCGTCTTTTTTTATGTTTTACATGAAAATGTCTATTTCGACCACAACCACTTACAAAGGAGATAGTCGTTCAATCGAAGGTCTTACTTTGTCTAAACGGTTGGGTCAGTGTCAAACGTAGACCGTTAGGATTGAGGAGGGAGTTCTCCCCGGGACGAGAACATTTTGATGTTGTACTTTTTCATTTCGACATAAGAGTATCTATCCACCGAGGGTTTTTATTTTGCTTCTCCTTCCCGACCGGTTCCGTACGAGTCGAAGAGAAAGGTCTGAGTAGTTCCTCTGGTTCCAGGAGAAAGAGGACAAGTTCCTCGAACGAATCGAGTGAGGAAGAGAGGGTGTGAGGTGGTTCCCGTTCCAGTCATACGGGGGAAGGATGGGGCGGAGTAGTTATCTGTTGTAGTGGGGGTGTACAGATCGAGGACGAGGAATGTCCTTCGAGTGGGTTTTCACCGCAGACCAATCCCACAGTCTACGAGATTGAGAGGAAGGGTGAGAAGGGACCCGTCTCCAAATTAGAGAAGGTCGAAATAGGTAAGTAAATATATGAGAAACGTAGTCAACCCAGAGGTAGACTTCTAGACTGAGACCTCTTTATGAGAGACCTAATCCTTGTATACTTTTGTGTATACCTCAGGGAGGTCGGTCGAGACTGCAGGTCTTAATGTCTCCTTTTTTAGTCAGAACAAGATAGCAAAACCTTTGTCTTTAAATGAAAGTCGAAGCCCCTTTCAAGAGTAAGACCAAGACGGTAAAAGAACGAGACTCTGGAGTTGAGAAGTCACATTGGATTCTAGACCAAAGAAACGGACAATTCTAACCTCACAGTCCGTGTCGTACCGATGGAACACACGCACACACGATTCAGTGAAGTCAGTGCAGACTGAGAAACGTTGAGGTACCTGACCTCGTACGGTCGTAGGAGACAGGTACCCTAAGAGGTCCGTTCTTATGATCTTACCCGATGGTACGGGAGGAGGTCCCCTAGAAGGACTGGGTCCCTAGTGTGGGAACAGAGAATACAAAGGACGTAACCGTCCACCCAAGAGATGGTGGTCTTGGAGAACCTTCGGGGTCGTATCGACGGAATGTCTTATGAAAAACATTCAAAAGAGTCCTACTATATGGTTTGTGTATCCTCCATAAGTTCTTCATTACCAAAGAAACATATGGACTTTGATTATTTTATAATATGATGTTATATTTTTTGATACGAAGTTGATGTTTTCTCTTTATTACCAACAGTAAAGGATAGAGATTGCATTCCCTTCAAAGAGAGTCTCTCGAAATACCGTCAGAAAACCAGGTAGAGTGAAAACCTATTCACAAGGGAGAGGAGAGATTTCTTTAGTGTGTAGGATTCAAATTTTTCTTTTTTTTTCGATAAGGAACAAAAGGGAAGTCTCTCGTTATGGCTTCGATCACTCACTTTCAGCGAGTCAGCACAGACTGAGAAACGTTAGGGTCGGATACCCTAAGGGGTCCGTTCTTATGACCTCACCCAAGGGTAAAGGGAAGAGGTCCCCTAGAAGGGTTGGGTCCCTAGTTTGAGTCCAGAGGGTGTAACACTCACCTAAGAAGTGGTCGACTCGGTGTTCCCTTCGGACGTATTAGGTTTCTGGTTTTGACAGAGTTACGGTTGTCAGTTACGCCGACGGCGTCTTCTGTTACCTTCAGGAAGACCCGGTACTAACAATAAGGTTCGGGGGTAGAAGACTGGAACTATATTGGACCACCCCTGATCGCCTGGTAGGTAGTTAAGGGAGACAAGAGTTTCTTGTCCTTCATCGAAGACGGTATTGAAGAGAGACATTTCGATTTGGGAATACTCATGAACAGACACTTACCTATTGTACGTCCATGGAGCTACTGAATAAGCAATTTCCTTATCGTCGATCGGATCCCGTCCCTCGTCACCAGAAATTCATTGCCACCGAGTCACCATTTCTTAGACGGACGTTTCCTCTTCTGAACATCTTCTGAACCCAAGTCAGGGATCCAGCCCTTCTAGGGGACCTCTTCCTTTACCGGTACGTGAGGTCACGAGAACGGAACTTTTAGGGTACTTGCCTCCTCGGACCGTGTCAAGTGCCTCAACGTCTCTCAGTCTATACTGACTCACTGATTTGTTGTTTGTTGTTGTAAGTCACTTACTCGATAGGTCCTGGTCTGTGTAACTAAGTTTCCCGAGGATATATTTTACGTAGCCCCTTTTGTGGCACAGTAATAACACAAGTAAGAGACGTTCAGGTAAACTAAAATCCATTACTAAGGGGGTTACGTTGTATCCCTCTTGAGAGAAACATGTTGTGAAGACACACAGAATCTAGAAACAAAAAACGGTCTGAGGTTCCTATAGATGAGTTAAGATAATGTTACTTACGGGATTAGTGTTCCTAAACGGTTAACCTAAGCACAGGAATTTTATCGTAAAAAGGAAACCAAACGTAATATTAGAGTCCCTCTTAAATCAGAATAATATTACTACACCGAAATCAAAATTATATACACAGTAAGAGGATTCTTCTATGTAAATCTGAGAAAAACATTACGTTTCAGAGTTGGGGATTAAATATACAACAGTTCAACCCCAAGATCATATGACATGAACTTAAAGAATTTCGTACCGTGTGGACTTAATCGAAACCCCTATTTTCCTTATGTCTCTTTTAACATTCGTTTTGTAGACTATGTCAAAATGAACGTTTCAAATTTAAAAGACTTACCCTAGTTCTACCGTTCCGAACTTTACACCGACTTCCCTTATTCTCTTGATACCATTTACAGATGTATAGACTTTCACCATCACCGCTTCCAGAAATGGCATAAAGGACTACATAAAGAGGAATCTATAAAGGTGTATACCTGTGTGTGTAACCTCTCTGGATCACCTCTTAAAGGGACAGAGAAGGGATCTTAGTAATGACAGGGTATGTAAGAAGACAATACACTATTACCGGTAAGAACGGTCGTAAGGGAAAAATTTCATCTAAAACGAAATTGAAATGGTTTGTTCTTTTTCCTAACTTAAATTTTTCGCCACATTCAGACGACCGATGACCCTTTCCCGGACAGGAGTTTAGAATGGAGAAACCAGGATGTCTCCGGAGAGTGAGGTGGCAGGTCCAAACGAAACAGAAGACTGGGTGTCTCGTTTGGAAATAGGTCGTGGGTGTTCTCCGACCCCATCCCCCGTGCCACCAGTCAGACTCACCCCCACCCCCTACGACAGGGACGGGAGTGACTCGAATGTCAGGTTCCTTACAAACTAATTTACTTGGTCAGTCTATTATCTCGGGTACTGTCCTAGGTCCAGTCTCCGAAACATGAGGAGACAGAAACCTGAGGTCTGGGTGGTCCGAGGAGACAGGTACCCTAAGAGGTCCGTTCTTATGACCTCGGCCAACTGTAAAGGAGGAAGTCTCCTAGAAGGGTTGGGTTCCTAGCTTGAGTACGGAAGACGTAGTCGTCCGTATAAGAAATGGGTGACTTGGTAACCCCTTCGGAGTTAAACAGGATATAAAATAGGTATAAACAGAAAGATCTCAAAAGAAACAATTTCGGTGTGGCTTATTCCAAATTCGGAGAAGACGTTCTTCAACGTCCAAAAAATTTTTGTCGGTGGAAGAGGAAGACTCACTAGAGAGGAAATCCGATTCATCTGAGTCGAGAAAGTTTGGGGACTGTACTAATACTTAAGGGGTTCGGAAACATGATATTCCGATACCATGTTCACTGATTCTTGGATTGGTTCTTACCAAATCTGTTCTGTACCAAAAGACAGATTTTAAAGTCCCTCTACTCGATACTGATCATACCGGGACATGTAGTGGTGTCTGAAGGTAGAACAAGAAAACATGTACCGAATGTAGAGTTCCAGACTCACAATCGTAGGTTCAAGATTCGTTGTCCTGTCTCCTCCCCGTCTTTCTGGACTCACACGGATACACGACTGGGAATCGTTCCGGTAGGTCTTTAACGGTTAGAACTGATGTGAAGCGACTAAGTTTAAATCAACGTACGGACGTGTAGATTCCTTCTCTCCGACCCTTTACGTTACAAAAGATCCCTCGGTATACGGGACGATTTGGAACCTCCATGAGAACGAAATCCTTTTCCCCCATTACCTATAACCCCTGTTGGTCAACATAAATCGTATGGTAGGGAGACACAGGACAATGAGTACTTCATGTTTCGACCGTCTCAGTTCGTAAAGACGGAAATAATAGATTCGTATAAGAAACTAAAGGAGTGAAGACCTAGTCCGGTCGTAGTATAGGGGCGGTCCCCGGAAGGCCTTTTATTATAAACGGAACAAACCGTCCGAGCACCGTCTTCCTTTGACTCCGTAGTTAGAAACAACGACTACACGACGACAACAGAACGAAAACATCAGAACAACAGTAAAAAGTCAGTGGGTCAGTACAGATTGAGAAACGATAGGGTACCTGATGTCGTGTAGTCCGGAGGGACAGGGAATGGTCGAGGGCTTCAAACGGGTTCAAGTACAAGAAGAAGTTACTTGTATCAGAACTACTTGGGTCCGTGTTTTATGATTACGTCGGAGTCTAGTAACCCTGGTAAAAGTATTAGTGTAACTTAATGACTGGTCGTAGTCCTTAACTCTAAGAGACGATCATCGTCTATAGGTTCACCGTGCTGTTGATTAATTTCCAAATAAGAAAGTGTATTTCCCTCAACTCTCCAGTATATGAAGTCTCGACGGTATTTCCAAGGTTTTACGGTAGTCCTTGGGTCACGATGGAACAACAAAAAGAGACTTTGGGAATGAACACAGGTAGTAATTACTGTGTTACACCGACGATCTCGAGGTCGGTAACATAGATATCAGATCCGTCCTCCTTTCCCTTTTCGTTCTCCGTTTTTCCTAAAGGTAGGATGTACTTAGTTATGGAAATTTATCGTTAGAATTTTTAGTAAACGTTTCTAAGGGTAAATATAGAGTAATCTGTTTTGAAAAAAAAATCCCCCGTCCGACCTTTTATTCAGAATCGATCCATGACACGACGAGGTTTATTTTAATTTCAAAATAATAATTCCTTCTCCTCTTTTGTCTTTACCCATCCGTTGAGTGTCAGAGACGTACAATGACTATTGAGTACACAGACAAGACAGAGTATGGATGTCAATCTATAAAACTGGGTTCGTCTCCTGGGATTTGGAATAGAATGATTTTTCACGAGTGAAGTCGGATACTTTTAGAAAAATCTAGGTTATATGAGTAATAAGAAGTTTTGATTTAGTAGAAATTTCTTTCAATTCAATCGGTCGACAACTTTACAAGAAAGACTAAAAGATGGTCAACCACTTTACTACTTCTCTACCATTATTAGATAGAGGGTTATAAAAAGAGACTACGGAGTCGAAGTTTCTGAAGGTAGAGATAAGGTCTTGAGACTCTAGAAAAACTTGTTAAAACGAAAAAGAAAAACGTCTTTGAAAAATAACGATCCCTCTACATTAATAATAAAGTTTCTTTTGAAAAAATCAAGTAGAAGGGGAAGAAAGTAAAATGGTTCACATCTAGCGATGCAATAATTTCACAATGGTCGTAGGTGGAGTCATGACGAGACAAGAATGGTGGGGTGGTGGGGTGGAAAAGTCTTTTGGAAATTTGATTTCGTTCTTGATAAAAACGTCGTATTTGAGACGGACCAGTTACTAGTTCAAAGACGAGGAAAAACTCCCGAAACCGCATTAGATTTACTCATATAGAAAAAAAGAAAAAAATTTAATCTTTAAAATCAAGTCATATATTAGGAGACCCATCTTTCAACAAAGAAAAAATAAAAAAAGGAAAAATTTACTCTCAATTCTCAATACATTAACTAGAACAAAGTATAAAACTCCAAAAAAATTCTTTATCTTTATTACTGTGACATTGTTGTTGTTTTTGTTTGCCTAATAAAACTTGGAATTTTTGTCGTGGGTTGTCATCCTTTTTGTGACGTTAGTGATTAAGGTCTGGGAGAGAGAACTCAGGAATAAATGTTTTATAAGAAAGTCGAGGAACGGAGAGTGTTATCCTTAACTACCGGGAAACGTTGTAAACTTTTAGACACATGAGAGACAACTCCCATTTCCCCGGGTCGGAAGAGGGGCTCCCCTCCCCTTTAAGAAACGTAAGGAAGGACTACTTAGTGTGTGTGTGTGTGTGTGTGTGTGTGTGTGTGTGTGTGTGTGTGTGTGTGTGTCTCGTACCAAAGAGTCACCAGGAAACCACCCTATGGGACAATGTCCGACTCTGGAGGTCAGTACTTGAGACGGTGAATGAGTGACACAGTGACCCCGTGTGTCCTTTTGTAAGACCCGAAATCAAAGGAACGGACAAGTTACCCCTACCACTATAGATGACACGTCCTAAGAACACCAATTACTCTATTGTGGCCATCGGAGATTTTATTTTACTATTTTCTACTCGACCAGGAGAAAAAAAAAGGAAAGGTACAAGGTAACAGTCGCGTGGTCCACCTTATGACGTCAGACGTTGTGTGACGAAAGATGGATGATATTGTGCTTTTTATGTCCCGATTGTGCCACGCGGACGCGCACGACACGTACGTGGCCGGTCTCCATCGTCCTCGTCGTCGGTCGAACGTGACTTGCTCGAAGTACAGTTTGTGACAGATGTGTAGTCGTAAAGTTGAAGAGGGTTGTTACATTCTCACCGACAGTGACAGGAAATCAGCGGTTCAGTACAGACTGTGAAAACGCTGTGGTGCCTGGTATCGGGCGGTCCGAGGAGACAGGTACCCTGGGAGGTCCGCTCTTATGACCTCGTCCAACGGTAAAGGAGGAGGTCCCCTAGAAGGTGTAGAGGACGAACCGCCTGTCTAAGAAATGGTCACTCGGTGGTTCTTTCAGGCTAGTTACTCAATGGTAGCGGGATTAAAACTCCTTGTTCTCTGAGACTCTTGAACTCAGTGTTTCAGCCAATTATGTCTGAACTGTCATTGACAGGAGAAACACACAGTCTCTACGCACGGAACACAATCCGTCTAAGGATTCTTCCGGGGTTTAAAGTGAGGAGACAGTAGGTATAGAGTATATTAGGGGAGGGGATCTCAGACCCACCCTGACACTCAGTCTCCTTTCTCAGCTACGACACTAATGTAATATCGGAAATTCTGAGGTAGAACCGTCTTCAGTCCTTCTAAGAGGACGACTGAAACTTCTTCATCCATCGGTACAGTACTCCCCCGTCATCCAATTCTGGACTGCCGTTAGAAGTCCTCGTAAAAATCGACCGAAGGAAGAGGAACGGTTGTAGGTGGTCCTTTTCCTTAAAGTCAGGATGTTGGATACAATGACTCAAAACGGTTGTTAGACTTGTTCGAACCTTCTCCTAGGTCTACTCTTGACGTCGTGACCGTTGCGGAACTGACGGCGGACACTCTGTCTGTGTGGTTCGCCCCTTCGGTCCGGAAGGTGTAGTCGTGACGACTGGATGTCTTTGGTTCAATCGTTCAAGTACGCTTAGACAGTGCGTCGTTGTCTTTTACTTATGTACGAGAAAGATGATCCGAGCCGGCCTGGGTGTCAGTCCTCTAAAAATCTAAGATGGACGTGGAAGAAACGGATGGTCGGATCTCTCGATCCTCGAAGGGTCTACCGTAGTCACCATTTCTTGGGTGGACCGTTGTGTCCTCTGTATTCTCTACGTCTGACCATCGTCTCTGACAAGAAAGACGGACCCCAGAGGAGGGACGGAGAGTCGAAGGGACGAAGTGAAGAGAATAGGAAAATTTTGAGTCGGGTTCCCTGTGGAGGATGTAGGATCTACGGTTTTTCACAAATAACTGGTACTATCCCATTTTTAAGTAACGTAATGTTTAGTCTGCCAGAATCTCACTTTGAGAAGGGAGTTTTAGGGGGAGTTTAAAAAAAAAACATAGAGAGTGTAAAATAAAACTACATAGATGAGAAAGGAAGGATAATAGTACAATCTCGAGGGGTACCGAGTTTAAGATTCACTAAATATAAACATAAGTTGATATATACTAAATTATTATTTATTATTCATGTAAATAAAAATTTTTTTCTCTCTCTACGTCTAAGTCAGGGACCCAAACCTTCTAGGGGTAGCTTCCTTTACCGTAGGGTGAACGGTAAAGGTCATAAGAACTGACCTTTTGGGGTTCCTGTCTCGTGGAACCACCCAATGTCAGGTACCCCAGTGTTTCTCAACCTGTACTGACTTCGTTGAATCGTGAATCGTGGTCTATCGATCCAGTAAAGTAAAAAATTTCTCCTCGGGTTAGTATGAACAGAAAAGAGGAACTATCTCACCGACACTTCGAATAGATTTTTACACCTGAAATTACAAGAACCACCCTATATCTCCCGATAGAATTCACTATAAACTGTACAAATTGTTGGTCAGTCTTTCCTACGACCGGTCTTCGTTATCCGAGTGTCACCATGTACGACCCTTTGTATAGAGTGTCCCGTCCACCCTTTCCATAGACGTCCAAGTCTATAACTACACACCCTCGGGTTCTGTTACAGTGGTCCTCCCTTAAACTCGAGTATTACCTCTCTAGATCCTGAAGGAACCACCAGGTCACCGGTTCTGAGACGTGAAAGTGATGTTCCCCGTGTCCTCACCGATTCTGAGACGTGAAAGTGATGTTCCCCGTCTCCAAGGTAGGGACCAGCCCCTTGATTCTAGGGCGTTCGGTGTCCTCACTCAGTTTTAGTGAGTACAGGTTGAAAAACATTGGGACACCTAACATCGGGTGGTCCAACAAGACAGGTACCTCCAGAGGTCCGTTCTTATGACCTCACCCAACGGTAAGGGAAGAGGTCCCCTAGAAGGACTGGGTCCCTAACTTGGGTCCAGAGGACTTAACACCCGTCTAAGAAATGGTACACTCGGTGTTCCTTCGGTACCCCGTGTCGGTTTTGTTTTTTTTCTCTCTCTGTCTCTCTCCCTCTCTGGAGGTAAGTCTTTGAGAGACAAGACCCACAGGATATCAAACCGAAAGGGTAATAAAAGAAATTTCAGAGAGTATAAAAGTTGTTGATAGTACCGTTGTATAAGAAAGATTTTATCTGAGGCGATAATTCTCTTACTCGTAGGAAGTAGGAGAGGTATGAAGACTCTTTGTCACCACAGTAAACGAGAAGGGACTCAGACGAGTTCGTCTTGTTTTACCTTTCTAATAAATTACGAGTCTACATATGATAACTTACTCTTTACTCTCCAACGAAGAAATGTCACAGTAAGTGTAAATAGGTTAAACTGACACAACTACGTTTAAAACTGGAGGTTCAAGGTGCAAAAGGGACATCTATGAAACGAAAAAAAGGGACGTCCATAAAAACAGAAGAAAGGATCCGAGTTCCAAGGGTTTCATAGAGTCAACAAAATCACCGGATTAACACGTCACCGTATAAATTTTCAGTAATAAAAGTAGTAGATAATTTACGTCGGGTCTTGTCAAATTTTTTAACCCACTCCGTAAAAACGTTTTCGTAAATACTACACCCGACGGTTCCTTACACGTCGACGTCCTCGAAGAAAGAGATTAGAGTCTGAAAATGAACTTTTACATAATTCCCACCTATGGACACTTCTCCTTGGTTAAACTAGAGGGTTCTCGATTTTCGTGACCGCTCTTTCTGTGTGAAACGGACTTGTACGACTTAGATGACTAGGATCCTTTACAATCGTGAATTTTTCATCAGAAAAATATATCTTTACTCGACGGAATTGATCCTGACGTGGACGATAGAATGATCAATGGGGGTGATTCTTACCATTACCAGTAGACTCAATTTAAGTGGGTAAGGTCAGATAAAATCAAGTGACTAAGGATTTTACAGTTACGAGTGAGAACAGTAGAGGACAAACTGGTGAAGGTTAAATGGGACTAAGTACCTGGATTGTAAGGTCCAAGGATACGTTATAACGAGAAATATCGTAACCTGAAATGAAAGTAGTGGTCAGTGTAGGTGTTGACCCACAACAAAAACGAAACCGAGGCAGAGACGTAAGAAAGACCTCAGTAAAGAGGCGACTAGAGGTCATCGTATAACCCGTGGATGACTGGACCCCTCAAGGAGAAAGTCATAGAATAGTAAAACGGAAAAGTATGACAAGTACCCCAAGAGTTCCGTTCTTATGACTTCACCAACCGGTAAGGGAAGAGGTCACCTGGTGCAAAACAGTCTTAAGAGGTGATACTGGGTACCAGAACCCACCGGGATGTAACGTACCGAGTATCAAAGTAATTCAATCTGTTCCAACACTACGTACACTAGTCAAACTAGTCAAAAGACCCTAACACTAAAAGTAAGACAGACGGGAGACTACCTATTCCTATTCTCCGAATACCTTCGAAAGACTACCCTCTCTAACTGACTTCCCCTTTGACCCAGAACAAGACTACGACGTCACGGTACGAGCCGTTTAGAAATTAGGTTAAAAGACAACTACTCACCCCGACACAAGGGAGGGACAACAAACTGGACTCCGGTTTGATACCACCTCCATTCCTTCTATTACCGTTGGAGGAAGTTTTGCAGGGTACGTACGTGACGACGCGAGTCACGGGGCTGGGACGTCGTCCGTTCGATACTGGTTGGATCCGTCGTATAAGTTTTCGTCTCTGTAATGAAACGTTTGTTTCCAGGTAGATCAGTTCCGATACCAAAAAGGTCATCAGTACATACCTACACTCTCAACCTGATATTTCTTTCGACTCGTGACTTCTGAACTACGAAAACTTGACACCACAACCTCTTCTGAGTACTCTCAGGGAACCTGACGTTCCTCTAGGTTGGTCCGGTAGGATTTCCTTTAGTAAGTCCTTATAGGTAACCTTCCTGACTACGACTGCGACTTCGAGGTTATGAGACCGGTGGACTACTCTTCTTGACTGAGTAACCTCTTCTGGGACTACGACCCTTTCTGACTTCCGCCCTCCTCTTCCCCTGCTGTCTCCTACTCTACTAACCTACCGTAGTGGTTGAGCTACCTGTACTCAAACTCATTCGAGGTCTTCAACCTCTACCTGTCCCTTCTGACGACACGACGTCAGGTACCCCAGCGTTTCTCGGTCTGTGTTGATTCGCTTACTTGACTTAACTTGTCTTCTTACCATTCCGATACCACCACCTGTGTGACGACACAGACCACTGTCTTATTCCTCCCGACGTTACCCTGTTTGCAGTTTACTACAACCCTTTATGACTCGCAAAGGACCTCGAGTCTACACCTGGTACATTTTCCCTCGGTTGGACCTTTACGGAATCTTCCCCAGGAGGGGTTTATCTCGTCACCTTCTTGTTTCGATCTTCAATTAAAGAGGAATATTGGATGTCTACATTGTAGTCAGACAGTTGGTTAATGTCGACATAAAAAAACTTCTAAAAAATTTTATGCAATTACGCTATGATATTTGTTAACGATGAATTGTCTTACTGTTCAATTCAGTGTAAACAACCGTACCTCGGAAAAACTCTTGTCTTCTGTTTTTTTTCAATTCATTGAAAACTTTAATTTGTGACTTCATTAAGTGTTTTTACCCACAAACAGTAGGAGTTAAGATTGACCATTTAGCATTAGGGTTTTCCTATTATCTTTTTCTATTTGGTGTAATATTTTTAACCTCATTATATTAAAAAGTATTTAACAGATTTGTGATGTTTCTCAATTTTTCCTTTTATTTTTAATAAAAGTTAATGTCTTGTGATTTATTGATTAAGGAAGACTTAACGGATTTGATGTTAAAGAAACCCTTACATGTCTTATGTGTCGGTCTTTTAAGAACGATTTTCCTTAAAGTTGCAAATAAATGAGTTGGAGTACTTACATTTACAGTAAAATCCTATTTTCTCAATAAACCCCCCTACCCGACCCTCGTTTGTATTTTCGGGGATCCAAGGTACTTTGTCAGAATGCAGACAAGGTGAGTGGTCGTCCTTAATATAAACGTTGTTACTGATTTGGGTCTTTGAAGACACTCCAATGACCCGTGTCTCCGGTGTGTGTACTAGAAGGGTCCTCTCCACACAGGAGTCCACTTTCGAAAGTAAGTCTGGGACAACAGATTGCTTCCTTCGTCCAACCATCATTGTCAACTTATCACTGTCTTCTGTTTTCATCTTCCTCTTTTTCACTATTATTGTTGTGAAAGTTGTGAAAGTTCCAGGGATAGTTAAACGTTTACTTACGTTTGACTTTACGGGTCTCCCTGATCCTTGTAATTCTCTTTCTTTTCGGTCGTCGACACTCTTTTCTGTCGTCCTGTTTACGACGTCTTTTGTCGTTGACTGTGAGACGAAGTCCCCGTTCCCGTCATTCCTCGTCCCTGTTCACAACCCTTGACCTCTGAGGTGCCGTCCCCTGTGTACCACCGACTCGGAAGCCTCTTTCCCCTAGGCTGTCGGTTCTGTGAGTCACGGGGGACTGACGTTACGGGACTTGAAAAAGTTATAATGGTCGGGCAGAAAATTTTCGACTTTTGTGACAACTGGTCTATTTTTGGGCTACAAGATACTAGGTACCATACACTAGTTTTATGAAAAAACTTTTATTATTAAACCACAATAAGTCTAAGATCATCTCACGAATGAGCACGGATCTTGACACGAAGTGTGTATAATTAGAAAAAGTAAGTTTAATTATGTATCGTGGTGTACTCATTGTTTTCACAGTTTACACTTATAATACCAAAACAAAAAACATACGTTTTATTAGTTGTATATTTATTAAGATTTATTGACGAGAACTAAGGAGGATTAATATAGGAATTAGGACACTCCTCCATGGACCTTACCTCATCCAGTTTGTCCCGTACCAGGTGGGACTATTCTACTTAAATCTCTTGACCTCTTGTAAATACTTTTATAACGTCTTTAGTCTGGATAAATAATCGACAGTCTCGGCACACTGAAAGTAATGGAAGATGGTTTGTGACATAAACAACATCCTTCGTGTATCCCTATCCTCTTTCTATGTTAGACATTAAAGGCTCTTAGAAAAATTTACGTCATAACGTTAGAGCCATACACTTCGTTTTTACGATTCCTTGGTTCAAATGAGAACATCCTTTCTAGATACCTCCGATGAAGTGACTTTATAGTTTTTAGACATAGGTCACTACTGACTTTACAGGATCTTTCAGTAAAAAAGGGAATTTAACACGGGTAAATTTTCTGACCAAAGTTTATCCTTTTCCTCAAGCAGTTCCGACATATAACAGTGGGACGAATAAATTGAAGATACGTCTCAGGTAGTACTCTTTACGTCTAGACCTTCTTCGTGTTCGACCTTAGTTCTGACGGCCCTCTTTATAGTTATTGGAGTCTATACGTCTACTGTGGTGGGAATACCGTCTTTCACTTCTCCTTGATTTTTCGGAGAACTACTTTCACTTTCTCCTCATTTTTTCAACCGAATTTCGAGTTGTAAGTCTTTTGCTTCTAGTACCGTAGGCCAGGGTAGTGAAGTACCCTTTATCTACCCCTTTGTCACCTTTGTCATGGTCTGAAATAAAACCCCCCGAGGTTTTAGTGACGTCTACCACTGTCGTCGGTACTTTAATTTTCTGCGAATGAGGAACCTTCCTTTCAATACTGGTTGGATCTGTCGTATAAGTTTTCGTCTCTGTACTGAAACGGTTGTTTCCAGGCAGATCAGTTCCGATACCAAAAAGGTCACCAGTACATACCTACATTCTCAACCTGACACTTCTTTCGACTCGCGGTTTCTTAACTACGAAAACTTGACACCACGACTTCTTCTGAGAACTCTCAGGGAACCTGACGTTCCTCTAGGTTGGTCAGATAAGATTTCCTCTAGTCAGGACCCACAAGAAACCTTCCTGACTACGATTTCGACTTTGAGGTTATTAAACCGGTGGAGTTCTCTTCTCAACTGAGTAACCTTTTCTGAGACTACGACCCTCCCTAACCCCCGTCCTCCTCTTCCCCTGTTGGCTCCTACTCTACCGACCTACCGTAGTGACTGAGTTACCTGTACTCAAACTCACTTGAAGCCCTCAACCACTACCTGTCTTTCCGGACCGCACGACGCTAAGTACCCCGACGTTTCTCAGTCTGTGCTTCCTCGTTGACTTGACTTGACTTTTGAAAAATTTATTATTGTTACCGTTTTTCATTTAAAAGAAACTTTCTCTATATAGTTTATGAATTATAATATGATACCAGAGTCAAAAAAATTAAGAGACTCTATAAATTTTGTAAGTGTATTTCAATCACTTTCGTTCAATAAAACTCTTTTCTTTTTCCGACTTCTTCACTTCTCCTTTTTCTCTTCCCGTTTCTAGCTTTTATGCATAAAATGATAAAAGACCTTTCAGTTGGAATCCAAAGTATAAAATCCTTGACTCCAATAATACCCAGGTTTTTACTTATTTGTGTGTATTTCTATGTTACTTTTATCAAAAGAAAAAAAAAATTACTTTTCGAAATCTCTGGAGGGAGCACCAGATCACCGATTCTGAGATACAAGGGTTACGTTCCCCGGACCCAAACTAGGAACTAGTCCCTTGATCTATGGTGTACGGGGTTGATTTCTTGGGCGTACGTCGACGACGCCGACGACGACGATTCAGCGAAGCCAACACAGGCTGAGACACGTTGGGGTATCTGCCGTCAGGTGGTCCGAGGGGGCAGAAACCCTAAGAGGTCCCTTCTTGTGACCTCACCCAACCGTAAAGGAAGAGGTTACGTACTTTCACTTTTCGTTTCACTTCAGTGAGTCAACACAGGCTGAGAAACATTGGGGTACCTGACGTCGGATGGTCCGAGGAGGAGGGTGCCCTAAAAGGTCCGTTCTCATGACCTCACCCCACGATAGCGGAAGAGACTCTGAACCACGTCGGTTTATTTATTTATAAAAAAATTTTTTCGAAAACAAAGGGTCGTTTGTTAAAATCTGAATAAATTGACTTACACGAAAAATTCCCATGGATGTCTTTGTCGTGTATCTCCGTTCTAAAGTAAAATTTTCAAAAACATCTAAAAGGTTTAGTAAATCAATATTACCTTAACCCAATATTACCGATTTTACTTTAGTAGTGATCTTTATTGACAAAAGTTAAAGTTCCGAAACCTCTACTTAATCTGAACTATAGGTTAAGGACTTCACTCTATGGACCCTTCACATAACTAGAGTCATCCTTTGTATGTCACTTAAGTTTGTAAGAACGGGAGAGATTAAAGACAGTAAAGAGGTCCTACGTTATAACGAAAACTAAATGACAAAACCGACCCCTCTCCCCGTGAAAGTCTCTGAAGATTGAACCGGAAAGGGACCTGAAACTATCGAGACTGGTGTGGTCGGTTGTGTCTTTAGTCAGTCGATGGTTCAATAGATCAAGTCGATGTAAACCTCTGGTCCTTTACTGGTGACCTCCCCGGGTGTCAGGGTCACCCGAGTGGTGATTCACCGGTCCAGAGGTAGATAATGGACCGGGAAGACACTGGTGTACGATTGTCCCTCGATTCCATTGCGAAACCAGGGTCCCATAGTCACAAGGAAAAGGGATCATTAGCTAGTGTCTAAAGAAATACCTTCCTACCCCCTTAGTAATGACACAAGTAAAGGATATCATAACATCCTAAGAAGAAGGGCCCATGAGTCGGAGAAATTGGTGACCCAAGGTCCAAGTATTTGACCGAGTCCAAGTCTTTGGACAATAACCCTACTGACGGGAATCGAAGGACTAGTAGGGGCGAACTCACGCAAACTGAAATACCTAACTCGTCATGGGAGGAAATTTTTTTTAAAAAAATTCACTAATTGAAAAATTAAATAAAAACTGACGAGACCCAGAAGTAACGACACTCTCCCGAAAGAAATCAACGTCGTTCGCCCCCGAGGAGAGATCAAAACCATGCGTCCGAAGAGCAACGTCACCGAAGAGAACTCACCTTGTGTCCGAGTCATCGATTCCGACCTCCCGAGTGTCCGAGTTAACGCGGAGTCGTACACCCTAGAAGAACCTGGTCCCTAAATGGAGCACAGGGAACGTAACCGTTCACCTAAGAATTGGTGACCTGGTGGTCCCTTCAGGTTCATCGTAGAAGGAACCGACGGGTAGATAAAACGGGAATCTCTATGACATAAGATTATCACAGGTATTATGTGACTCGTATCTGGTGAGAGAGACGGAAATACTGAAACGGAGAGTAATGTCATTGACACAAATAAATCCCCAAGATAGTGGGGGTGACGACGGTCTTTACCGGAGAGGACGGTAGGGCGGACCGCAAGTCCCCTGTTCGTGGTGACTTGAAGAATCGTCCCGACCACTTACCGGGGAGAGTGGTAGTATAGGGACAACGAACCGTCTACTACGAGGAGGGAACAAAGACATCTTGTTTCCGAAGAGCACCGAAGGACCAGAATATGGTGTGTCGGTGACGTCCTCTTTCTCAAAGAGGAGGGTAGTGTTGTTAAGACCGTGTTGATGGAGTGAATAACACTACGTGACGGAAAAGGTCCTCCGTAGAACCATGACACGAACATGTCCCCGGACGTAGGATCTAGGACCTATTTGTGAGAGAATAAGTTGAAAGGTGATGGGAAATAGTTCGCGAGTGTGGTAGGTCTGTGTGGGTGGACGAAGCCGGGGATGGGTAGGTAGACGAGACCCTCTAGATCAAGGGAGAGAAGGAGTAGTCCAGACTATACAGGAACCGACCCAATGCAACCCTGACTTAAGATCAATGACTGGAGGAATCGTTCGGTCCCCTTCCCGATGAGAATTTTTTCCCACCCGGGAACACGTCCGTCCGAGTCACCCAAGTCCCCCTTAGACCCTTAAGTACTAAGAGTACTTGTAGTTAGGTCTACAGGACAGGTACACGGTTCCAGTGAGGGGAGGAAGGAGGAGGTAGGTCCTGAGACTGGAACCGTATTGTCTAGACAGAACAAACCCTCGTATTGGAGGAAAACTCGAGACGATGACAGTACTAATTCAGGAGACCAGGAGTCGAAAGAGACGAGAGGGAGGTTTTCTACTCTCGGAGAAACACGTCGGTTCCTCCGCCAGAGACCGAAAGTCAGAATCGAAAATTTAAATTTCCGAACCGAAAAAACAGGATTAACATAAAAACTCTCACGGGTAACTCAAACCCATATCGGTTGGTTAAGGTGGTAGGAGTATCAATTGGGAAAGAGTGTGTAAAGAGTTTAAGGATGTCGTGGTGTGGTTAATCACTAAAAACAGGGTGCCCAGTGGTCGTATAGTTGGGTCAAGTGGTGGCAGTTTCCACAATTGTCAACGTGACGACGGAACATGGTCGCCAATGGACCTGTTGGGGTCAGTACCTTAAGTTTAACGGTCGGTTCTCAAGGTTTTAAGGTAGGGTCGTAGACGAAAGAGTTGGTAAGGGCCATGAAGATCACCCCAAGGGGTCCTCCGTCTGAGACTCCACCTCTAATCTCGACCTCTCAAAATGTCATAATACCTCGGAGTACCCTAGTGAAGGGTGTCTTTTCCTCTCTACTTTCGTCCTGACTCGTTTCTGTATTCAGTTCGACACAACGTCAAAGTTGGCTCAGACGTTGGCTGAGATATCCCGAGAGATTCCGATCCTACGGGGAAGATACAACAGAACTCAACCCCTTTTCCGGTCGGCAATATGGGTTGTGACTAGTCAGTAACGTACGTCTGTAGTGGTTTGTCCCAGTACTGGGACCCACTCCGTCAACAGAAGTCGGGTACGTTAGGGGTGTCTCCCGACTGGTACCTCCCGAGGGACGACCTCCTTGAGGGTCATAGACCCTCTCAATTCAGGAAGTAGGGACTTTCCCCAAGACCCACCACGTAGGTTCACAGGTGGTGTGGGGTATAAACTTAGAGAATCTGTCTATAAGGACCGAGTTACCTAACGAGAAACGTTTCCACCGATAAGTAAAATTTGTAGACGTCTCTCTTCGGTTTATTGTGACACCGAGACTTAATATGAAAGGTCCATTAACGGTAAGTGGAGTGTCCAAGTAGATGGTCTTAGGAGATAGTAGGTACACGAGAATTAAGTGTGGTCGTAAGAGATTTGGGTGTTAAGTCCCAGTCTTGCCATACGGAAACCCCTGTGGTCCATAATTCCGAATTTGACAGAAAAAAGAAAGAGGTAGACGAATGAGAAATTCTGGATCAAGTTTACAATGGAGGTACCACTGTGAAAGGAGATCAGGGGATGTGATCTCGATAAACGTTAGAAGAAAAGAAGAGACGTTCACACACCATCATATCATGAATCGTCCGGTATAAGTACTACGTTTCTCGATTTGAACTCTCGGTTTGAGGGGGACCTGGATTCAGGATCGAGACTATAAATTATCGACACTTTGTGACTCATTCAATAAATTGGAAAGGGACAGAGTCAAAAGAGTAGACATTTTCTCGCGAGGTGGACTATCCCAACCCGAAAGGTCCACCGAGGTCGCCATTTCTTGGATGGACAGTCACGTGTTCTACCTTCTCTGAGTCCAAGTTAGGGACCCAGAACCTCTAGGAGACCTCCTCCTGCACCGTTAGGTGAGGTCACAAGAACGGACCTCTTAGAGCGTCTCTCTCTTCGGACCGTCCGATGTCGGGTGTCCCAGTGTTTCTCAACCTGTACTGACTTCACTGAATCGGTATGAGTACGTGGGCTATCACAATAACACCTCAACTTACTCCATATACAGGTTTCGTGTATCCTGAAACGTTCCGTGTATTACATAAGAAATACAGAGACGATAATGGAGTAACATTGATAAGCTCTAACACGAAGTAAATAACCGAGTAGTCCCGAGTCATGGTAAATCAACGGGAAATCATCGGTTGTCTTCGTCTTCTATAATTGTTCTCCACTGTTCTTATGTGTCTTCTTGACATGTTTTTTCTAGTTGTGCTGGTTCTATTAGTGCTACCACACTAGTGAGTGGATCTCGGTCTGTGGGACCTTACACTTCAGTTCACCGGAATCTTTCGGAGTGATACTTGTTTCGATCACCTCCACTACCTTAAGGTCAACTCGATAAAGTTTAGGATTTTCTACTACGATACTTTCACGACGTGAGTTATACGGTCGTTTAAACCTTTTTAGTCGTCACCGGTGTCCTGACCTTTTCCAGTCAAAAGTAAGGTTAGGATTTCTTTCCGTTACAGTTTCTTACGAGTTTGATGGTGTGTTAACGTGAGTAGAGTGTGCGATCATTTCCTTACGAGTTTTGAGAGGTTCGGTCCGAAGTCGTTATGCACTTGGTACTGGAAGGTCTACAAGTTCGACCAAAATCTTTTCTGTCTCCTTGGTCTCTAGTTTAACGGTTGTAGACGACCTAGTACCTTTTTCGTTCTCTCAAGGTCTTTTTATAGATAAAGACGAAATTACTGATACGGTTTCGGAAACTGACACACCTAGTGTTATTTGACCTTTTAAGACTTTCTCTACCCTTATGGTCTGATGGACTGGACGGAGAACTCTTTGTATATACGTCTAGTCCTTCGTTGTCAATCTTGACCTGTACTTTGTTATCTGACCAAGGTTTATCCCTTTCCTCATACAGTTCCGACATATAACAGTGGGACGAATAAATTAAATATGTGTCTCATGTAGTACTCTTTGCGACCCGACCTTCTTCGTGTTCGACCTTAGTTCTAACGACCCTCTTTATAGTTATTGGAGTCTATACGTCTACTGTGGTGAGAATGAGAACAACTTTCACTTTCTCCTCTCACTTTTTCAACCGAATTTCAAGTTGTAAGTCTTTTGTTTCTAGTACCGTAGGCCAGGGTAGTGAAGTACCGTTTATCTACCCCTTTGTCACCTTTGTCATGGTCTGAGATAAAACCCCCCGAGGTTTTAGTGACGTCTACCACTAACGTCTGTACTTTAAGTTTCTGCGAATGAGGAACTTTCCTTTCAATATTGGTTGGATCTGTCGTATAATTTTTCGTCTCTGTACTGAAACAGTTGTTTCAAGACAGTTCAGTTCCGACACCGAAAAGGTCACCAGTGTATACCTACACTCTCAGCCCGACACTTCTTTCGACTTACGGTTTCTTAACTTCGAAAACTTGACACCACAACCTCTTCTGAGAACTCTCAGGGAACCTGACGTTCCCCTAGGTTGGTCAGGGAAGATTTCTAGTCAGGACCCACAAGAAACCTTCCTGACTACGATTTCGACTTTGAGGTTATTAAACCGGTGGAGTACGCTTCTCAACTGAGTAACCTTTTCTGGGACTACAACCCTCCCTAACCCCCGTCCTCCTCTTCCCCTGCTGGCTCCTACTCTACCGACCTACCGTAGTGGCTGAGACCTGTACTCAAAGTCACTTGAGACCCTCAACCACTACCTGTCCTTCCGCACCACACGACGCCAAGTACCCCAGTGCTTCTCAACCTGTACTGACTCGCTGACTTGACTTGACTCGGCTGATAATCACGGACCGTGTACGACTTCTATCGTTATTTGTGAACGACTGATGTCGATAATGACATTGTGGATCTTTAGACATAGATCGTGGTCCTACTATGACTTAACGGCAATACTTTTCGATTGTTATGGTATGTAACGTACGTTGGAATTTCTTTATATATGTAAGAGGGAACGCTACCGTCACAATTTCGTCACAAAGCGTCTGACAGAAATTACTTTGTGGTCAGGACGTTTTATTAAGTGTTTTTTACTTAGTGTCTGGTTTATTCGAACCCTTTACCATGTGTGTGTTAACCTAGATGTAGTCTCTTAATTCCTGAGACCTTTCAAGATACCTCTACACCTCAAATTATCTATCCGTGTTCAAGAAACTATGAAGAGGAAAATTCTTAATCCCAAATCAAGGGAAGGACGACGTACTTCTAACTTGACTCACTGGTTTAAGATTACTTGTCTAATGTCGTCTTCACAGGAGCCGGATTCTGCTCCAAAATGGTAGAGGAGGAACAGAAGAGAGAACCTAGTCAATGAGACCCTCTTCGGTCAACGACACACAGTTTCTCTTCGGGTACGTCGTTCCTTCCTTACGGGGGGAGGTGTCGGTGTACTCACTCGAAATGACTTGACTCAAAAGGTCGGGCAGTCCGGAAGTCTACTGACGTCGGGACCCGACGTAGACCTGATGTGTGACACTCTGTGAGACTCGGTCTTGGTGGGTCATTTCCACGATTTATACCCCTTCAAACAATACATCGTTATCTATTGATGTCCTATTATTTTGAACAAATTGACTTATGTTACGTCACAAACTGGGACCTGAGACAAGGTGCGTCACGAGTAGTTGTGACGTCGGGTATGAGAAAAGTCTTAGAATTTTTGTCGAAATGCTAATATATGACAGTTCAAAGAGACTTCGACCAAAAGTTAGAAAATCTTTATTTGAAAGAAAGGGAAAAATTTAGTAGGATGTTAACTATTGAAACATTTTGAGGTGACAGTCTTGAAGGGACCTACAGGCCACCAATTCTTAGATGGACGGTTACGCCTCCTGTTCCTAAGCTAGAGATCAAACCCTTCTACGGTGGACGGCGTCCCGTTGATTCGGACACGTGGTGTTGATAACTCCGACTCGAGATCTCGGGTGTGCGGTGTTACCGACTTCGGGTGCGTGGGATCTCAAGTACGAGGTGTTGTTCTCCGTGGGTGTGTCACTCTTCGGGTGTGTGCTGTTGATCTCTCATCAGGGGTGAGTGGTGTTAACCTCTTTCGGGCACGTGTCGTTGTTTCTTGGCTACGTCGGCTTTTATTTGTCTAGTCGAAATTTTTTAAGTATGAGTATGATAAGAGAGACCCAAAAAATTTCCCATCAGAGTTCTAGAAACGAAACGATTTTACGGTGGAAAATGAATATTCTTCTCAGATAAAAGTAATTGGTATTCAAGTACACACCGAAATTTTTATGTAACGTTCAAAATAATAACTTCACACATAACTTCAAACTTACACGGAATGAATTTAATAAAATTACACGGAATGAATTTAATAAAAGATGGTCTAAGTTTAATTCATAATTGATAAAATACATGTCTTTTCTTGGGTTCGTAAAGGATCTTCACAACGACACCAACAAATCAGTGCTTCAGCACAGACTGAGACCTAGGGCACTTGACATCGGACGGTCCGAGGAGACAGGTACCCTAAGAGGTCCATTCTTATGACCTCACCGAACGGTAAAGGAAGAGGTTCCCTAGGAGGTATAGGTCCCTAACTTGGGTACGGAGGACGTAACCGTCCACCTAAGAGATGGTGACTCAGTAGGATCCTCATTGAGGAAGAGTTTTTGTTTGGTTTTTTTAGAAAGGTCAAATTACAACAATGATATAGTCGAAAAATCTACCAGTGTATTTTTTATTAATTATGGAGATCTATTTATTATTTTAATTACCATGTCCAAAGCAAAGTCATATAAGTCTAGATACGAGTAATTATAAGTTTCCTGGGACTCCAATTAGTCATAACAGGAACCCACCAAATAGTTTCAAAATCCAACAGGTATTATTTGAACGAAAGTTCAAGTTACTTCAGTCACACCGTAAACGAATTAATATCGAAAAATCTGTAAAGTTAAAGGAGATGAATGAAACGTACTTCTCTTCGGGAAACTTCGAGTTTATGAATCGGTGGAGGGATGAAATATTTATTCAAAACTTGCTCGTGTCTAACAGTGGGTAACTCCCTTTCGTCTGTAAAAGACGGTAACGTCATTCCCTTGTCGACCTATCTCTCCGACTCATCCCTCTGGTTCGTAGAAAGAGACTCGGACTTGGTACAGAGGAGTTAAGTAGAAGTAGCAAAAGAAACTTCACTTATAGATCTTGTGGTCTGTGTAATCAAAAGTTTACATCATTGGTTTGTGTAAGGTTTCGATTTACATTTCTTAAAAATCAAAATGATGGATTAGAGACTAGAAGACAAAATATAATTGAATTAGAGACTAGAAGGGTTTATCAGACTTGTTAACTCTCCTGAGTTTCTACCGTGACGAAGCTCTTTAGACATACGTCCAGTCCTTCGTTGTCAATCTTGACCTGTACCTTGTTGTCTGACCAAGGTTTATCCTTTTGTTGACGCAGTTCCGACAGATTACAGTGGGACGAGTAAATTGGAGATACGTCTCATGTAGTACTCTTTGCGACCCGACCTTCTTCGTGTTCGACCTTAGTTCTAACGGTCCTCTTTATAGTTATTGGAGTCTATACGTCTACTGTGGTGGGAATACCATCTTTCACTTCTCCTTGATTTTTCACTACTTTCACTTTCTCCTCTCACTTTTTCAACCGAATTTCCAGTTGTAAGTCTTTTACTTCTAGTACCGTAGGTCAGGGTAGTGAAGTACCCTTTATCTACCCCTTTGTCACCTTTGTCACAGTCTGAAATAAAACCCCCCGAGGTTTTAGTGACGTCTACCACTGTCGTCGGTACTTTAATTTTCTGTGAATGAGGAACCTTCCTTCCAATACTGGTTGGATCTATCATATAAGTTTTCGTCTCTGTAATGAAACGGCTGATTCCAGGCAGATCAGTTCCGATACCAAAAAGGTCACCAGTACATACCTACACTCTCAACCTGACACTTCTTCCGTCTCGTGGTTTCTTAACTACGAAGACTTCACACCATAACCTCTTCTGAGAACTCTCAGGGAACCTGACGTTCCTCTAGGTCGGTCAGGTAAGACTTCCTCTAGTCGGGACCCTAAAGAAACCTTCCTCACTACGATTTCGACTTTGAGGTCATGAAACCGGTGGAGTACGCTTCTCGACTGAGTAACCTTTTCTGAGACTACGACCCTCCCTAACCCCCGTCCTCCTCTTCCCCTGCTGTCTCCTACTCTACCGACCTACCGTAGTCCCTGAGCTACCTACGCTCAGACTCACTTGAGGCCCTCAACCACTACCTGTCTCTCCGGACCGCACGACGCTAAGTACCCCAGCGGTTCTCGGTCTGTACTGACTCGCTGACTTTACTTGACTTGACTTGACTTGACTTTCCACCGCGACCACCCTTTCTTGAGAGGACGGTCACGTTCTCTGTCTTCTCTGCACCCAAGTTAGGGAACCGACTCTTCTAGGGGACCTCTTCCTTTACCGTTGGGTGAGGTCGTAAGGACAGACCTTTTATGGTACCTGTCTCCTCGGTCCGCCTGATACCGGGTATCTCAGCGTTTCTCAACCTGTGCTGAGTTCACTGAATCGTGTGTACATTTGCTGTCCATTTCCCATGTTAAATAAGTATCAACCAATTGGTATAACTCGATGAAGAGAAGTCAAGGTGTCACTTTGATTACTTTATACATAAAGATAATAGGTACCGGAAATCTTAACATACCTAAGAGTCACCCCTCTCTATTCGACCCTTAACCCCTAATTATCTATGTGTCATAGCCTCTTCCTTTACCGTTGGATGAGGTCATGAGAACCTGATCTTTTAGGGTACCTGCCTCCTCGGACCACCCGACGCCAGGTACCCCAACGATTCTCAGCCTGTATTGACTCGCTGAAGTGAAAGTGAAAAGTGAAAGTACGTAACCTCTTCCTTTACCGTTGGGTGAGGTCACAAGAACGGACCTCTTAGGGTTCCTGTCTCCTCGGACCACCCGACGGTAGATACCCCACCGTGTCTCAGCCTGTGCTGACTTCACTGAATCGTCGTCGTCGTCTATATGTGATATATATTTTACCGAAGAGTCTACGGAGATCACAATTTCTTGGTGGACGGTTACGTCCTCTGTATTCTCTGTGCCCAAGCTAGGTACCCAACCCTTCCAGGAGACCTCCTCCCGTACCGTTGGGTAAGGTCATAAGAACGGACCTTTTAGGGGTACCTGTCTCCTCGGACCGTCGGATACAGGTATTCCAGCGTTTCTTAGTCTGTGTTGACTTCGCTGTGTACGTGTATATATTTTATCTATTTGTCTATGGATGACGTGTCGTGTCCCTTGATATTATAGAACTTAACCTGTACTTAAACTCGTTTGAGGTCTTCTATCTCTTCCTGTACCTCCGGACCGTACGACGTCAGGTACTCCAGTGTGTCTCAACCTGAGCTGAATCACTGATTTGTTGTTGTTCTTATTGGATATTACCTTTTCTTAGACTTTTTCTTACATTCCTGTATTGGCTTAGTGAACCGCCATGTAGACTTTGTGACATTTAGTTGCTAAACGAGTCAACGGATGAATGTAGACTAAGAAGCACTAGGGTACCTGATGTCGGGTGGTCCGATACCTTAAAAGGTCCGATCTTATGACCTTACCCAACGGTAAAGGATGAGGTTCCCTAGAAGGGTTGGGTCCTTACCTTAGGTGCAGAGAACGTAGAGAACGTCGCCTTCCACCTAAGAAATGGCGACACGGTGGACCATTCGGACACTCTACAACCCGTTCAATATTATATACACTAAAATAGTAGACGTTTCACCCCCTTTATCGTCGTGGCTAGGATGTCTCAATGCCACTCTTAATATAATCAATTATGTGTGTTTCGTTTACTCGACTATTCGCATTTCGTAAATCTTGTCAGGAACGTGTTCAGTGCACAGAGACATTCAAAACTGAGAATGACAAGTATAATCATACTAATAACTCCTTATTCCTTTTTACCTTATTATCACCTCAGTTACATTCTTAGTTTATGAAGTTAATTTTTCTATTTGACCCTCTGACCCTAACCGTATATGTGTGACGATATATATATAAAATATATACCATATTTATTCTTGTAATGACCCATCGTGTCTTACTGCGATAAATATTTATCGTTACTCCCTGAAGGGACAAACGGGTCACCGATTCTGAAGTTCGAGGGTTACGTCCCCCGGACTCAAGTTAGGGACTAGTCCCTTGATCTAGGGTGTACGGAGTTGATTTTCCTTTTTTTTTTTTTTGGAGGTATACCGTGTCGGTTTATTTATTTATAAAATTTTTTGTCTCGTGTCACTCAATTCGCGACACAATCTTGTAAATGTATATAGTACAGAAATAAGAGTTATGTCAGGATCCTTTACTCTCTATAAAGATCAAGACAAAATGTCCTTTTTTGTCCGAGTCTCTTCATCTGACGTAGTGTCGAATATCAATTTTTATCCTAATAGAACTGTAGTTTTAACGTTTATTGATATCCTTGATAATAAAATTGACACAATGTTATTAAGAACAGGGAATTTAAATTTTTCTTAGACAAATATCCTATAGAAAATTAAGTTAACAATAGATATTAGTGTCTGAGGTTATATTTCCGTCTTCCACGTCAACCGTAATTTCTAACATAGACAAAAGGACAATGTGGGAATTCGTACAGTCCATATAGTCAAGATGTTAGTTGACACTATTGATCTCTTTGTTGTTTACAGGGTCTCCCTCGTAAAAGATCACTAATATAGTATCTATGTATTATTATAGAAATATTCGATTCGTCCTTTTGTAAGAGTCTTCGTCTAACAAGTCCAGTCACTAAAATTTTCTTAAGGTATCCTACTTATCGGGGAGACAGTCTTATTTTCAACACCTCGTTTAAGGTAATATTAAGAGAAAAGAGTCAGTGAACCTTGAAAGAGTTTTTCAGAGAAAGGTTCACTTTGACAGGGACCACCGACGGAGGGTTTACACTAAAAAAAAATTCAATTTCCTTTTAAACAAAGAGGTAGGTTCTTCCTTTATCAATAAGTTGGTGAAAAAAGTTTCCAAAAATTCATATTTATGGAGTTTTGAGTTTGAAAATTTATGAACTGTAAAAGACATTTTAATCCATCACGAGTTAATAAGAAAAACCATAATTATATTGTGTACTTTTTAATCCCTGTTTTAAGTAACTCTTAAAATGTTTCAAACTACAATAAACGACATAGTTTAGACCTCATTTTCCTCCTGACCAAAAGTTCTCGATGTCAACCTGACTTCAACTGATTCGTAAACTGACTTTAAAGTAAGCGTCACAAAATAGATATCTTGTTTAGTACCTCGGTTTGCGCACACACAATCAACAAGTCAGTACAGACTGAGAAGCGATGGGGTGGCTGACATCGGACGGTCCGAAAAGACAGGTACCTTAAGAGGTCACAGGTACCCCAAGAGGTCCGTTCTTGTGACTTTACCCAACGGTAAGGGAAGAGGTCTTCTAGAAGGGCTGGGTCCCTAGCTTGGGACCAGAGGACGAAACGTCCGTCTAAGAGATGGCAAACTTGCTGTCCCTTCAGGACAAGGTTACGGTAACCCCGACACTGTTCCGATCGTTTCGATAAAGACATCATAAAGGGAGACGGAAACCACTAAACGGAGATAACTCACTCTTCTCAGAAAATTTCCACTCAAGTCGTCGACGGATCCTTGAGTCTACAGTTCCAGAGGAAACCCAGAAAACAAAGTGGTCGCTTTGTAGAGGTGGAGTGGATGGATTGGTCCCTCACGTCTTGTGGTCCGGAGATGTACACTTAATTAAGGGTTTATCACAAAGTCTTTTGAGACATTCCATTCGCGTGTGTACGTCGATAAAGTTTTTCGTACAGTGGACGTTTAAGACAACTTGACCTGTAACAGTCGATAATAAGTCTTGTTTCAATTTTTTTTTTTTTGAGTGAAACATTATACATTTTATTTTCTCCACAATTGGTCGGTCGTTTAAACGTTCATTAGTTTTGAGTCGTTACAGGACTAGTGGACTCGACAAACAACCACGGATGATAGTCTTAAGATTTTGATTCGACTCGACGGTAACAACACTGTAAAATATTCGTCATTTATTGTTTACCTTAACACTTACCGTACAATAAAATCTATTTAACTAAATCGTCGTTCAATGGGAGGTTTATCCTTTTCTTCATGTAATTCCGACATATAGCAGTGGGACGAATAAATTGAATATACGTCTCATGTAGTACTCTTTACGACCCGACCTCCTTCGTGTTCGACCTTAGTTCTAACGGTCCTCTTTATAGTTATTGCAATCTAAACGTCTACTGTGGTGGGAATACCGTCTTTCACTTCTTCTTGATTTCTCGGAGAACTACTATCACTTTCTCTCACTTTTTCAACCGAATTTCGAGTTGTAAGTCTTTTGATTCTAGTATCGTAGGTCAGGGTAGTGAAGTACCGTTTGTCTACCCCTTTGTCACCTTTGTCACGACTGAAATAAAAAGACCCGAGGTTTTAGTGATGTCTACCACTAACGTCGGTACTTTAATTTTCTGCGAATGAGGAACCTTCCTTTCAATACTGGTTGGATCTGTCGTATAAGTTTTCGTCTCTATAATGAGACAGTTGTTTCCAGGCAGATTAGTTCCGATACTAAAAAGGTCATCAGTACATACCCACACTCTAGACCTGACACTTCTTTCGACTCGTGGTTTCTTGACTACGAAAACTTGACACCATAACCTCTTCTGAGAACTCTCAGGGAACCTGACGTTCCTCTTTCCTCTAGTCAGGACCCACAAGTAACCTTCCTGACTATAACTTCGACTTTGAGGTTATGAAACCGGTGGACTACACTTCTCGACTGAGTAAACTTTCTAGAACTACGATCCTTTCTAACTTCCGTCCTCCTCTTCCCCTGCTTTCTCCTACTCTACCAACCTGCCGTAGTGACCGAGTTACCCAAACCCACCTGAGGCCCTCAACCATTACCTGTCCGTCCGGACCGTACGACGCCAAGGTGTTTCTCAGTCTGTCTTGACTCGTTGACTTGACTTGACTTGGGAGGTTTTCACCTAATTTGTTCCATCTTTATAAAGAGACACCAATTTTTCAGAGTTCTGTTGACTAGAACCAACCTTACCGTAAGGGGTCACTGTCCCTGTTGGAGGAAGGTCCACCAACGGACCAATACACTTCGAAGGTAAGGTTCTAGTCAAGTACAAGTTTCTACCACCGACTTCGAAGTCTGTAGCAATAGAGGTAAAGTCAGATGCCTCCTTTCTTACTCCTTCCACGTACGTGACACAGGAAAGAGGGTGAATTTTGTGTGTCCGATCTTAAGTGTACCAGAGTGGACTAACGTTCCCTTCGATTCTTTACATCGAGAATAAGATCTTTCTATGCACAGGTTGATTCTGAGTCCTGAAGAGAAAAACTCTTCTTCCCTTCGTACGCATAAACTTCATTTTGACACTATTTAACTATTTTTATCATTCATTAAAACGACAACAGGTCAGTGATTCGACACGGGCTGAGAAACGCTAGGGTACCTGACGTCGTACGGTCCGAAGGGACAGGACGGCAGAGGGTCTCAAACGAGTTTAAATACAGGTACCTCAATATCACTAGTGTTTTTTACTCTTCCTCACCACCTGACTCTATAAGTTTAACGTAATTCAGTCTTATGGTTTTTTTGATACTAACGCGCGACAAAGGAAAATAGACAATGAAAGAGTTCCAGAATCTCCAGCTTAATAGAACTTTCAATTCTAGATTGAATTTGTAGACGTGTAAGGTTTCGTTTCACCTATAAACAGTTAATTACTCTTTAAGTCTAATGCATCAAACGTTAGAGTTCCAAACCTTTTAAGGTATAATTTAGTTCTTAACAGAACTAACGGTGAGATACCATTACAAATACGAATTTATAAATACTAGAGAGTCTTTCTAGAATAACGATTCTTTCATACAGTACAGGAAGAGCGATAAATCATGGACCGAAGTCACACGTAACAAGTCCATAAAATTCTTTGATTATAAGAGTGAAGGGTAAGTTTGACCTCTCTTTCAGTAAAACAAGTTACTTTATATTTTTTTATCTCATGTATAATAAATTCTTACGTTCACTAAAGGAATCCTTTGTGTATCACTTATTGAACTTAGTAGAAATCTACCGATACTTATTCTCATGTCTAAGAAGGTGAATGATTTCTACACTACAACCCATTAGATTGAAGAGACTCAGAGTCCAAACAAACAAACTTTAGATCTTCTATTGATAAAGTTTCCTAAAAGTACTCCTAATTACACATACATACATATGAACCGTATGTGGTTTTTCGGTTATTTTAAATTCGTATATAATGTGCGATCACAACAGACAAAGTTAGGTCGATGAATGTTAAAATACGGGTACGAGGTAAAAAGGAAAGTTTTTAAGGGTTCTTCAACTAAATAATTCTCAAAGGGTTGATCCGAATAGAAAATTTTAAACAAATTATAAATACTTTATAAGGATCTATTAATATATATTTTCGTATATAAGTGTATGAGATCACAGTTTCGTTTGTCCGTCTTCAATCTCTATACACTAATTTACTTCACTCGAGTAAGTAAGGGGTTTAGTAATTTTGTGTTTTTCAGTTTTAGTTATAAGGAAAAAGAAGATTGTTAGTAACTTCAAAAATCTTAATACGAAAAAAAATTTTAAATATTAAAAGAGAAACGACTCTTCCTACAAGAGAAGTTTCTGTAAAATCATCAATCCCGTGACTTTAAATGTAGGTGCATAAAATTTCCAAAAACAGTGAACATACCTTTAATACAGAAAATTATTGAATAGTCACCAGGTTCTGATGGTTTTCTCGGAACAAGTTCTATATTATTTGTGCACATGGTTTTGACGAAATCGAAGGTCAAGGATTCGGGTTCGACATGGTGTAAACGATATTACCTCGTTATATAATAGAACTTTACTTGACACCTTCGTGAAAAAACAACAACAACGTGATTGTATTTTAAAATCTCTTATTTATATAGTGTCACTTTTTGACCTTTTACACTTTGTAACGTAGTAAACAAACGTAAAATATATTTGTAGTTATGACGAAAAAGGTTTCTTTTATACCTTCTTATAATTAAGACTATTTTTTATTCATAACGATTACTCGGTTCGTGTACTCTATAAACAGAATGTCAAAATAATTTATTTTTGGAGATGATTATCTTCTTATAGTACAATGGAAACCAAGGATAAGATGTCTGAAAATGTATCCGTTTTGGAGGAGACGAAAGGACCCTTGTACAAAGTTAATTCGTGCTACTCGTATAAAGTTAATTCCGAATATAAAGTATGTATAAAAATGTCCACAATTACGGATGGTGGTATTTATATGAATTCTCAGTGTGTTGACATTTTCTCCCAGGGTAAGAAACAAAGACTACCACGCATATACATTGGGGTTTACAGATGTCTCGGTCGTCAATGTCACCTGTTCATAAAGAACGACTTCAGTACAGTTCTATTACGGTTTGATGATATACAAGAACAGTTTGACGACGGTTCAAGAGGTCAGGTTTTTAGATTATTAGACGGAGTTGAATTTTCAGTGGAAATTTTTCTTAACTGGAAATTTTTAGGGTAAGGACCCGCATATAGGTCTCTTTTGATATTAGACTTTTCTATGTACGTGGGGTTATAAGTAAGTGTCGTCGTGGTGAATGTTATCGGTTCTGTTCCTTTGTTAGTTTTGCAGGGAGTTGTCTCCTGACCTACTTCTTCTACACCATGCATGTATGTTACGTTATGATGAGTCCGTATTTTTTCTTACTTTATAACGGGGAACGGTGTCGCACCTACCTGCTTCTCTGGTAGTATGATTCACTCGGTTTAGGGTTTCTGTCTGTAGCATACTACAGTGAACATACACCTCAGAGTTGACACCATGTTTACTTGAATAAATGTTTTGTCTTCGTCTCAATGACTAATCTTTTGTCTGTACCAATGGTTTCCCTCTCACCTCCTCCTGATCTGTTCCTGGATGTCATTTCGTGTCCCCTAATATAAGTCATTGAACATTGTCGGATATTACTTTTCACATACTTTTTTCTCAAGTATACACGCACAGACACACACACACGAACCAGCGAATCAGCACGGACTGAGAAACGCTGGGTACCTGACATTGGACGTTCCGAGGAGGTAGGTACCCTAACAGGTCCGTTCCTATGACCTTACCCAACGGTAAAGGAAGATGTCCCCTAGAAGGGCTGGGTCCCTAGTTTGGGTCCATAGGACGTAACGTCTGTCTATAAATGGTAGACTCGACGGTACCTTCGGGGTATATATGCATATATATACCTCTTCCGTTACCGTTGGGTGAGGTCATGAGAACGGACCTTTTAGGGTACCTGCCTCCTTCGACCATCCGACGTCAGATACCCCAGCGTGTCTCAGCCTGTACTGACTTCGTTGAATCGTCGTCGCCGTCGTACATACATACACACACACATATATATATATATATTGACCTAGTGAAACGACATATGGTCTTTAATTGTATTGTAATATTTCGTTGATGTGTCGTTAAATTTTTTCTTGATTTAATGTCGTAGTTACATTGGTAAAAGACCGATTATTGACGTTCATATGAGAACGGACCTTTTAGGATCCCTGCCTCCTCGGACCACCCGGAGTCAGGTACCCCAGCGACTCTCAGCCTGTACTGACTCGCTGAAGTGAAAATGAAAAGTGAAAGTACGTAACCTCTTCCTTTACCGTTGGGTGAGGTCACAAGAACGGACCTCTTAGTGTCCCTACCGCCTCGGATCACCGACGACAGATACCCCAGCGCGTCTCAGTCTGTACTGATTTCGCTGAATCGTCGTCGTCGTCGTCGTCTTTACGGGGATCTTGATTTACGTCTCTCCATTTTAGTCGAGAATTACTGGGTGAAACAACCTCCCTGTGTCTAGATACCCGACAGGGTTTGCTGTCTCACCCTTTTGGTGAAGGGGTCATCGTCTTAAACAACAAAAGTATAAACTTATACCTGAGATTCTTAATTTAAGGTTCAATTCCAAGATCATTATGATGAACAGGGTCCTTGAACTCAATCATCGGGTTTCAGGGGTTCAAAGTCCGACTCCACAAGTGAGTTAGTTTAAGGCATTCATAAACGAAAAGTTTCCTGAAAACGTACGTTTCAGTTATCAACTCTACAGCTGTTTTTATGAACCCTCCATCCACACTCAAAAGTGAACTTTCGTCGTGTACACAAAGTGACCCACTCACTTGTCTTTACAGTTGTGTTGTCTCTTCATACGTTTCTGTCTCAATAGGTGTCAGTCTTCTCCCACGACCGACCAGACAGGTGTCTTTACAAATTAGATAATCACGATGACCCAATAATAAAAAAAGGATGAGATTCCGTCCTCCTAACGGACTAGTATTATAATCTTCGTACTTTTTGAATACGAGATCGTTTCCTAACTTATTGTGGATGGTACACTTAAATAAAATCCTAATTTTGTTATTTCAACTGTCCAAAACAAAAAAAAAAGTTTCACTGGTAGACTGAAAACACATAATTTTGTCGATTTGACTAAATTAGTCATTATAAGAACTGAAAGGAGAACAGTGTGCTCACATACAAGGAGCCAAGAAACAGAGCAGTGTTGTTTCTAAACCTCACTGCCTGTAATTTCGGGGGAGCCGCACAGTGTCGAGAGTCCAGAACCTATCTGGCACAATATCGAGAGTCCAGAGCTTGCCTGGGACAATATCGAGAATCTGTTTAGTCACAATGTCGAGATAAAATAAATCTTCTACCGTCCTTTTAGGTAGAAGCGCCACACTCCCATGTAGCTAGGTTTCATTGTTCAGAGTCTAATTAGGACTTCGAGTTTCTAGTAAAAGATGACTGAATTTACAACTAAACCAAACACGATAGAAAGTGTAAAAACAAAATTCCATGGTCACACAAAAATTTCTCTACCCTTATGGTCTGGTGAACTAGACGGAGGACTCTTTGGACATACGTCCAGTCCTTCGTTGTCAATCTTGACCTGTACCTTGTTGTCTGACCAAGGTTTAGCCCTTTCCTCATGCAGTTCCGACATATAACAGTGGGACGAATAAATTGAATATACGTCTCATGTAGTACCTGTTACCACCCGACGTACTTCGTGTTCGACCTTAGTTCTAAAGACCTCCTTTATAGTTATTGGAGTCTATACATCTACTGTGGTGAGAATACCGTCTTTCGTTTCTTCTTGATTTCTCTGAGAACTACTTTCACTTTCTCCTCTCACTTTTTCAACCGAATTTCGAGTTGTAAGTCTTCTGATTCCAGTACCGTAGACCAGGGTAGTGAAGTACCGTTTATTAACCCCTTCGTTACCTTTGTCACTGTCTGAAATAAAACCCCCCCGAGGTTTTAGTGACGTACCACTACTTTACGTCACTGTACCACTGCTTTACGTACCGACGTCTACCACTGACGTCGGCACTTTAATTTTCTGCGAATGAGGAACCTTCCTTTCAATACTGGTTGGATCTGTCGTATAAGTTTTCGTCTCTATAATGAAACGCTTGTTTCCAGACAGATCAATTCCAATACCAAAAAGGTCATCAGTGCATACCTACACTCTCAACCTGATATTTCTTTCGACTCACGGTTTCTTAACTACGAAAACTTGACACCATAACCTCTTCTGAGAACTCTCAGGGAACCTGTCGTTTCTCTATGTTGGTCAAGTAGGATTTCCTTTAGTCAGAAAATACTAAAGGAACTAAAGGTAAGCTTACTTACTGACAAGTAAGCTTCCCGACTACAACTTCGACTTTGAGGTTATGAAACTGGTGGACTACGGTTCTTGACTGAATAACCTTTTCTGGGACTACGACCCTTCCTAACCCCCGTCCTCCTCTTCCCCTGCTGTCTCCTACTCTACCAACCTACCGTAGTGGTTGGCTGAGTTACCTACACTCAGACTCACTTGAGGCCCTCAACTACTACCTGTCCCTCCGGACCACACGATGTCTGGTACCCCAGTGTTTCTCAGCCTATGCTGACTCGTTGACTTGACTTGACTTGACTTGGTCACACACCACCCCGAAGGTGTCACCGAGTCACCATTTCTTAGGCGGACATTACGTCCTCCACGTCCTCTGCGACCAAGTTAGGGACCCAACCCTTCTTCTGTACCGTAGGGTGAGGTCATAAGAACGGACCTCTTAGGGAACCTGTCTCCCCAAACCACCCGATGTCAGTGTCCCAACGTTTCTCAGTCTGTGTTGATTTCGCTGGATCGTATGTGTGTGGTCACACATCACCCGACTTACAGGGTTTTTCTATCAAGGTCCCTGAAGGGACCGTCAGGTCACCAATTCTTAGGTGGAACGTCACGTCCTCTGTACCCAAATTAAGGACCAACCACTTGACTCTAGGGTGTACTCTGTCTCGTTGATTCGGACGTTCGCCGTTGATGACTTCTGACACGTAACTAGACGCGAGTTAGGTGTTGTTCTCTTCGGTGCCGTCACTCTTGGGGTACGTTGATTTACTTCCCATTGGAGGTGAGTGTCGTTGATCTATTTTCGGACCCACGTCTACGTTTCTTGGTCACGTTTGTTTTTTTTTTTTTAGAAAAAAAAAAAAAAAAAAAATTAGTGTAACGAGACTTGTGCAACAATTTGGTTTGGAGACGACAGAAGAATCAACTGACGTCTTACTTAACCATGTCAACCGGTTACGTTCTATGTTTTCGGGGATTCTGTCGTAACCGCTCCCTCCGGCCGTCGGGTCGGAGAATTTTCGTCGTCGTTCAGTAGGGTCCGAAATTGAGTCTGAGTCAGGACCCATCGTTTCGTCCACCCGGGGAAGGTAGTCGTGTAATCCGACTCTAAATCACGGTAGTGTTTCACGAATTTGCACGACGACTTTAAGTGCGTCAGAAATAAAGAGTAACATATCTTCACTTGATCACGGTCACTGATGTGACTTT
Source organism: Capra ibex (assembly GCA_006410555.1). Taxonomy (NCBI): domain Eukaryota; kingdom Metazoa; phylum Chordata; class Mammalia; order Artiodactyla; family Bovidae; genus Capra; species Capra ibex. The sequence goes on along the minus strand of SJYO01018757.1, from coordinate 36,091,794 downwards.
CGAAGACCGAGTAGACTTTAACAGAAACATCACGATAAATGTGATTGTAAAAAGAAAATAAAAACCTACTCCAGAAGTCATCTTGTCTTCTTGAAGGAGACGGAAAAAGGAGGAAAGGGAGGTGCGGCGGGGGAAGGGAGAATTAGAGTACTCACCCCCTCCCCTTTGGTGTCCTGTCCTATAGACCGAAATACGGTGACACAGGACGTTAACTTGTCAGTCGTCTACTCAGGTCACCACCATAAACTCTTGTTTGTTTTCCTTTTATATTTAGGAAATCCGTCGGCTATACACATTAAATGAGATCAAAAGACAAAGTTGAAAAATGTCTTACGTTCTAGAATCTGTTATCGCTCAGTCTTTATTCGGTCAATGTCGTGATTTAGAGGGAGTTAATCCCAGTATTGTTTTCGTGATAAATATTTGTTTACCACGTTGAACTATCCTAATTTTCTTACCACCTAGGTTAAACAGTAGAGGTAGGTGTTACAGGGTCCTCGACACTTTTGGGACGAGGAATATCTCGTTCGGTAGCTTCGTAAAAGTCTTTTTACAATCTTAGGGACCAAGGTGTCTCCCAGATTTAAACACCGATAATTGAACCCGAAGTCCGAGGGAGAGGAGCAAAAGACAGTCGGGGTTATAAATACATTCGTTTTTACATTCCATCACCGTGTGGTTGTAACCACTTTTGACATCCAATCGATTCCTTTTACTTTATAGACTGTATTGCGGTAGTTAATGTCACGGAGAGTAAACATTCGTAAACACAAGGTAAGACTTGTCTAAACGTTCTGCTTCGGGGGGTGTTTAATTTAGGGGGGGTTCTGACCTAAGAAACTCAGAGGTATATATTGGAATCCGAAAACAGTTGGTGATTTACGAATCCACACCGGGTCAGATCCAGAGACGGGAGTGGACGGTGGCGAGGAAAAACGTCTCGGAAGATCTACTTATTACGTCTAGTTTGTATCCGTGGTACGAAGGGATGGAAGGAGAAACTACTTGGTAAGGAATAAACCGGACCCGTAGAAGAGAGAGGGACGGGGTACAAATCGGAGAAAGATAATAAAAAATCTCAATAAACATGTGACCTAGACGAGGATTAGTTGACATTCGGGAACTCACCTCCCTTGAATGAATGAAAACAAGGGAAGAATAGGGGACTAGTCGGGGATCGTGTGACGAAACGTGTATCGTCTGTGAGGTGTCAATTAAAAACTGACGTATCTGCTCGTTTATTTACTGTTCATCTAATTTTTAGTCTTCGGTTTGTAATTTATTAACTTTATTACTAGACCTTTTTGTTTGTCCCGTTTTATTTAAACTTAGTATTCATCAATCAAGAAGTACTCTTTTTATGAACAGGACACTTAGTAAGATATAGAGATAGGACGTAATTTTAAATTTGACCTTACAAGGGTGAATTTTACAGACACATGTAATGTACAAGGTTCTCTTCAATTTAAGTATTAGTACTGACATGACATAAGTATTTTTCTACAAAACGGTATAGTCATAATTACAGTAAAAAAACCAGAAAGAACCTCTTTACATGTAAAATTCCGATTCTGAAGCGGTGTTTTCTTTAAGATAGGATTTGCAGACTACGGTTCGGTGATTTTTAAGTCAACAGATATGACACTTCGGTAGGTTTGTGGAGTCACTTAAAAAAAAGGAACATGATGTACCGACGAGTAGACTTGTTTCTCCTTCTGAGTGTGTAGTATTTAAGAACTACCCTTCTAACTAGACTTTTCCTTCTATACCTTATTTCACATTTGGTCACATTATATCTCAGGAACCATTTGCTGACCTAATTCTCTCGCTCACTTGTCCTGAGGGGACCGCCAGGTCCCCAACACTGAGACCCGAAAGTGAAGTCCCTCACACCCAAACCAGGGACCGGCTCCTTGATTCTAGGGTGTACGGTACGTCGTACCGGTTTTTCATTTTATTATTATTACTAAGTTCAATTTTTTTAAAAAAAATTATTTTCCTTTTCACTAGACGGAAAGATGATCTACAGAAAAGTCCCTCATACCCTCGGGAGCGTACGAAAGGGTCTATCACACCATTTTGTACTTCAATTGAAAGCTACGAACAAATAATTTTTGTTTCCGAAACCTCATAGTACTGAGATCCATGGTTCTCCCTTTTCCCTATTTAATTGAACTCATGTTCCGTTTCTCTAGGTCGAATTTGTTCGTGTCTTTCGTAAGAGTAGTGGAAAGTCTCAAAGAGAGAGACTAAGAGTTGAGACGTAGGGGTTTGGTGAAGTACAAAACCCTTCCCTCTCTTCTACTCTTTCTGTTTTACTACTCCCCCTCCTGTCCTTTTACCCTTGTTTCACCTCCACTCCGTCATCGCCCTGGTGATTTCTCGTAGATCTCAATGTGTCTTTACCCCTTACCTTATTTTCGACGTCACTCGTGGTCTCTGTTTGTTCTATTTGACTTCTAAAGCCTTAGTACGTACTATCTGATACGGATTATTAAGACGTTGGTATTAGATCACCTACGGTACATGTCTGTGTTATGATTCGTAAAATGGACATGATTTAGTCCCCAGGGGTCGGGGGTGCGGTACCTGGTCGTGATCAGACACCGGACAATCCTTAGCCCGACGTGTCCTCCTCCACTCACCACCCACTCACTCGTTTCAAAGTGGACATAAATGACGGCGAGGGGTTACGAACGTAATAACGGAGTCGAGGTGGAGGGCAGTCTAGACACCACCGTATTCATGATATGGGAGCTTAGTAGGACTTTGGTAGGGGTGGGGTGTGGAATAGACACCTTTTTGACAGAAGGTACTTTGGTCAGAGACCATCGTTTTTACAATCCCTGGTGACATAATTTAGTAAATTCGAGTACAGACTGGATATCTTTCGGACTGGATTTGGTAGAGTTTGTTTTGTCCTTTATATAACCCAACATGTTTACTTGTCAGTAAGTCGACAATAGGTTCGAGTTTTTTACACAAGGAGAGAGGTAAAGAAGCGAGATAACGGTAAAATAACTGGAGTCCAGGATCGTCCGACGGGGAAAGATTAGGAGTTTTTCGACGGATATCGACACTCAACTCCATGAATAAAGAACGAGTTAAGTCCCACCCCCTTTATGTCAACCTTGTTTTCAGGGTCTGTTTTCAAGGTCTTAAACAACAGGACTAAACGGTCCAAAACAGAACACTAATAGGGTACTTGGTTTGAGTCAAGACTCCTTAAACGACTGACAAAATTCGGTTCATATCTAATTGGGACTTTGAATCCCCCACCCACGTTAAGGTGGGTTTGATCTAACTACTCTTTAAGTTCCTTGGTAATCTTTCCCCCGTACTTACTTTAGAAATATTTCCATCTGACGTCTCTACCGTTTTTACCTGTATTTTTATTTATTCATCGATAAATTTTTTCGTTTCTGAGTCTTACATTTTATAAAAATACTAAGTTAAAAACAATTTTCGAAGGGACCACCGAGTCTCCCATTTCTTATAGACGGACGTTACGTCCTCTGGACCCAAGTTAGGGACCCAGTCCTTCTAGGGGACCTTCCCCCGTACCACTGGGTGAGGTCATAAGAACGGACCTCTTAAGGTACCTGTCTCCTCGGACCACTCGATGTCAGATGAAATGTACATAAAATTGAAATGTACATAAAATTGTATACATATATACGTACACGGACATAGATAGATATGACTTAACATCGTTCTCTTCGGTAGGGTCCGACTAAATCCGCCTTTCCTTTTTATAAAAATTTTCCAAAACTGACCAAACCTTAGAGGTCCTTCAACCGATAGAACACAGTCTGACGATTTTTCTCCTGGGACTTTCTAAACATGTGATCACTAAATAATTTACTACGGCCCTCTACGGACAATCCGTCACCCCCTTCGTCCTGTCCCTTCTCCTCTTTCGGGTCGTTTCCACGTCAGAGGTCACTACCAGGGGTTCCATCGATGTCGGACTAGGGTGTCTCTTTGTGCCATCATCTTCAACGTGGAGTCATATCGGGGTTGGGTTCCAGATCCCCGACCGGAAAGGTTGAGACGTGGAGGTTCAGTGACCTATTCCCGACAATGGGTCCTTCCGTTGAAGTCTCCTGAAGATCGAAAGACACGGAGAACCGTTTTCGATTAGCTCCTCGGCGCGCCCTACATCCACAACGAAAATCTTACTTTCGTGGAATTCTACGACCCTATTACTTTGTGTGTTTTGTCATTTTCCCCTAGACCACTCTAGACCCGTTCCGTGTTTGTGCTACGTGAGCAAACCGTCTTGGTCGAAACTTGATGCCCCGGGTGAATTTGTGTCACTGGTATGACACGTCGACGGGACCCTTTAGGACGCACCCCGACCACAGGGCGACACTTGGGTCACGGTGAAGGGTGACGACTGACACCGGTGGTGGTGACGGGAGTAGTCGCCCCTAAGGAACACCAAGAACGAGAAACTCAGGGATTGAAGATTTCAGATCTTTGACCCGAAAGGACTACTGAGTCTGCCGTTTCTTAGGAGGACGTTACGCCCTCTGGACCCAAGCGAGGGACCCAACCCTTCTATGGGACCTCCTCTTGTACCGTTGGGTGAGGTTATAAGAACGGACCCCTTAGGTACCTGTCTCTTCGGACCGAACGATGTAGGTCCCCAAGTTCCTGTGTTGACTCGCTGATTCATGTCGTGTCGGGTGGCCCCCGATCCACTACCTCCCATCTTACGCACAAATATGGAGACGACATCCTCTACGGTCTTTTTTTATAGACCGTAAAAATCGAAGATATGACTCTCCGTTCGACACGCAGTAATAATTCACCCTTAAGGGTTTCGTGACCCTCTCCTACGAGTGGAACACACCGGTTCTTCCCGTTCTCCACAAGAACTGTGTATGAGCGTTTATGTATTTTGTAAATTCTTAATAGGTCTGTGATAATTGTCTGTAATGGAGACCTATCACCTTAAAATATAGAAAGACATCATAAACTCTTAAAATATTCCCCGAAAAAAAAAAAATTACAACTTCTTGACCAAATGAAGAATTTTCTAGACACGGAAATAATTTTTGTCGAAAATCCTCCAGACTTACAAAATTAATTTAATACATGAAAGAGGAAAGTCTAAACCACCACTAGTTCGTAAAAAAAGTAAGTAAATAAGTTGTAAATAACTAAGAACACGTTCCCGGTGTGTTACATTTTTCTGTGTCGGAGGCGAGAGTTACTCCAACACTGTTCCTGACCCTTATTCTACGAAAACTTAAACGCTCAAAATAAAATAAAACGAAAGAGTTTATGGTCGGTCTGAAATCGAAGTCTCTCATTCGCGGAGTTGATCCGTCGAAATTGATCGAGAGGAAAAGAAGGGATATTTTACCTTAACTTCTGACATTCAACATCTAGAAGGACTACTAAAGGTTCGATTTACTACAACCACATAAACTTTCTTTCAACGATACTTTCATAACATACGAGAACTTAAAGTAAAAAAATTCTAAAGTAATCTTAATCCATTGTAGTGGAGTACAAAACACAGCCTGACGTTTTCTGAATAACGATAGGTCTACATTAGGAAATCGACTACCATTATATTCGTAAGAGTTTCGAGTATAAAGATTCGGCCCCTAAATTGTGTTTTGGTATCCATTATTTCTACATATTTTAGATCGCAGACTTAGTAGGGTAGAAGGACTGTAGAGTAAAACTAAATACTTTGTAAATTACTATACCAGTTCGGTTCACCATCGAACTTTCCTCAATGAAATAAGATGGTGAGTGGGAGTTGAGGGATTTCCAGGTATACCAGTTTCGATACCAAAAAAGTCATCAGTACTTACCTGCACTCTCAACTTGGTATTTCTTTCGACATGTGACTTCTTAACTACGAAAACTTGAAACCACAACCTCTGCTGAGAACTCTCAGGTAACCTGAAGTGCCTCTAGTTTGGTCAGTTAGGATTTCCTTTAGTTAGGACTTATAAGTAAGTAATCTTCCTGACTACAACTTCGACTTCGAGGTTATGAAACCGGTGGACTACGTTTCTCGTCTGAGTAATCTTTTCTGGGACTACGACCCTGTCTAACTTCCGTCCTTCTCTTCCCCTACTGTCTCTTGCCCTACCAACATACCGTAGTTGAGTGAGTTACCTGTACCCAAACTCGTTCGAGACCCTCTGCCACTTCCTGTCCCCTCGGACCACACGACGGCAGGTACCCCAACGTCTCAACCTGTGTTGACTCTCTGACTTGTTATGGGAGTCGAGGGGTTTCGGTGGAATCCCTTCGTCGAACGTTACACTTAAGTCGTCGTCCTCGGTCGGTGAAAATGGTTGGTCGCATAGAGAGGGTTCAGAGAGGAGAGATCTTTGAGACTTTGAGGTGACGAAAATTTTCAGTAAGACCAACTGTTACCAGGTCAACCGACTGTATTTTAGTATGTGATGAGAGTATCCATCGATTGTGAGAAAACTAAACCTTAATTGAGTAATATTTTTCTTAGTGTAAACTTTAGGTGGGAATGTAAGACTTTATAATACAGTTGAGTCAACTGGTTTCAGTGACAAAGGTTAGACAACAGACACCTTGGGATCCCAAGGTACTTCCACGGAAACCCGTCTCTTTCGGTCTCTGACTGTCACTCCGACTCCCCGCTTTCGACGTCTCAGGACGAAAGGACGGGTTCTAGTTAGGTAAGAGAGGATTGAAAGATGTATGACCCGAAGGTACATTTCCGAATAAACCTTTTTTTTTCAAAGACAATTGAGTTTCACTGAACTTTAAATTTTACACATAAGAGAAGTTGAGTCTTTATATTGAAATTTTTTAATGTGACGTCTTTTCTTTTTAGCTTGAGTACTAGTTCTAAATATATAGTTCTTGAGACAATAGTAATGAAACGTTATCGTCATGTAACCCTTGTTGGATTGTGAAAGGTTATCCCCTTATCTATTAGTTCGATACCATATCAGTATGATATCTTTTTATGATATGTCGACTAGTTTTACGTACTTTTCTAGAAGTCCTGTGTAAATTCAAAAAATTTTCTTTTAAAGTCATTTTACACGAACCATGCCAGGTTAAATGCTCTTTTATTCCGATATATGAACGGATGACAACAAAAACAAATTAGCAATTTAGTTCACATTGAGAAACACTGGGGTACCTGACATCGGGTGGTTCGTCGAGACAGGTACCCTAATAGGTCCGTTCTTGTGACCTTACCCGACGGTAAAGGGAAAGGTCCCCTAGTAGGTTGGGTCCCTAGTTTGGACACAGAGGACGTAACCGTCCGTCTAAACAATGGTGACTCAGTGATCCCTTCATGTATGAATGGATATATAAATTATTTACGAATCTTGTTCCCTGATCTTTCAATATCATGTAGTTGACAAAGATCCCTAATGGAGATCCTCTTATACATTCCAACCATCCGACCATTTCTTCCTGACAGTGTGAAAGTGTAAAAGAAGGTTTAGAAGGACTCAACAAACTTACAAGATGTGAGTCTAAAATAGGTGAATATCGAATACGTGTAATAATATCTTTTGTAAAAATGTCTCGAACTTTGGTTGACCCACTCTAGTAGCACCACGATACTACTTTGGTACTTATAGACGGAAAAAGGATGTAATAGTTCAATCACGGTGTCTGCCTCAATAGAGGCAAACAGACCTTTTGTAACTTGGATGATTAGGGTCTGGTCGGAAGAATTGGTGTCTATGGTGACAATGTCAGTCACCATAGACTAGTCACAATGTCTAGTCCACTCTCTCACAGTGACCAAACACCGAAAGTCGAGTCGTACACAGAATAACCGTCCAAACACCGAGACGAGAAACAAAAAACAAAATTTGGTATAGTATGTTAAGTAGGTAATTGTCATGGGTCAAGTGGTGATAAATCATACAAGTCTCAGTGTTTTGGTAGTGGTGTTAACTAAAATCTCATAAAAATAGTGAGGGTTTTCTGTCGGGAATGGGTAATCGTCAGTGAGGAGTACGAGGAGGGGTAGGAGATGTTAGGTGTCTAGACAAAAGACAGAGTTATCTATATGGATAAGACCTTCAAATTATATTTACTCGAATATGTTGTGCACTGGAAAACCGAGATCGAAGAAAGTCTCGTTTTGACAAAGTTCCTGTGGTGACGTACGCAGTCATACAGTGAGTAAAAGTAACGATTCATTGTCAGGAAATCTACCTATATGGTGTATAGGTAAGTAATCGACTACCTGTAAACACGACGAAGACGAAAAACCAAACACTTATTACAACGAGAGGTGTAAGCGTGGATTCAAAAACATACATGGATGCAAAAGTAAAGAGGACCATTATATAGATCCTCACCTTAATGAAGTATACTATTAAGATGAAAAATTGTAAAACTCCTTAACGGTCTGAAAAGGTTACTCCAAGATGGATAAATGTAGGGTGGTCGTTACATACTCACGGATATAGGAACAGTTTTGAACAAAACAGACAGAAAAACTAGTACCAGAATCCTTTCTCCTTCGTCAAGGGTAATACAAGAACACATAAACTCTTACTGATGTACATAATTAATCCGAAGATGATGTTATCGTAGTGTATTATTTTTGTTGGAGTTTGAAGACACCGAAATTGGTGTTCGTAGATAAAGAGGGAAATTGTACACACGTCACTGACACCGAGGCAACCCGAACCGACCCGTAACCAAGACTAGGTAAAGTACTCAGGAATAGGATCCTGGTCCCTTAAGAGAAGAGTATTCCCTCGAGTCTTAGAGTTACAGTTTGTCTTTATGGGACACTGGATTTTGTTCGTGTTCAGTGAAGAGAGTTTGGTAATAGTTTTCTTAAGTACAGAGGTTTGGGGTCAAATCACCTCGACCACTCATTTGAACCGAACGTTACCGTTTTCCACGTTCACACATTCGAATGATTCATATCTTCATTTTTCGACCCTCGTTATTAGGTCAGATGGGATGGTGAGTTAAGAGATAGAGGTGAAGATAGGAGAAAGAACAAAAGATTGTACCGAATCGATAATACACATTATACAACGACAGTAATTTGAAATGAGACGGAGTTTAGCGTCTTTGGGAAAAACAATTGGTTTATTGAGGAGGAGGGTTGGAGAGGTAGATCTGTGGTGGTGGGTTTATCCTTAATGGTCTTCGAGTTTATTAATGTTTAATCTCGTGAGCAGAGGGTGGTACGAAAGAAGAGAAAACTTAGTTTACGACGATCTAAGGTGGGTTATAAAGAAGAAGAAAGAATCTTTTCTTTTTTTTTTTTTTTTGACTAAACTAAGTCTCATCGTTACACGAAAAAGGGGGCGGAGAGAGTAAAACATCGACTCCAAGTGGGACCCTATTTTCAGATGACACTTAAGGACCTTTTGAAACCAAACAGTAAAAGAAGAGTAACGATAATAGATCCTGTTCCTACAGTCGGATCTCGACTTTACCGATGTAAAATTAGTACGGATCTACTTTCGGTGAACGATTCTGAACCCCACGTCTTACCTTCCTCCTTGTACCTTGTGCCTATGGTAGTGCCTCGAGTCGGGGTGGACCGGACGGGCGAAGACCTCATAGTACAGTGGGAGACTATTAGTCCGTAGTCACAGGTGTACCTGATAGTTTATTAAATCTTTACAAAATTACACCATTAACTTTCACTTTCACTTCAGAGAGGTGGCACAGGCTAAGAAACACTGGGGTACCTGACATCGGATGGTCCGAGGAAGCAGACAGGTACCCTAAAAGGTCCGTACTCATGACCTCACCCAACGGTAAAGGAAGAGATCCCCCTAGAAGGACTAGGTCCCTAGCTTGGACCCAGAGGGCGTAACATCCGTTTACGAAAATGGCAGACTCGGTTACACCATTAATTCTAAAGGATTTACGAGATATTTGAAGATTAGAAAGTAGAGTCAATAAGAAACGAGAAAGTTGGTGGATGTGTGGGTCAAAGGTAAGAAACAGGAGGAATCGGTAAACACAGGGTGGATGGACCTTCGACTACAACCACTGAACAGTAGGTCCCAGGGAACGAATAACCGAAAAACAACTCAAACCGGTGCCTCCGTGACCGTATTCGTCCCGTCTTCCTTTTTCTTCAGTCCTATGAAGAAGGACAGGTGAGAGACGAAACCACGGAGAAGAGACCGTCTCCAGTGTTCGGAGGGTTGGAGTCGAGGGTACGCTATCGGGAGAGGGTCCCGAGGTCGAGAGGCATCCCAGGAATTACGATGGAGGAGCCCACTATTACCGAGGCTTGTAACGACCACAGACCGCCTGAGTTGCAAGGGACAAACGAGGATATTGAGACGGGTCACAGATATACACCGGGGGCGTCAAGTCCCGGAAGTTTATTTGGTAGAAGTTACTTAACAAAGGTCGACCGGGGACTGATTGCGTCATTTTGGAGAGAGCCGTGTGTACGAAGTCCAAACGTAAAGTCAATGTAAAGAGTATTAGAAGGGAAACGAACTTTAGGGAAAGGAGGGTGAAGACACAGATGGACAGGAAGGTCCGGGAGAGTTTGTGGTGACGAAGATTCATCGGAGGGAATTAAGGGTGTGGTGCCTTTGGAGAAGAAGGGACTTTAAGTGAGTCGTGTATGAACTCTCAATAATAGACATAAAACAAAATTTAATATCACTGAATCCATGTCCATTGAGACCGGTCAAACATATAAGAAACTTCAGACTTACATGTGAATGTAGACTAAACAAAAAGAGAGAGAGGAATTATAAGGAGGAACTTGAGATGGAGGGAGAGGTTTCGCGGACTTTATTTCGAAACACGGTTTACCCACAAGATAAGGAGTAAAAACAATGGTAAACAATGATGACTAATGATAATATTGTCTGTGGTCAATGATTAAATAATATTACATGTGAAATATTTTTAAATACTTCCCCTACCGTATCTAATTTTAAAGGGAAACCACTATTACACCAACAATGTAAATTTTATACGTTTAGGTAGATACTATTATATGTAGATACTATTCACGTATACTTTTATGCATTAAGTAGATATAATGTATATATTATCCCCTGAAGTAAAAATAAATTTTCAAAAGACTACTATTCAGAACAAAAGAGGGTTATGAAAAAGGACCCATAGTTTCTGTGTTTAGGATGTACCCGTTTATGCGTAAACATTGTCCAAGAAATTGTAATACTCAACCTTATCGTCACTGTCAATAGAAGATTCGGTCATAAAATTTCGACACAGGACCCCTTACGATAGGTCAGAACGGTCCTTACCCCTGTATGACTTTTCGGGAGTCATCCGAAAGTAAACTTCTTCCCAAGACTAGAAGTCTTACCTTTTGTTAAAGACATTAGAGTGGAGGATGAGGTTTGTGGGAATGTCACAGAGACGAATCAACGATTCAGAGAACGGATTTATAGAGGTATAGACCTTTAAGTGACTGATACGTTATTCTAATTTGTTACACAAAAGTTTGTTGAGATTCAAATGTTTCAAGATATAATATAAACCGACTTTAGACTACTGGGGAGAAAGAAGGCGAACTTCGTCATTCCTTATATCGATTTCAATGAAGGAGTTTTACTGTCATGAAATACTACCACTAGGATAACGGTGTTCAGAAAGAAATCAAATTTTTGGAGTAAAGGAAGTTTACCAGAAACATACTGAATAAACCTTTTGGTTGATCCCAGCGTTCAATAAACAGTTTTAGAGCGAATTTAGTGTTACGGATCTTGACTTATATTAAAAGCACTACATATGACTGTTCCCGTTTTGTATCACTATAATAATGAAAGAGATAAGACTCATAAATTTCCGTTCAAAATCCTTAATAGCTAAAGACTAGACCGTACACTCCTCGAATATTCAATGATAAGGTAGGATTGGTCATTTTCGATTTGTTTGATTTCTTTTTTTACGAAGAATCTACGTATTCTAGTGTACCGTTTAGTGGTGGAGTTTTTGACCTCTCGACCCACTTATATCTTTTATTATTGAAAAGTCTCGTCTTTGAAGACCTCTTATCATGACCCCATTCTTTTGGACTTTGCATCAACTACCTAACGATTTCGTTATTTTGTTGTTGTTGTTTTTAATTAATTTTCGTATGTCTAATCCTTCTTCTTTTTTTCAAAAAAAAGTGTCTACTACATTAATACTTCTTTTAGGTTTTGTTAGTTGTTTTTTTTAAGGTCCTTGATCATTCACTGATATCGTTCCAACATCTTTGTTCCAACAATATGTTTTCAGTTAGAGAAAGAATGTATGGTCGTCACTTGTTCGCCTTAAACTTTACTTTCGGTAAAATGGTAAGTATAATCGTTCGTAGGACGTTTTACTTTATAAAAACATATTTAGATTGTTTTGTACACATTCTGGATGTACTTTTTTCAATATTTTGAGAATGTCTTCTATACTTTCTTGATTTATTTACTTCTTTGTAAGGTACAAGTAATTATCCTTCTAAGTTATGTCAGTTCTACAATCCAAAAATTGATACCTAAGTTGTGTTAGAGATAGTTTTAGAGTCGTTCAATAAAATACCTAAAGTTGTTCAACTAAGACTTCAAATATACTTCTCAGTTTTCGACGTATCATCGATTCCTCATTATGAGGAATCATAACTGGTTCCTCAGTTTCAGTCTTATGACTACGATAAGGTGAAGTTCTATATGATCCTTCAACGTCATTAGTTCTGTCACACCATAAGTGTTTTCTTGTCTGTTTATCTAGTTACCTTGGTTTGTCTCTCGTGTCTTTATCTAGGTGTGTTTATATCAGTTGACTAGAAACTGTTTTCTCGTTTCTTTTATGATACCTAGGTTTTTGTGGTTTTGTTTGTTTTTTGTCTGAATATCTGTCTCTCTTGTCCACCAACGGTCTTCTCTCCTCCACCTCCTATGTTTTAATGATTTCTCCTAATTCTTCATGTTTGGGAGTGAATAATTTTTTTTTGTGGTATCCTTACATTGTACACCGTATTCCTTTTACCAGTCATTATAATATCATTGAAACATACCCCTGTTTACCAATGATTTTAATAATATCACTAGTAAAGTATTACATACATTCCCAGTTTACTAACACGTCATATGGACTTTGATTATATTATAATATTTAGTTTATATAAAGTTAATTTTTTTATTCATGTTACCTGTCAGAAAGAGTTATTTACTTCATACCAACTAAAAAAGGAGGAAAACTTTGATGAAGGAGACATACTTATGAAGTATAAGTAACGGAATTTAGTATCATACCGAACAAGCAACAAAAAGCTAGAATTAAACGAGTAATTGTCCTAATTGATAAGGAAGATGAAATCGTATAGACTTTTAAATACATAATACGGTCTTACGAGTATCTTCTCTGGTGGAAACTTCGACTACAGTCGTGTTTTCTTACATGTTGTAGGTTCGATGTGAAGAGGTAGAAAAGTGTTTCTACAGTATTTTTAAAAAATAGTTTGCGAATGAATTAAGGTTCACAAGATTAAGATGACATAAAGGTACCATACGACGACGATGACGACGATTTAGCGAAGTCAGCACAGGCTGAGACACACTGGGGTATCTACCGTCGGGTGGTCCGAGGGGACAGGGACCCTAAGAGGTCCGTTCTTGTGACCTCACCCAACGGTAAAGGAAGAGGTTACTTACTTTCACTTTTTAGTTTCACTTCTGCGAGTCAGCACAGACTGAGAAGTGCTGGGGTACCTGACGTCGGATGGTCCGAGGAGGTAGGTACCCTAAAAGGTCCGTTCTCATGACCTCACCCCACGGTAGCGGAAGAGGCACATCATATATATGACAACAAGATGTTCTGGTACATCCTGTAGGACAACTGTACTTTTTTTATAAGTATAATAAATGTATTTTTATCGAATACTTTGTCTTACACGTCGTACTTGGATATCATCAAGTAAATCCCAGATCTTCCGAAGTCTACAATGTCTCAATAGACACTCACTACCCTGTTAATCATTAAAAAAAAGAAACGAAAAGACAGTGCCCGTAAAAGATGTTACATAAAAGATCACATTATTTATATTGACTAGGTTTTTTCCTTGTTTAAGAAGATCTTCGTAACATCTCTTTCCTAAAAGTTTTACATTCCATCTTGACCTGTCTGAACCACTAGTGAACTACACCCTTCTCCTCCCAAATCTCACTAGGGGTTGATTTCTCACTAACGATCGATTCTTTTAGTGCGTGAACTCGAATAATTAACCAATTAAATTTTTTAGTCGAAACCTCCTTTTATACTACCCGATGAAAGATACCAATACATTGGTTGGTGAAGTTTTAAATCACCGAATTTTTATTTTTGAAAAAAAATATGAGTATTTTCACGTAGACCCCGTCACGTGTCGTCCCCAGAGAGGAGGGACTAAACGAGAGTAATCAAACCCCTCAAAATCCCGGGCTCGAACTCCCCTAGTCCTTAATATACTTACACACTGGAGAGGGATACAGAGTGGTCATACCACCGAAGTCCTTAAGGTTCCACGACTCTGACTTCACCCCCGTCCCCTCCGCCTCTCTCCCGTTCTTCTTTCCTACCTTTCGTCGTGTCTAGTACACCAAGGTACGATCGGTAACGAAGTGATGTTCGGGTTTCTGTATGTCGTCCACCAACCCACCGAACCATCCACACCGCGTTGATGAACCCAACACCGGAGGTCTGTTGACATACTCATTGACACACAAAAAACTTCGTTAGGTACCCTACCTCCTTCCTTTCCCTTCAAATGGACTGGACTAGGAAGGATATAACCAAAAGACAACGACGTGTTATTAAGTGGTGCTTGAATTACTGAAATGTCTAGTAATTTTATGGGTGAAGAATCGAGTATCAAAACATCCAGTCTTTTGTCCATCTCGACCCAATAGACGACCCCCCGCCCATAGGGTTCCAACCTTAGTTCCACTGGGGACTCAAAAGTGACTTCCGAGACCTCTTCTAAGTGAAGGTTCGAGTAAGAACGACCGTCTTAAGTCGAGGATCACCAAAATGTTTCCTCCAGGGGTAAAGAACCGACCGACAATCAAACTCCAACGGGAGTCGAGAATCTCCAGGGGACGAACGGAACACTACACAAGAGAGGTATAGACTTGTCCATTACCTGTCAGTTTAGTAAGAACTCGAGATTTAGAGATTGAAGGATAAGATTTTAATCGATCTCTTGTACGAGACGAAATTTCTATATGTATGTTATTCCAGTACGAGTAATCCTATTAAATAGAAAAAATTTTTTAACGTCCTATTAACAAAATGTTATAACAATCAAAGACAGTAGATAGTTGTACTTAGTCGGTATCCTTATGATATAGGAGAGGGAGAAATTGGAGGGAGGGTAGAATGTGGCATAGGGTGGGAAGATAGATTCGACAGTGACTCATGGTCTAAACTGGAGGGACGTAGTATGTCGTTTGAGGGTGACCAGTTGACATGGTTGATTGTTTTAGATTAGAACCCTCATTTTCGGTAGTTTAATATGTAGTTAATATGTGTCGTGTAAATGGTCCCACGTTGAAAAACACTGGGATGTCTGACATTGGGTGGTCCGAGGAGATAGGTACGCTAAAAGGGTCGTTCTTAGGACCTTACCCAACGGCAAAGGAGGAGGTCACCCAAAAGGGTTGGGTCCCTAACTTCGGCGTAGAGGACGCGGAGGTCGTAACGTCTGTCTAAGAAATACCGACTCGGTGACCCTTTCGGGTGGGGTCCCACCATCTGTAAGGACATAGACTAAATTCTCGACGACCTATCATATGGTTCTGGTTCTGACCCCGACTGCGATATTACAATTGTCTACTCGGTACCTTTACTTTGATACGGTGGAGACAAGGTGAAGATACTGAAAACTGTTTTTCTTACGAGACTCTTAGGAGTGTGAAAATCCATAAGTTATTTACAAACAACTTCCTGGATACATAACCTGTCTTCTCTTATTCATAAAGATTCTCATTTACTCTCTGATGGTTGTCCATTTGTCTAAAATTTACTCGTGGATCGACAAAAGTTTCGCAGAGAGGTCAAGACTTACTTAATGTAAGGACCCAGGACTCTCTCATTCTCCACTCTAATGACGGTTTGGTTAAGTTGTACATAAACAATTCACTTGCTTCCTTGTTTAATTAAAACAAACCACTAGGAAACAGATGTCCTGAACTTTCGGATAGGTTTGGTGGTGGAGTGGGTGGGGGTAGTTTTACGATTGAATCATCACATATAAGAAAGAGCCACTATGACATCCTTTTGAGGATCTCTAATAGTAAGAATGTAAAGTAATTTATGATTTGTAGAAAATTCTCCGTGTTAGTGATTTTGAGCTTGACACTCAAACTCCTCACGTTTATTCAAGTACAATTTTGTGACCTTCATAAAAAGCCTTTATACACAAACACCTCTTCCTTTACCGTTCGGCGAGGTCATAAGAACGGACCTTTTCAGGTACCTGTCTCCTCGGACCGACCGACGTCAGGTACCCCAATGTACTGACTCGTACACACGTACTCCCACCTCCCACTACCCAACCATCGTTATTTGACCATCTTGTTTTTTTTTTTTCTTTCTTTATACACAAACGGGACACGATATGACTAGAAGATATATGACTTGTATACATATACACACATATATATATACATATATACACACACTTATATACGATATGTAGTGTAAGTTATTTATAATTAATGCTAAAAAAGACACTGGGATATGTCTAAATGAAGGTTTCATAGAACGAAATTATTTAGAGACCAATTAATACATATTTTATGTATGTCCTAATTAAGTTAGTCAATATTAGACTCTTTTAGGAAATTAGTAAGAAATTGAATACTTATACAATTTCCTATTTATAAACTATTTCATGTTACACTCTTGAAGTTATGGAAGTAGTCTACGTAAAAGAAAATTAGTCTTATTAAAACTAATAAGACTTATTAAAACTTCTATAAAATTATATACATTACGAAAAGAGTAGGATACCATGTGAAGATTTTATCATTTAATCATACAGATAATACTTGTTTTCAGATAATACTTGATTTATGATGGATGTATGTTTACCACGTTTTTTGTCCACAATCTTTATGATGGAGAGGGGTACTTTAAATGAAGATTAAATGTCTGTTCTGTGTTAATCTCTTGTTTTATACTACGTAAATTTTTCAGATAATCTCAACCTTCTTGGGAGTCTCTAAAATTAGGATTTTAGAGTCTAAATAGGATATTAGGAGAGTCAACTCTTTACTCCTGTCTTTTGTATATCTTTGACCTTTTTTCATATCGAAGGTCCTTACTTTTATATATTTTGCCGATGTACGTCATAAACAAAGGATAGAAAGACTAATATTTAAGTTTTTCCCAGTTTGTCAGACTATCGTTTCGCTGTTACCAGGTTTTTATTCACCAAGAGTGGGGGTAAAAAGAAGACACGACAAGAGTCTCAGTTCCTAATTGCCTTTTTATTTTAAGACCTTAGGGAAGGAACGGACGAGACAAATTAACAAAAATATTAGGTTCTTATACTACACGGGTTGAAGTATTGACCGATCGACTTTAGAAGCCACTAAAGAGGATGTGAGTAGGAGTCTTTCAGGTTCGTTTCTTTGGGGTCTTCGGGTAAAACATACACATACATTTGACGTGTGGTGACACACTTACACTAGTGTAATTTTATGCACGTTTGAACCGTCAATCCTTTACAGTGACGTTAGGAATCCTGCACTTTAAAGTTAGAGAAACTACTTCTATGGTAGAAAGTCGGTTCGGGACCGTCTTTTATAATCCAAGGACAATCTGGGGAGGAAGGGGTCAGTCGACGGCCCGAGGTAGGCCTCCCTACCCCCGAGAGGAAAAGGTAGTGTCAATTCGCAAGGGTCTGAGTCCTCTTTGGGACCCAAAGACGTCCCGTGAGTTATACGTCGATTCACAGGGTCGAGACATTTCCCGTCGACCTTTACCTAAATTTTACCGTTGCGCCTGGTTAGTCGCGGCGGCGCGGTCTTCGTCTGTAAATGTGTGCGGAGGAGGTGTCCGTGTCTCCTTGGACCGCCACGGATTGAGGGATGAATCCCGACATTTCATCCGCAAAAAATTAAGGTGCCACCAGACATAAACCCCCTTTCTTTTTTTAGAAGGAACTCATTTTCAAAAATAAAACCTTAACCGGGTTTTATTAAAACCCACACTACACACTTTTAGACTTGGATTAAAAAAGTCAAAAAACAATAAGTTCCTACTTTTCTCCATGTAAAAATTTACATGAGGTGGAAAAAGTTTTGCCTGACCCCAGTAATACCACAAGTGTATTGAGTCTTTGTCGGGTCCGATATTTTAATCCTGAACCGTCTTTCCCTCAAGGATCCCTCTTCCAATTTAGCTCCATTTGACTTCCCTCTCAACCTGTCAACCGCGTTAACACCTCAATCCTTCGTACTCCAGGCGAGCAATCCGTTGAGGAGATGGGACGCTCGCGACCTTCGGCCTACGTATCTCGGTCAGCTTCCCTCCAAAGCGAGCGGAAGTCGGGAAGGGTCTCTTTTTGCGAGTCACCTCTGACCACGCGAGCACACGGATACACGTGTGACAAACGTTCACACGTACACAAAGACGCACGTATACACGTATGTTCACGCGCGCACAAACAAATGTACACAAATACGGACGTACACAGACACCCTCACACGTGCACATAGATTCACGTGCACACACCTAAACGCTCGTTCAGACACACACACACACACACACACACACACACACATGCGCGCGCGCAAGAGCTACCCAGCACGTTAGACGCTCCTCCCATAAGGCCGTGTCTCGTCCCGACACCCCAGAACAAGGATGAGGGGAAGTGAACTAGGATGAGGGTCCTTTGATCTTGAGACGGCGCGCACGTCGGTCTGCGAAGGACGTCTCACAACCGAGGCGTAGCATCTCCACGTCCATTTCCGGTTCGGGGATTTGCGCCGAGGCCCCGTCGGTGTAAGGGCGCGGAAAGATCCTGTCGGCGGGTCCTCGCTGGAGCCCGCCGCCCGCCCCGATCCGGCCGCCGCTCGGCCGGGCCCTAAGGGCCGGACAGGGAAATTGGGGCGGCACTCCGCCCTCGTGCACTCGCCCCGAGGCCCACCGTGGGCCCGCGGCGGCGGCGCCTCCGTCAACATAAAGCTTGTGACGGAGACCGGGCGCCGGTCCGCGGAACCGAGCCGCCAGACGGACCGGAGGGAGGAGGAGTATGAAAAGGAGGTCGCGTCGGGGGAGGGGAAATAGGCGGGTGCTAATCTCCACCCGTGAGGGGGGTAGAGCGGCGGGGGAGGGGTTCGTGTGTGTGTGAGTTGGGCGAGCTTAAGACCCCATCTTTGAGTCTTTTGAAGGTCGGACCCGTCGCGCGCGAACCACGTCCTGCGTCCTCATTAGTCGGGCAGGGGGAGGTTGAGAGGCCACGGCGACGGCGGGCGAGGGCGGTGGGCTCTTCCTTGCCACGGTGGGTGGCGAGGCAGGGGACGGACGCGGGTCACGGGCTGGCCTAGGGGCGTCTTAGAGGGGTAGGAGGGAAGCGAAAGGCTGACGGGTTCCGCAATAAACAAAAGAGAGAGAAAGAGAAAGAACGAGACGCTCGCGCCTCGCCCCCCCTTCTCCTCCTCCTTAAGAAAGGGGCGGATTGTAAAGTTCCCTGTGTTAAGTGAGGTTCAGAGAAGGGAAAGGTTCGGCGAAGGCTTCACGAGGGCCACTGGCGTTGAAGACTAGGGTTTGACTCTCCCCTCGGAGGGTTGAAGTTAAGGAGAAAAGGAAGAGGGAGCGAAAGGAGGAGGAGAGCGATGGAGGTGGAGGTGGCGGTGGAGGTGGAGGCCGTGGGTGGGTGGCGACGGCGGCGGTGGTCGTCGCGGAGGAAGAGAGGAGGAGGAGGAGGGGAGAAGAGAGAAAAACCGTCGGCGACCTGCAGGCCACAACTACCACCGTCGCCGCCGTCGGATTCGTCGTCGTCGGGAGCGGCGTGCGGTCGAGAGCGGGTGGGGCGGAGTAAGAGGTCGGGATGGAGCGTTAGAGGGCTTTCCACGGCCCGACTAAGTCCCGCTGTCTCCGCTTCGCCGACGTCGCCGCCATCCTCGCCGCCGCCGTCGCCATCGCCGCCGCCCTCCGTCCTACTCGCGTGCGCCACTTCCGCGGCCCGTCGGCAGGTGAAGTCGGGTCCCTGTTGGACGGCGGGGCCGCGGAGTCTTCTCTCCTGCGCCGGCTGGGTCCTTCGTCGTCGTTCAGTCATGCGACCGCCCCACCCCCGTCATCGGGTGGAGGCGATGGAGGCGCTCCCGGGGCGCTGCGCGCCGGTGGGATCGCGCCCTCAGGTCCGCGGTGCCGGCGGCGTGCGGCGGCGCCCCCGCCCGACGCCTCAGGCGCCGCGCTCACGCGCCGACTTGGGGCGAGAGGAGGCCCGGCCCTCCACCCTCGGCGCCGCCCGCCGGCCCACGCTCGTCCTCCACCCCAGCCCGCTTCGCAGGAGCCTGAAAGCGATAACACGGGCCGGGCTCACCGCGCCACAGAGGACCGCTGCCCTTTGCCGGCCCAGGCTGTTTGGCCCTGAACGGTTCATGAAAGGATCAGCGAAATGTCACCGGGCCCTCCGTCCCCAGGAGACCGCCCAGTCACAACCTCCCCGACTTCAGAACCCCCGGGCCTCCGAGAAAGAGGGCGGTTGGGCCCGACGAGCGACCGGTCCTTGACCGCGCGGCGTCGGCGGGGGAACCGCGGGAGGGGTTCAAGAGCCACCGGACTCTGAGCGCGGGAGGGCTGTTTCTTGAGCACCCGGGCGGGCCAAGACAATCCCGAGAAATTTACGCCGCGCCGCAGGCTAGACGCCGGCGGCGACGACTCCACAGGGTCCTTTCCCCGACGTCCTCTAGGACGCAGGGGTGCTCTGTCTTAATTGATCAAACCGATTCCCGCGTCACCTTTCATCACAGGTTCTCCCACGTGCCATCGATCCCAGTGAAGGAGCGGTCCGCGGGTCAGGGGGAAAACGGAGGCCTAGGGCGCGGAGTCGCGACGTCTGTAATTTACATGGGAAGGTCTTGCTCACCGACCCCCGACCCTCCCCTGCTAGCTCCCCGCGGGCCCTGGGGCGCCTCACCTCCCAAAACAGACGCCTACGTTGGTTAATTCGCACGTCGGCCGCGAACGTCTCGACGCGCGTCGCGGGTCCCGCCTCCCCAAAACAAGCGCCGTTAAAGGTTCGGAAGCGCCCATCCCGAACTCGCCCTGAACAGATAACTCTTGTAAATTTGAGGCGAAGGCGCCCGAAATTTTGATGAAGACGCAAGAAATCGAAATTTCGCGAAGAAAGTCCCGTTTATCCGGCTTATCTTTTATTAGGATCTCAGGGTTTCGATGGATCTCGTTCCACCCCTTTGGCTTGTTACAAACGAACGGTGACGCAAAATCTTTTCGACAACATGGAAAAACTTTAGTAGTTTCCTTTGTTCGGTTAGATCTCCGGGGTCTCAAAAGGGCGAGACGGGCTCGCTGTGAAATGTGGCGCAATCCTAGGACAAAATGTGGAGGGTCCTTCAGTGACGGGAAGGGGGGCGGGAACAAAGGGTGGGCGGTGGGTCGAAAGAGTTTGAGACGATTAACGGGGGGTGGAGACTTTTTATTAGGTTTATTTTAACGTCGCCCCAGACCTCCACTAACTTCCAAAATGGAAACTCAATTCCGTCTCAAGTGTTTCTTTCTTTTTACACAGAGGCTACAAAGAGGCCTACACGGGTGACCGCGATCACCAGGGTGTCTTCGAACGTCCTTTGGAAAGGGTCTAACAGATTTATCCTACGCTTAAAAGTAACTTCTGAAATTACGTAAAATTCGATTAATCAGAGTAAATTAGTGGCTTAGACTTACTTTACAATTAACTACTAAGTGACCTATTTATAAATCCTAGACCTTATAATTAGTAGCGTAAGAGAATTGGTGAACTCATAAATGATGAACCGTATCTTCGGTAAATTTCAAAACGATTTGGATAACTATCAAAGTTAAAGAGGTAGGGTCTGTGAACGTAAGGAAGAGTGATGGTGGGCGGGGGGGATGGGGAAAATCAAAGGAAGTCAAGTAGGGGTATTCCCAAAAGGGTTTTCTTTCAAAACCTTTTTTACGAATAAAAATAGTTTTCTATAAATTTACATCTGACCTCTGGTACGGACGTAGAGGTTTCCCTTCACTTCTTAACTTCGTTAATAGATCTATTAAGTTCGTTTCGGAAGGTGTTGCCTCAATGGGATTAATAAACCTTTAAAATCCTCCTTACCTCAATAAAATTCAACTTTTTCAACCTATTAACGAGGTTATAAAATGAGTTACACAACTAACTCAGTATTAACTGAATGTTACGTCTATATGTCTTACTAGTTTTCGGTGGAAAAGTCATACCCTCTAACAACTTTATAAATACTACAATCGAAGTATAAAGACAACAAATTTTACCATCATGTCACCTCTCACCATAAACACATTTTACGAATAATAAAGAGAGTCAACGGTTTATGTGTTGGAACGTATAAAACGTGAAATTCCTATGTATTGAAAGAAAGACCTTGTACGTTGGAACAGTCGGAAACAATGGAAAGAGACCAACTTTATCTTAGATCAAAAGTATACGTTTTATCTTAAAGGAGAAAATTAGGGACCTAATTTTCAGATCAATAAAGGGGAAAGACATTTGAGACATGGTCGTAGTAGGTAAACACGAACTTAACATACACAAGGTTGCCAAGACAACTCGTCGTGTCCGTCTTTTATATAGATATCTCAATCCCAGTTAAAGAAAGTCTGTAAGAACGGTGTTGTCTTAAAAAAAAAGGGAGCTTTGATCCTCGGTTGGCCACTCGGGAGAGGATTCTCTGGTTCCCCTTCTGGGTTTCCGTCGTTTTTGTTCTCAGGGAGGTTTCGTCGAGTTTTCCACTCTCTAAAGAATTCAGGAGGGTTGAAAGAGTTGTGGGTATCCTTGGAGGAACATTAAAAGGGTAAGATCTAGGTGTGGATTCCTAAAGAGGGTTCACCCATTGGGTTCTGAGTAAAGGAAGTAAATGATAACCACTCTAAAGGTTCGTATATGAATCGTATTTTTCAAGTACTTCGACGAACCCCAACAAAAATTTGTTAGTGGTTTATTATTCTTTGAATTTCGTCTCTACCCCCACCCCCCCTCCATTCTCTCATTTCTTATTTGTTTATTCTAAACATGGTTTTTTTTTTTCTAAACGTGGTCAACACTTTATCAATTTTTTTTTTTTTCATATCTAAAACAAACCGTCACTTCAAAAACGTTAAAGGAATTTTTTATTATTTCTAATTAAATGAAACACGAATAAATGTACTAATGACCTTTTGGTTTAGGGTGAGAAGTTCAATTCCTGAAACGGTTTATCAACTATTAATCTTCATTTAAGTTAATATCCTAAGACCCCC
This sequence comes from Capra ibex, assembly GCA_006410555.1. NCBI lineage: Eukaryota > Metazoa > Chordata > Mammalia > Artiodactyla > Bovidae > Capra > Capra ibex. Next base: position 36,068,346 of record SJYO01018757.1, on the reverse strand, counting down.
CTTTTAAGTGTTTAAAATGTCGAAATTTACACGACTATTTCATAAAACGAACAAACGGTAGTTGGACGTTATATTATGTAGTAGCAGTGAGTTTTCGGAAAGGTAGAGTCCACTATGTCTTTACAAGACTTATCCTGTTACTCTTTAAAAATTTTGTTTACAAACTGAGTAAATAACATGTAAAACCCCGTCTTATCTTGGGTTGGTTCACACTGAAGGTCACAAAAAGAAATATTTAAAATTTAACGTCAAATTTTTGAAGTACAAACTACCATAAACTTGAGTGTTTCTTCTTTATAGAGTCCTAGTCACGTATGTGTCTCTTCACTTCCACTTCTGTTTTTAGTGTTAAAAATTCGAAATGTTTATTTAGTCTTCTTGCAAAGACATAAAATAAACATCCAAACATATGAACAATTTTTGTTTCCAAGTTTTAAGTCTTCAGTTAAAAATACATAGAAATGTCATCTAAACTCATGTGATACATGTCACAAACAATTCTTATTGATATTCGAGTAGAAACCCCTTAATTACAAAACACACCAAAAGAGATACTGACACTCGTGATTGGTATAATATAAACTATCCAAAGTCACAACATTTGATGGTATCGTTGGTCCCTATGTATATTTCAATAAATCCCTCGTTGACACTCAAAAACAGACAAAATTCAGAACTTGTCTCGACTTTCTCGTCTAAAGATTATATGAATTTATATTAACGAAGAGTCTCACCTCTAAATTAGTACGAATATAAATTAGTTATGTGAAATTTCATCAAGATTTAATAGAACAGTAAATTTTTACTGTTATACATTAGACCATAATGATTATACTTATGAAACAAAAAAAAATGGACAAAATAATTTAATTTATTTTTCCCGATTAAATGGTTTCTTCTAAAAAACAACAACAAAGCCTTCAATTAAAATAGAATTAAACTGAGATTACCTTACCGTTTCCTTATAGAACCATCGATCGACTGTCTGTAAATTTGATACTACATTAACGGGACTTTTTACGTAGTAATATTGTAAACGGTCCTTTTTTTTAAACATTTAGAGTAGTATTTATTTAATAAATTTTAAATTATGTTTTCTCCCTTTTAATAGAGAGTCTAAAATGACATAATGTAAAAGACTTACTCATTTCTATACGAAGATAGTGGAAAAGAAGTAAAACTTTTCAAACGGTCACTGATTGTTTTAGAATATAACTGTTTTCCTTTCGACTCTGAACACGGACTAAATGGTGAATTTCGTTTTATTGTCTTTCAACCAGAGAAGGGTTCATTCCACATTGAATAAAAATCAATGAAACCACTATCCACAAATATTTACTGGGAATCCGATGAGTAGAAAGACTATTAAGAAGTACACATACGTATATTGTAATGTTGAAGGTTTGGTCTTCATCCTAAAGAAAAAGGGTTCCTTTCAAAAGAGACTTTAGAAAGTAAGAAGGTCTGTTTTCATAAAGTGTGTGAAGACAATATTTTCAAGGGAAAGATTATTTTGACCTATTTATAAAAACGAGTCTTGTACTGACAATATCAAGAAGTCAAAATATTTAATGCGAAGTAAACCTTTTCTATTATGAAGTGTTTTATTACTTACTGTAACTACTTAATAAGTACCGTACTCATTTGAATTCCATAAAGTCAAAGTCTAGTCATAAATAACTCAAACGAAAATGGAATATATTTGTACTAATAGTTTGTATAAAAAACAGTTTGTATATAAGATTGTTTTGTATAAAAACAATCCTGAAACTTTTCGTTAAAAAAACCTTTTTCAATGTAACAAGTATAGTACATTCTATTTGTATGGGACGATCTGACTGGTCCCATCCCTACTCTTCAGAAGACACTAATTATTTAACCCTTAAGAGGATGTTTGGTTTCGAGTAGTATTACCTTTTATATATTGTTTTTGACCATTCATATATTCTCTTGTCTCGAGATTTTAATCTCTTCTACGTTACATGTGACCCTAGGACTACTACGACATACAAATTTAAAAGAACGACGAGCTTTAAAGAAATGAATGTGTCAAACATAAACCTGAGTCATTGACCGGAACCCCGTAAACTTTTGTTTTGACGAACAACCTTTTAATCGTTACACTTTGAACTGTTACGTACACCTTTCAACGTTCTGGTTCACCTCCTGATGATTTAATCGATAGTGAAATTAAAGTCCGGTGTAAGTTATATTTTAACTAAACACATTATGTTTTTTGTTTGTAAATACTTTTGTGTTAAACAATACGAACCTTGAAAACCTTCTCTTACATTGATAAGAACTGAAACGAAGATCAGGTAATACTGTTCAAGAGTACCTATTGGTAATACATCTTTAAGATCAATAAGGGTTCTCGTGGTCAGACTCACGAGTTTTAAGTAGGGACTTGGTCAGTATAACAATAGAATTATTTTCTAGTCTTCAATTACAAAAGGACTTATTTATTAAATAAGTACAACTCATACGTACACACACACAGAACTGGGAAAATAAATACACAATCAAACTCTATATGGACACTGGTCAACGGAGAATTAAAGGAAAAACAAAATAAAACAAAAGGAGAGGACAAACACGACTTACTTTTATGAAACATAAAAGTATAAAGAGTACAAACCTTTCATCTTTCTATGTTAGAGGAAATCAAATCCCAAAAACAACACCGAAAAATTAGTATTTTCTTGTGACCTCCCTAAAGAGTCTTCAGTATCAGTAGACATTCAGAGTTCGGTTAACAGAAAGTCCATGAAAATCTTTTTTTCTTTTTTAAGACTCTAACTTAATTTAAATTAACTTTCTTGACGCGTATTTTATCTAGAGTCCACACTCTATCGGAAGGAAGTATAGTATCTGTAAGGACTTGAAGGAAACCTGAAATCCATATCATTTCTCTTTTCCGTGTTTTACTTTTATCCCAAATCCATTTCACATGAAGTTTATTACATAAGTCTGTTTGTGAACTAAATATAAAAGGTAAACGGATATGTTTCTTTTGGACTATACTTAACCGATGACATTTCTTTATTTCTTTAACAGGGAAAAGAATAGTACAAGGAAGGAACTTTTACCAACTAAAAAGTGTCTACTAATTATTGTGATACGTGTCTATAAAATCTTCCTTTCTTACCCCAAAGGAGGAGTAAAGTCTGTTTACAAGTTCGTATCTACGACTCACTCCCGTACTAAAAAAACGTCCTATATCATCCAGGTTGACTTCTGTCCTTGGTTTTCGTAGTAATATCCATTCAGTCCCTTTCTAACTTAACCTTCAACACCATGTTAAGGTGGAATATCGAAGATACAATGATTATACTGAATCAAACTTAAGGAGACAAAAATATCCGTTCGTTAAAGGTGACCATGAGTCCCGAGTTCCTATGTCTACTCAGGTCAGTCCACCTCAATGTATTTCGGGTCAACAACAGAGGTAATAGAACCATAAAATCCGACAAGATCGATTTGTCAACGGAGGAAAAAAAAGTGAAGCGAAAGGTCTCTTCTGCCTCGGAATTACATAGTCATTTAAGAGAAAGTGTTACGGAAACTCAGTAGCATCTAATACTAGGTTTGTACCTTCTAAGTTTACGTAAACTCAATAAAAGACTTCAGGGAAATGAAATCCCCTGGGTCTTTAGAGAAAGAAACCGTCAATAGTAGGACTTGAAAAAGTAGCTTTCGGAGAGTAATGAAACTGACTGGAGGTCGCGACCGAGTAAAAATAGAGTTCCAGAGTTGTCTAGTAAAACGGGTTCTCTTGTGAGGTCTAACCATAAGACAAAGGAAAAGTCAAGAAAAATTTCTGATCTACCCACGACTTCTCGTAAAATACAATCAATTTAGTAAGTCTGGATAGAATAGAACAATGGACTGAAAGACGTCAAAGGTCTTGAGTGAACCCTTGGTATATCAAACCGTGTTCCCACCTTGTTACTTAAAATGATAGGAATTAAGACTTTAATAGTCGAGAACTCAAAAACAAGACGGTTGGTCCTCTTTTTCCATTTACCTTTTACCTAAGGTAAAATCCGACGACGAAATAGTAAGATATAACGAAATTAGATGACTTGTAACGACTTACCGTAGAAGACTAACTAAGTCGTTCCTCGTCAGTGTCGGTAAAAAAAAAGAGGTCCTATTACATTCCTTGACAAACCTTCCAGTGGGTACACTTGAGAGTATAGTAACGATAACTAAAGAGACTAATGTTTTCTCCTTCTTTCTTGGTAAATTTCTCCTCTTAGGATTTGAAACTTTTATCGAAAAGGACAGTAAAACCGGAACCGAAATTAAAACAAAAACATATTCACTTCTGTCCGTACACATTTATTACTGTACCCTCAACTGTTGTTCCTGAAGGAACCCCTTTTACTCGTACTTGATGTTACCTACTATCTTAAGTGAAAATAAAGGAGAAATTTTTATACATGACTACCTTGCTAACATTAACAAAAATTTCTGACTTTACCAACGTGCATGTCAACCCTTTGAGTAGCTTGATCTAATCGTATTTCCAATTCACTCTTAATGAATAGTAAATCACACTGTCAGTCAGGTCACCTAAAACTAATGGTGTCGTGTAACTAAATGTGACATAAAAACTTTCTTGATGATTTTCTTTATTTACACTGAAAGATATGACAAAATCCACCGAGGTAAACGAGAATTCAGACAGCCAGAACCAGTATATATGTATATAAACATTTTTATGTACCTTTGTTTCGTCCCATGGTGACTCGACTATCAAAGAGATCGAGAAAACACACAAACACATATCTGAGCGACTGACTAAATCTCATCCCCGTAAGACTGAAGGTACGTAATAGTGTCATACGACACTTGTAAATCTTATTGTTTTTCTAATTATCGATAGATTTAAACTGGGTCTTCAGTCTTCATCTATAACGTGAACCAAGGGTCAGAGTCGAAAACGGACACAGAAATATCCTTTGAGCCTTTATAAAATCAGAATTGATGAGTAAACTAAAGGTGGGACCTTCACAAAAACAAACAAACAAAAAAAAAGTATTAAAGGGGGTCCCTAGTTTGGACCCAGGAGGACGTAACGTTTGTCTAAGAAATGGTAGACTCGGTGGTCCTTTCGGGGTGTAAAGGGGTACCGATGAATATACCCTGACAGAGGGTCTTCTTGTCTGGAAAATAACGTAATTTTAGTCTACTCCAGAGTTAAGGTGGTGAATTTGTGCACCTATCCAACGAATTAGAGGGTCAACCCCCCAATCATTATCGACGGAATGTATTCATTCTGTTACGAGTCTTTTAGTGAGTAATGAAACCTCTGAATGTCTTAACCCTCCCACCAAAAAAACAACAACAAAAGATGAAAAACCGGAAAGCAAACCCACACACTCTAGAACTAGAATCAAGGAGTGGTTTTTAACTTGGACACGGCGGACGTCAACCTCGTGTCTCAGAATTTTGACCTGGGGGTCCCTTCAGGGTCCCTCCAAAAAAAAAAAAATTCATTGTAAAGTTTGATACCTCCCTTAATTCTTTAATGTAACCAAATGGGTGAGATCATAAGAACGGACCTCTTAGGGTACCTATCTCCTCGGACCGTCGATGTCAGGTGTCCCAGCGTCTCAACCTGTGCTGACTCGTTGATTGTAAAAAGATGGATCACGAAATTGAAAATGGTCGGAATGGAATGTACATATCGAGACAATTAGAAGACTACATCCGAGACACCAGAACTAAGGTGTTTACTCTTTTGACTAAGTCTCTACATCTGACACTGCACAGATTTCAATTCGACAGCATTTACCCTCGTAGACCTAAACTCAAGTTTAGGTTAAGATTTTGAATACTAACAAGGTATAATACACGACAGTTTATGAAACATTTTATAAACGATGTTCCATCTAATACAAAAGAGGTCATTGGTCTTTGTATCCAACCTTCAATCCAAAACTCTTTGGAAACGACCCGTCAAGATATATTCGAATATTTCCGTAACCCTCATACCCGGGAGACGTTGGGTGGGAGTGTTTAAAGACCGGGGGTTCATTTGGTCTTCCGATACGGAAACTTCTAGTACCGTGTAGGTCTTCAAAAAAATAAACAATTTACTTCCTCGACCTACTTTACAGAAGAAAATTTCGGGATGGTTCGGCATCTTAAGACTACCGTCCTCCCTTTATTCTGTGTGTCCACTATATTTATGGTCTCACTGAAAGGCAGGAAGGAAGTACGTTATTTATACATCACTTATGTAGAATACGTGGTCTGTGATTACGATTCGTGGGAAAGGTTCAAGTTCTCAAGATAAACGATCTACTCAAAGGAAAGAACTAATTAAAAAATCACAATTATGTAAATTCTCGGACCTCATGGTCTTGAAGAATCCCCGTCTTTATTAATGTAAAGCATGAATTGTAAGAAGGGTTGGGAGTACTTAGATGTCAAGACTTAGACTTGAAGAAACTTTTCTCTTTTTGTACTTACTTCTGTTCAGTTCTCCGTTATTGCAAAGATTTTACACTGTCAACGTTTATAATTACATTGCCACGACTATTATCAGACTTTAAGTCAAGAATGTTTACGTCTTAAGGGTGGGAGCGAGGGATGAGTGGGTGGGACTCTATTCGTCAATTCATAAATCTCATTCAATAACAGACTTAATACGTACCGAAGCATCGCACCTTGGTTTAAGGTCAGACCGTTTCCTTTTGGTTTATATGTGAAGGTGTCATAACGTATACAACAATATAATTTTTGTTTTGTCCGGAGGTTTTACAAAACAAACAAAAGATAACTTTTTATTATAGGACTTCTCGTAATTTGTGTCCTTTTTTTTTCAATTTCGGTCACAAAAGGTTATACATTTTAAGGACCTAGATACGACCAAATGTTTACTTTTAGGATTGACCAAAATGTCCGAAACACTTCAAACTAGTCTTACTAATTTATTACACCCAAAATTCCTTGTTACTTTTGGAGGGTCTAGCGGCGGTGTGTCGTGTCGATTACACGAAGAACACCTACAGCAGAGTCTTCTCCCAAAGTCGAATGTACATTATGACCGGGGTTCTGGTTCCTCGTTCAAGTGAAAATTGTTCAGGTTCACTATTAGTCCTATGAAACGGGAAGTCAATTACCACGTTTAAAATAAAAACTTCTCTGAAAAACATTTACCCTTCGAGCCGAATTTCTGAAGAGGAAACGACCCGAAAGAGCGAGATACTCTCTAAACGAAAGAGAGTGAGACTTTACATCACTTTGTTGGAAGAAAATCTTTTGTTGGGAGAAGTTGTCTAAAATCTATGTGGGCCTAGTGTAGTACCTAGACCTTCGTATTGGTGGTATGTCTTTTCGGATCGTATCTTCGCGGTAATCGGAAATTCTAGAGTTCGTTTGAGGACGAGAGTTGGTGTGGATGGTAAGGGTCCGGGTAATTTTTCCTAAAGATAGAAGGTACAAACATATTAAATGATGACTCATTTGACGTTAGAATGTCAGTGAGGATTTCTAATTTAGTCTGTGACGAAGACATAATCCCTTAAAACATGAGGATATTGAGTGTTACATAGTTGGTCTCCCAAAGAATTTTCGAAGTAAGAATTCCACTGTCTACCCACATTACCTTATAAACGTAACTGACTTGGAAGATACTCTAACCTGATTGAACTTCCCTTTGAAAGGGAAATTCTCAAGCTAGTGCAATCTTCACTTTCTTGTATATAACTTGTAGAGGAAATACCGACGGTGTAGTGAAGAGTGACCTCCGTAATAGAGGTAAAGTGTGGACTTGGGTTTAATTCCAAAAGTCCCTGGACGGGTTTGAGTATTTCGGTTGTAGCGTCTCGTCTCTAAACTCGGGATCGAAAGGTCTCGTCTCAGACACAAGGAGGGAGAGAGAGCCTCTGTTGTGAGTCTTTCTTACACACTAAACGACCCGTGGAGATCAATGAGTGCGGGAAGACTGACTTCCATTCTGTTCCGATGGTTAGGGACTCTTCTTTACTAACGAAACACCTTGGTAAGTTTCATCACTGGGGATGATGCTACTAAGTCTCACGGGTTTAGACTACGAATCGACCTCAATTGACTATTAAAGTCAATTGATTCTACAGAAAAATATCATCGTTTATATACTTACGATTTCCTTCCATCGTAACAATCCTCTTATTCAGACCCGAAATCTCAGGTCGTCTTGACCCAAGTTTAGACGAAACACACGTCTGACTCAATAAGTGGAACAGATAAATTCTGACTTAACGAGAAACGTTTTATTCTCTTTATTGTTATCGACGGATATGCCGACGACATTTCTAATTTCATTGTGTACGCTTACTGAACCGGGTCACGGATCCCATGAAATTTATGAACTATTTATACGTGATCGTAATATTAGTCTACTTCAAAGCCAATTAAGTGCCTTGGACAATCTAATTACGGTCCAGTTCTGCTAAACCACTATTTAAAACACTACATTTTCAGAATGAAACGGATACATGGACACATAGAAACATAGATAGTCAATGGAGGTAGACAAAAATGGTCCGTCTAACTTCTCTCTCTCAGTAGACTGTCACATCTGTCTATGATATGTTATCCTTTAACATCATAGTAACATGGTTTATGTGACAGACGATTGTGTTCATTGTCTTCATTTTACATTTTGCAATAGGACCGAGTCCAATGGACATAAAAACACAAATTAGAACTCTTCTAAGAGTATGTGTGTTCTCATACATGATTCAAAAAAAGTGAGACCTTTACTTTTAATATTTACATAAAAATATCCTCATATACTACCCACACACAACCACTTAAAGCCCTAATGTCATCCCCACTATTTTCTCTTTAATGAAATACCATAATTTTAGAATGAGTTTTCCCTTCTTTATCGACACTATGGTCTTTTTAGACACTTCGTTTCGTTACTTTGTTTGAGAGTTCCCTCAATCTTTATATAAGCACAGTCCAGATACAACTCATACTTTAACAATTATTATATGTAAAAAATAATTAATAATAAAAATCGTAGGGATCAAAGATAGAGTCTCTATTTGTGATTACTAAAGACGGTCGAATAAAACGAAAGAACCGAAAACCACTTGACTATCTGTCCACTAACAAACTCCGTTTCTTATCCTTTACTTGATGCATCTCCACCCGATTATAAATAAAGAAACTAAACCTTCGGATATATAAAAGGGAGTACAAATCTAAACGAAAACTAATTGTTACATGAAACATTACATCTTCATGAAACATTTAACATGTCATTATATATCACGATTAAAAGTATTAAAATCAAAACGATACCTTTCTTTTAGTAAATTATTTGAAAAAAATTTTAGAATGAAATGTATTAATACCCATATACCCTTAAGGAGAAAAATAATGTCAGTCTTTATTCCTATTTTACCGAAAAAAAAAAACCGACGTGGTACGCTAAATACCCTAGACATGGAACAAGTCAGGAACAAGAAAACTGGAGAACAAGACAGAATGGTCCCTAACTTGGGTCCGGGTCCGTCACTTTCGGACCTCAGGGTTGGTGATCTGGTGGTCCCTTGATGACGTTTTACCGAAAAATTTTCGTAAAAGTACGTAAAGTCTCTAGTAAGGTCCTCTCAGATAATCCCACTCCCAATGGATCTAGAGAGAAACGTAGTACCTTACTTTTTACTTCTTCTACTCGGAAGTTCTTCTGACTCTAACAATTTTGTTACAGTTATGGAGTAGACGTTTGGTCTTGTAAGAATGAACCTTACCCAGGAACCACGTCGTGAATTTTCTTTACAGTCCATCCTTTGCTATACTGAAGGAAAAAGTAAAACGTCTTTCGTCTTCGGTGACCTCTTTTTGCCGGTTCTCCGTCTGGATCCTTTACCCACTCATTATTCTATTTTAAACACAAGAAAAAAACATTACTTTTTAAAGACCCAAGAAAAACAACAACAACAACAACAATTAAATAAAGAAAAGTTAACCTCTTATTAACGAAAATTATAACACAACTAAAGATGGTATTGTACTTAGTTGGAATAGATATACATACAAGGGAGGGAGGGTGGAGGGTGGGGTAGGGTGGGGTAGGGTGGGGAGATCCAATAGTGTCTCGTGGTCTAAACTCGAGGGACGTAACATATCATTTAAAGTAAAATAGTTAATGTAATTAAAGATTGAAGACCAAACTACTTAGAAACTTTCCCAATTCCGTTTAATGGTGGTAAGGAATGGGAGTCCGAGGTCCTCAAATGAGTTTTGTGAAAAGAAAGGACCCTCACAGAGGAAAAAGATGGAGAATAGTTGTACTTTTCTCAGAGATGAGAAGGAAGTTTACGCCATTGTTACTCTACTGAACAAGGGACCCAACTCATTGATTCCAATTTCCCATAATACTTTACAACCTTCAACTAATGTTTACCACTATTTTAAGTCTACTTTACACACAGACTCTATTGAAAAATGGAGAAAGAAAAGCAAAGAATAACAATGATAAAGGACCTACTGAACCGAAACCTGTATAGAGTAAAAGATCCACCAAACACAAAAGGAAAAGTGTAACGGAAACAACCCTTTGGTCCAAAATTAGAGGTCAAAAAGAACGAAAGGAATCACCAGTAAAAATGTATAACTGTCACCGAAGGTACGTTCGAATGAACTGACGTATCCGTGTGTCTAGGAGTTAGAAAAACTCCAGTCTTTAAGTGACCACCGACTTTTACGTACGAGTCAGCGATTCAACACAAGGTGAGAAACGCTGAGGTACCTGACATTGAGTGGTCCGCGGAGACAAGTACCCTAAAATCTATCTTGGGTCCAGAGGACGTAAGAAATGACACCTCGGTGGTCCCTTCGGGAGTAAACCTCACTGTAGTAGATTTACTGTTGAGAGAAGGACTGGGTCCCTAACTTTAGCACAGAGGACGTAAGTCAAGTCAAGTCAAGTCAAGTCAAGTCAGTGAGTCAGCACAGGCTGAGAAACGCTGGGGTACTTAGCGTCGTGCGGTCCGGAGAGACAAGTAGTGGTAGAGGGTCTCAAGTGAGTCTGAGTGTAGGTAGCTCAGGCACTACGGTAGGCCGGTAGAGTAGGAGCCAGCAGGGGAAGAGGAGGACGGGGGTTAGGGAGGGTCGTAGTCTTAGAAAAGGTTACTCAGTTGAGAAGCGTACTCCACCGGTATTCATGACCTCAAAGTCGAAATCGTAGTGAGGAAGGTTTCTTTAGGGTCCCGACTAGAGGAAGTCTTACCTGACCGACCTAGAGGGACGTCAGGTTCCCTGAGAGTTCTCAGAAGAGGTTGTGGTGTCAAGTTTTCGTAGTTAAGAAACCGTGAGTCGGAAGAAGTGTCAGGTTAAGAGTGTAGGTATGTAATGGTGTCCTTTTTGGTATCGGAATTGATCGGCCTGGAATCAGTCGTTTGATTACAGAGACGAAAACTTATATGATAGATCCAACCAGTATTGAAAAGAAGGTTCCTCATTCGCAGAAAATTAAAGTACCGACGTCAGTGGTAGACGTCACTAAATCGTCCGTCTAAGAAATGACCGATTCGGTGTACCCTACCGAAACGATCAAAATGGTGGACTTCGAACAACAAATATGACGATGTAATGGAACGAGAAGACCAGACAGAAAGGGTCACTGTCTCCTCTGTTCAGAGTTTTACTTATTTTGGTAAAGAGTTCTTTCTACTTCCGTAGAAGGGATGGGTCCTAGTAGATACTACCCTAGAAATCGGAAGGGAAAGAGAGAAGACACCAAGACAGAAGTACGAAGTAGAAAAAGGTTTCAAGGAAACGACGAGACGACCTAACGTAAAAGGATAATCAAACGGTAAGGAGAGGGTAGTTCTTAAGACGTAGGGAAAGATAAATATGAAACCATAACGGAAAATAAGTCAAATAAGTAGAAGAACATAAAAAAAGGGGAGACGAGTTGTACATAATCCTAATCTAAAGAATCGTCTTCCTTTACCCCTACTAGAAATCTAATTTTTGTAGAGTCACAACGTCCCGTTTGAATTTCATTCTCGTAAAGTAAGTTTTGGACGACCAGGTCTTTACTTAAGAGAGGTTTGGTTGGGTGGTCCACCACTAGTAGATCTGAGACGAACTAATGAAAAGTACAATCCTTTGAGTACAGGAGAATTCCGACGGAGAAGAAAGGACCTTTCGAGACCTGTAGTCTTTTATGAAGGTAGACTGAGGGACATTGAAGGTAAGTAACAAGGATCCGGAGGAAGGATCCTTATATGTCTCATTAACAATGAAAATGAACACTATCGAGAAGTCTATCTACTTCCGTTAATTGTACATATGAGAAACAAGAGAAAAGACCAAACTTATAGAGATTTGGAAAATCGAGAAGGGGTATTTCTTTGTAAGAAGAATAAGAGGAGACTCATACGAACAAAAGAAACAGAAAACATTATACAGTGGGTCTTGAATCATGGTATAAGGTCCACACCCGAGGTATTGGTCACCCAAATAATGGAGAGAAAATCTGTATACCAAGGTCAATGGATAATGACAAAGTAGTTGGTGGGGTTTTGAATTATTACATCTTTCTTTCTTTTTTGGGAGGACCTAAGAAACACAGTCCTTATACCTATCCCGTGTTGTCTTTGTCTTTCCGAACAAAGACTAAGTCCTACAGACCCCGAAGTCGACCCTCCTAAGTTCTCTGAGACCTACACACACACACACACACAACCCCCCATGGAAAGTACGAACCCCGTCTTAGACCTTCATAGAAGTGAGTGTCCCGACCACGAAAACGTCTTAACCGAATTTAGACCTACGTAGACTCTCACAGGTGACCTCGTAGGTGTGTGTATCGGAAAGGTGGAACCACCAGAGTCCCATCCATCAGTTAGAACATTGTACGTGAGACCGGAAGGTCTGTCGTACAAGAGGGGTCACTCCTCTTTCGACGTTCGTTCTGGAGAAAAAAGGAAAATTCTAAGAAAAAACCTATACCTGGTAAAAATCTCAGAGTGACTTGAACATTGTTATAACGAAGACAAAAATTAAAAACCAAAAAACCGGTGTTCCGTACACCCTAGAATCAAAGGGTAGATCCCTAGCTTGGGTGTGGGGGACGTAACCTTCCGTTTCAGAAATGGTGACCTGGTGGGTCCTTCAGGGTTCGGAAAAAACTGAATCTACAGTTCTTCACGATAAGGCAATAGGATCACTCGTGTGATAACTCATTCGACCACAACCGCATGTATAGTTTATATCTAGATGGTAAAATAAAAAATAAAAAAGAAAGTAAGTTGTTCATAAGTAACTGAAAGAAAGTCCCCTACGTTACCATTCTTGTTATCCGAGACAGGGACTACCTCCTTCGACATTAATCAACTTCTCAATGCGTTTGTTAACATTGAAACGGTAGACACGAATCACGACCCTTCCTCGTTATTCCCACGAGAGTCCCTCGGACCACCCGACGGTAGATACCCCAGTGTCCACCTGTGCTGACTTCGCTGAATCGTCGTCGTCGTCGTCTCGAACGTCAGTACTACACTAGCGATAGTCCCTCCGGTCCTTTATGAAAAGACTCCACTAGGAACCGACACCAGAACCCCTAGACATCACTGATTGGTCGACTTTATATGGAATCTATTTTCTTCATCATGAACGTTTCCGGGACACCGACCTACTTTATGTAACTTATCCCCACTTTTCGGTCACACTAACCCAGTCTCCCTAGTTTCCCACGTCCACCCTCTACTCTGACATGTCCACCTACCTTTGAAACGAGTGGTTCAATTCCTTCCCAAATTTTTTAGTATATGTAAAATAAATAAACGAACTTACTAAAACGAGTACCTCCACTTTACTGGTTTAACACAAAGTTTTTCTACGGAACCGATATCGTTCCTCATATATCCAAACGGTAAAAAGATTCGTAGTCTTGATTTTGCCGTAGTTACCTTATATAGGTTAACTTGAGTAGTGATTCCTTTTGGACATATTTGAAATAATATCCGTTGTTTTATCCTTTATCTATTCAACAAACTTTACTACTCTAATTACAACGATTTTACTTTACGACGACGACGATTCAGCGAAGTCGGCACAGACTGAGACACGCTGGGGTATCTGCCGTCGGGTGGTCCGAGGAGACAGGTACCCTGAAAGGTCCGTTCTCGTGACCTCATCCATCGGTAACGGAAGAGGGCTTTACTTTACGTAACATTCGTTTATGTTGCTCCGAATCGGTCGTGTGTCGAAGATAGATTTATTTCGGGGTTGAGTCGAAATAAATCTATATTAACTACGAAAGCTTGACACCACGACCTTTTCTGAGAACTCTTAGGACACCTGTCGTTCCTCTAGTTTGGTCAGTTAGGATTCACTTTAGTTGGGACTTATAAATAACCTTCCTGACCACGATTTCGACTTCGAGGCGATGAAACCGGTGGACTACGCTTCTCCATTGAGTAATCTTTTCTGGGACTACGACCCTCTCTAACTTCCGTCTCCTTTTCCCCTGGTGTCTCCTAATACTCTACAAACCTACCGTAGTGCTTGAGTTACCTGTACTCAAACTCGTCTGAGGTCCTCTATTTATTTTATACCATGTCCTTATTTGTTTTGTATAAAATACCTTATTTTATACACGTCCTGTCCCTTCGTTCGGACCACACGACGTCAAATACCCCATCGTTTCTCGGACTGTTCTGACTCGTTGACTTGTTGTTGTTAACTGTAAACTGGAAAGTATTCCAGTTTACTGAATAGAAAACGTTTTATCAATGGGGTCACCGTAATCAATTGTGGAGGTAGTAGAATGTATTAATGGTAAAGAAAAAGACACCACTCTTGTAGATTCTAGAATCGTTGAAAGTTCATATATTATGATACAACAGTAGCAACAACAATAAATCAGCGAGTCAGAATAGACTGAGAAAAAGGTGGAGTACCTGTCATCGGGAGGTCCGAGGAGACAGGTACCCCTAAGAGGTCCGTTCTTATGACCTCACCCAACAGTAAAGGAAGACGTCCCCTGGAAGGGTTGTGTCCCTAGTTTGGTCGTAGAGGACGCAATCGTCCACCCAAGAAAGAGTAACTCGGTGGTCCCTTCGGGCATTAGGACACTTGAGGTCAGTGTTGCGACCTGGAGGTCTTGAATAAGGACCTACAAACGTGGGAAACTGATTATAAAGGAGTAGTGGGGACACGGAAGAGGGTCGGGGACCGTTCGTGATAAGATGACGGAAAATATTTAAATCGTAAAAACCTAAGGTGTGTTTGTTATAGTCTGAAAGAAGTGAATCGTAATTACATAAGTTCCAGGTAGGTATGTCTACCGTCCTGAAGAAAGAGAGAGCCCGACTTACTATAAGGTAACAGACACAGATGGTGTAAAGGAAGTCCGTGAGTAGACAGGTCCTGAGAATTCAAGGTATAGAACGGAGAATTCACCGGAAGGATGGAAAAGATGGAAGCCGAGAGGACACAAAAGGTCAAGTGGACGTGTCCCATATGAGTGTAGTGACAAGAAGTACCTGGGAGGGGACCTAGGTACCGACCGGTGACTTGACTAATGTTGGAAGGGATCGAGAAACTTCAGGGGTGTCAAATGTGGGTGGAGGCAAATACGGAAATAAAGGGTGATGAGTAAGAGTGTGTCGGTCTCAAAGTCGGTTCGACCTTATTTTATACATTATTAATTTCCTGGATTTACAAAAATAAAAGAGTTACCTAAGAACGAATAAACTCCCTCTAGACCTAAGGTCCGTGGACTATAAGTCCGACCTATTCCTCGGGTACATTTCACGGGTGGTGTTTTCGGGAACGGAAAGACCCTTATTAACCCGGTAGGAGTAACTGGGAAGGACCAAAGATTAAAAATGACCGATACTCTTACCTTTTATAACACATCACTTAACAATGTTCTGGGACTAAACAAGGGGTTTCTTCTCAACAAGATGAATCTTTTCCTTTATCTTCCTTTAACACAAAAAAAAAAAAAGAGCTGTCGCACAAAGGAGAAACGAGTATATATAAGACAACCCATCTCACACGTACCGACCAGTGTCGTTCCGTAAGTCAAGTTCCCGTAAGAAATGACCTCTCGAACATGATTTCTTTATTTAATAACGTAAAAGGTATCCTTTATTCGGAACATGAAATATCATTCGAGTTAAAAAAGGTTGTCACAGTAAGTGACTAAAGGGACATAATCTCGATACAAAAACTTGGCTGTCCTAAATGATCCATGTCCTGGATTTTCTGTTTCACGAGGGGAAAATAAGAAGAGGAAACAAAACAAAATTTTCAAGAAAACGAAAATTTTTCTTCAGAGTATGTAAAATATCACAGGACATTGTCCGGACCTTCTTCTATACATGTCACATTGGGAGAGTAGGCTACACTAACCTTAGTCATGAACCATCCAATGAGGTTTCGACTACTTGACTTTCACACATCGACATCTTCGTCTTAAACACGGTCAGAACGGAGAAGGCCCCTACCTCACACCTGATTAGGTCACTGCTGATCGATCTGAAACAAATTCGAGTGAATAAGACGAATGAAATAAGGGGAAACGGAAGACAAAAGAACACTCAAACTTAGTCTAAAGTCTAGGTAATAAGACTACTCGACGAAACCTGAAAGTGTAGAAAAGCCATACCTCCTTCACTCTCCATTTCCTTCCTTTCTCTTCACCCTGAACTGAAAAGATGACCAGAGAACTCAGTCCTCGAGTCCTAAACCTAAGTCCACCGAACCCAAGTCTAAGACCAGGTAGTGAACTAAGTGACCCTAAAACTCGTTTAATGTACTGGAAAATTTTTTGTGAAATTTCTAATAAAATTTATAAACTAATTGATTAGAGCAAATTTTCTAATAAATTAAAATCCATTAATAAAATTAACAAAGTCCATATATTGTACGACTAAGTGTCAAAAATTTCTAATATAAAGAGAATATCAATAGTATTTTATAACCGACATAAGGGATACAACATGACAGATAGAAACATCCAACAAAATCAGTATCATAAAACACGGAGAATTAGAGGATGGGAAGAGAACGGGGAGGGGGTATGGGAGAGGCATGATCCTCGGGGATAAGAGATACACATAATCAGATTAAGAAAAAACAATGCCAGCGATCAAAATGAAAAATCTAAGGTGCACATTCACTATAGTATGCCACAAACAGAAAACAGAGGAAGGGATAAGGTGAATTACGTTATTGGACGTTTTAAAGGAAAGAAAGAAATACCGACTCATTATAAGGTAGCAAAAGATACATGGTGTAGAAGAATTAGGTAAACAGACAACTACCCGTGAATCCAACGAAGGTATAGAACTGATAACATTTATTACGACGACACTTGTAACCCCATGTACATAGGAAAACTTAATCACAAAAGTAAATAAAAAATATAAAAACTATCTATGGGTCCTCACCCTAACGACCCAGTATACCATCAAGACAAAAGTCAAAATTTCCAGGTCAAAGGAGGAGAAATTCTCACCATGTTCTCACCATGTAAAGAATATCTCAACACACTCCTAATTTATCCCATAACTACGTTTCCCGAATTATGTTCCAGACCGTATATCATTTATGAGTTATTTACAAGCTGTAATAATAATTAAGGTGAGATGTGAAAGTACATCTACAATGTGTGACGGATTTGGGATTAATGAATATCGACGGATATCAATGTGTACCTCACTCCACTGTTAATACAATAGTTTGAGTGGTTCATGGGAAACACCACATTAATCTAGAAATTATATAGACGACTTATAGTAGTTCAAATTCTTATCGAATATTTATTATGATTTAATGTAAAATTTAGATGAATATCAATTCCTTTTATTAAATTTACCGTCGAATATTCGGACGATGAGATCTCCAAACTACAGTATAAGTAGTTAAGTCTTTCATCTTAAAGACGACAAACGGAGTCATCCGTGTACGTCTCGACAAGACCGAAGAATCTTAGATGAATCCATAGACAATCAGTTAGCAAAACGGTCCACTTTGATCCGTAAAGTATAAATAAACATAAAGAAGTAAAACCGGAATCTTTCCTCGGGTAGTGTGTTGACTAAATCACTACCTTTCATAAACCGTTTTCAAAATCTCTCACCTCGATTCCAAGTCCTTATGTACTACTATTATTTCTACAATTGGAACATATACTTTACGAGGTAGGTCTACAACGAAACACTTCGTCGATCACGAATACCTCCTTTTTTTCGCTCCTGTTTGATTATTTCTTATTTAGTCACCCTTGGTCCCTACAAAAATCCACAAAACAAAAGTCTCATAGAAATACTCTTTCCTTTAATTGTTCCCCTCCCTTTATGAGGGGTTATATTTAATTACCAAACATTTCCTTTTTTTTTTAGTAAGACCTCTATGACTTTAACTGGATCTTTAACTGGATCTTTAACTGGGTTCATGGTCTACGACTTCGAATTGAAGTCAACCAGTGATCTTTCAATGATTGTTTGGGGTCGACAAAAGAGTCTAACGACTAAGAGAGGAAAACCATTANAATTACCAAACATTTCCTTTTTTTTTTAGTAAGACCTCTATGACTTTAACTGGATCTTTAACTGGGTTCATGGTCTACGACTTCGAATTGAAGTCAACCAGTGATCTTTCAATGATTGTTTGGGGTCGACAAAAGAGTCTAACGACTAAGAGAGGAAAACCATTACCCCACACACGCCATACAACTAAATTTTTATACGTAAAGGTAAGGTAGAGAAAACTCCCTGTCAACAGAAAGAAAATATTTTCTCGAACACTAGTGTTCTTTCACTACATTAAAGTAAACAATCAGTCTGTAAGATCTATCCGCCGTTCTCGAAAAACAAAAAGACTCAAACATCTTTAGATCTTTGAATTTAATACTAAAATTTTAGTTCACCCTCCTTGATTTAGTCTCATTTTGGAGAATGTTGATCTGACTAACTTTGAGAAACATAAAGAAGATTTATAAGGTTCATAACTACATAACTTCTTGGACCTTTAGATGACAACTTTTGTAACCCAAAAGTAAAGGTAATAAAAAAGGGAGGTCTACAAAGAATGAAAAAAAAATTGAAAATCGGTGAACATTAAATTATGAACGAACAAATTTGACTTTTATAAAGAAGATACCAATCTTTCTTTATAGGTCATTACGTAAAACGTATATTAACATTGTAAAAGGACTCCCTTTCTTTGCTGAAACTATCTTGTAGTTTTTGGTAGACAATTACCTCATGCACTTCTATTTTGGTAAAAAGTAAACTTGTACAATTTTTGCTGTACGAAATTTTTGGATCTCTACGAAGGAGATTTTGTGTACTCAAAAACTGTATACGAGTCATTAATATTATGTTTAAAAGACTACGAATCTTCCACAAGTCATAACCATTTGATATAAAAGACTTTGATGGAAGAAACGTCATAAAACATTATTTTTACCTCAAACCACAAAACAAAACAAAACAAAACAAAACTGTTTGGTGTCGTCTTGAGACACCCCCTTTCACTAAATTTAATTGAAAGAAAAATTTATTGAATAACGTTTTAAGGGATTTTACGAATAAAATTTAAAATTCTAATTTATTACTTTTGTGATTATTTATTTAGTACGAGTCTTACCCTCTTAACCTAAACTAGTAATCATAAGACTAGAGAAAATAAGAAAATAAGAACAAAGTCATAACTTCAGGACAAGAATTAAAAAGTCAATTACTATAAAAATTGTTTCTCTAACTATTGATCGAGAAGAACCAGTAGGTCAAGTCAAACCGTACTGGTCGAAGATGGTCTACGACTGGTAAGTCCTAATAAGTCTGTAACTGGAAGCCCAGGTGACGAGTTTACTAAGATGGTGTCACCGGTACACCAAAATAATTTGATACTAGGTCCTTCTTATACAATAGGTGAACACCGACTCACCGTCTAATATCTGTCCTCCGTCAATTTTATTTACAGGGCAAAGACATGGGTTTATTAGTCTAGTCATTTTAGAACCGGTTCCATCATTAGAGTCAAAGTGAGACTAATTTACCGTCCACGATACTTTAAGTCACTGGTAAAATATACTGTCATTTACATAATTTCTGACATAGGTATGATAGTATGTGAATAAATGAATGCAAAGGGGTTTAGACTCAAAAATACCTACCGTCATTCATAAAGATTTTGTGACCTTTGGGAGGACAGTACATATTTACTGTGATTATACGGTATATATAAAAAAGTTGTTCCATTCTATCCATTTTTATAATGAGGCACACAGTTCTCTTACAAAAACAAGAGAAAATTTCTCACCTTAGACAAACATTCCAATAATAAAAAAAAAATTGGTTCCTCAAGAACTAAGATTTGAGAAGGTATAAACTGTGTTTATAAAGTGATAAAAACCGTTTTACAGTTAGGTCACCCTAAATTAGTTTGGATGACAAAGAAAAGACCTGTATCCATTTCTGTCAAAACTACTTGACACATGGAAACCCGTCCAACGAGTTACATGAGTTATGAAAGGGTAAATTCATCCTTACCAGATAGGTATTAATTACTTACAGTTCGTAAAACTCAACGTTTTATATTTTTGGAAATAATGATGATGGTCGTGATAATAGGTCCCTGACTAACAACTAAAACATCTTCCAAGTCGGAGGACAAGGGAAAAAAACACGACAAAAAGGACGAGGGGAGACGACGGACGGGAAACCGGTAAAGTGACGAGTAATCGCGGAGGTGGTCTACGTCCCGTCCGGACCCTTGTCCCAAGTTGAGACCATTTTCCGAACCACCCTTCCTCCGACCCTCATTACTGTCTGTATCCCAAAAGTCTAATGGACAACTAAACTATGTAGGTTCGGTGGGGGTTTGGGACAGGAGTCCCCATTTAAATCACGTCGATACTGTAACTTTAAATAAAAAATAAGCGATAAGTAAGAAAATTATGTAAATATTTTGAAACACTATTTAAAAGTAAGAATATTAAAAGTTTCATCTTATAGAAAAAGTCTTACGACAACCTTCACTTCAGAGAAAAAACAAAAAGGAATCATAACTACTCACCGACGGCTAGTCCGAACCAAATAAATCGTTCCGAAACAGGGACAAGTTTCTGTCTCCTTAACGTGACAGATGAGAACGTAAAACGCTGGCATACCTGACTTAGGGAGGTCCGAAGAGAGAGGTACTCCAAAGAGTCCGTGCTTATGACCTCACCCAACGGTAAAGGAAGAGGTCCCCTAGGAGGGCTGAGTCCTTAGCTTGGACGCAGAGAACGCAGAGAACGTAACCGTCCGTCCAAGAAGTCATCACGGTGGACGATTCACGTGAGAACCTAATCTCCGTCCAACCCCTTACTGTCAACAAATTGAGGACCGTTTACCTCTAATGGAATACTTCGTCCTCCGTGGGACAACCCCACAATTTTCTAGTATCTCGAGTGGGATGGAGATACTGGTTCCCTTCGGTACAGTAGTCGACACCAAAGTGACGACTACACTCCACGGTTTTTTACAAGCTCACAGAGAAACTTGTATTATGACACGTCTTCCGAGTCGTACATTCTGTCTGTCACCTATCTCTTCTTTGAATTCGTGAAACCAAGTGAACAAACAAATGAATACAGAAAGAACCGAACTGGTAAATTTGCGATCCCGAAGTCAAGACTCTGAACAACTGAAATACTGAAATGTAAACAGATTGTTTCAGAAGACCGTCATAATACCTAGTTCCGAACACGATCCAGGACCCTTACATCTCCGGTTGTTTTAGCCGCCATCGACGGAAACCCCACGAGCGTTGCTTTCCTTTGGACTACGGTCCAGCAATCTAGCGACGAGACACGAGTCTACAGCACGCCCATTTACTTTCGGGTCTAAAGTTTATAAAACTTGAGAAAGCTTAATCTCTCTGGAAGGTATCTTCACTAATACAACGAAACTTGAAATATATATATATATATATATATATATATACTTAAACACTTAATCAACATGACCACCCGAGTCTCAATATAAGCGAGTAATAGTGGTGCCGTGTATAGGTCCGATCATAGTCTACATACTAAATAATTTTATCAAGTTAATATAAATCAATGTGCACACGAGTCAGCACAGACTGAGAAATGTTGGGGAACCTGACATCAGCGGTCCGAGGAGACAGGTACCCTAAAAGGTTCTTTCTTATGACCTCACCCTAATCGACTCTTCGGATATAAATCAATTCAATCTGAATTTTGTTAATCCACCCGAAGGGACCACTGAGTCACCATTTCTTAAGTGCACGATAACGTTTCTCTGAGCCCAAATCAAACACCCAGCCCTTCTAAGGGACCTTTTCTTTTACTGTCGGGTGAGGTCATAAGAACGGACCCTTTAGGGTACCTGTCTCCTCGGACCGTCCGAAGTCAGGTACCCCAGCGTTTTTTCAGCCTGTGCTGAATCGTTGATTTGTCGTTGTTATTTTTCTATCCATAATTTATCAGTCTATGTCCGAGGCTTTTCTTTTCCTCTTTCCCTTTGTCTTTCTGGTCTCATTAGGAGAACTCGGCGGTAAGATCGTATAAGTAGAAAAGAGAGAAACAAGAACGTTTTTCTTAAATTAAAATATAAATAGTTTATTAGATTTCTAGTGGTCCACCATTTTGTTGAACTAGTACATAAAATTACAAAGTCTTAGCGCGAAGGTAAACATAAATTTTTAATCGAGACCCTCCCATCTCTCGTGCGACATCAATAGAAAAATGGGAGTCGTGGATCCTGTATCCCTCCTTAAGTGGTTTCACTAATTCTCGAGTCTGACGGACCAAGGGAATAGTCGAATAGTTCCGTTCAACGAGTAACAGTGGTCGGGTCAGAGGGACCTACGTTTTGTCTCCAATTATTATCAAGAGTAGGGAATCCTAACAAAGTATTCTTAATTTACTCTTCGGAAGTTTTTAAAAATAAGTAGTTCTCTGTTCGTGAGTTATCTAGTATTCGTATCTACAATCATATCAAAGTCCAGGTAGTCAAGTCAAGTCAAGTCAGCGAGTCAGCACATTCTGAATTATTTACAGACCCCTTGTCTTACTATCATAAAGTAATTACACGTTTTTTCGTACCGGAAAGTCAAAAACAAAGGTCATGATTCACACCTAAACTTAACTCAAGGAAGAAATTAGTCTCCAAAACATAAAAACCTCACGGGTGTGTTCCCAATTTTCATGTTGGACATCCGTAGTTTCGTCACAAATAGTGCTAAAACTTAAGGTCGGATACGGAAAGGTGAATTCTTGATGCGACACTCGGTGATAGTCGGTCCGGGCTACGTCTGAAACTTGCGGAACGAGATATAATTGCAAAGGTAAACGAGTGGGGACCTTTATCGTAAGACGAAAGGTTTTATCTGAGACCGTGAGATGGAATTTTCTTAAAAAACAGTGTCGAAACCTAGTAGTCTTTTTGTCTTTTCTCGAAATAACCGTTTTGCAGTCTTCTATTAAAAGTTTCTATCAAAGACTAAAAAAAAGATGTACTTGAGTAAAAGTAACAGACAGAGGGTAAAGGAAAGGAGGACTAAAAATCATGATTGGACGTTTCTTTCTACTCCTCTGAGGCAACTATTGATAAACAAAGAAACTGAAGAAAATTCCGACAAAACTTCGTGAATTTCACTGTGTATTTCGTCACCCCAAATATCGATCCCTAAGTAACCCCCTTTTAGATTGCGGGATCCAAATGTAGTGACATCCGTATCCTGAAGCGTCATCCTTATTGTATCCATCGTTACAGTGTATTGAATCTTCAAATTCGTAATTGTAATGGTTATTTCCTTCACGTCCAGCCGGTTCAAAGATCTGTTAGGTTTATAAAAGTCAGAACTCCCTCGTGGGATAACGTCCTTCGTGGTTGTGGGTCCCTCCATACCTCCTCGTCCCTTAGCATTTCTAATATCGACTATGATAAGATATATTTTATGGTGAACAAAACGTCAGAAAATAGTAAGGGACAAAGTTTACTAAGACTGTAGTCTCTTCTGCATATAGGCGGTCACACACAGACTTCAACTAGGGTCTTAGATTAAAGAAGTAATGTCTTAGAGTCATTCTTTTATGTAAAAGAAAGGACGACAACAGGAGAGTCTACCGGGTTGAAATTACCAGAAATTTAAGGGATTACCTGAAGGGTCCACCGTATCTTAGGTGGACAGTTATGTCCTCTGTCTCCTTTGAGTCCAAGCTAGGGACCCAGTCCTTCTATGGGACCTCATCCTTTACCATTGGGTGAGGTGATGAAACGGATCCTTTAGGGTGTCTTTCTCCTCGGACCACCCGATGTCAGGTGTCCCAACGTTTCTTAGTCTGTGCCGACTCGTGTGTGTGTGTTTAAGGGATTACGTAAAACTACTTCGTAAACGTCTGGACCGAGGGAGAGTCAACCATCTAGACACCACCTTGACGTTCATGTTTACTGGTAGAGACACCAGGGGGGGGGGTGGTAAGAGAACTCTCTGACCGTAAGCCACTCATCACGAAGAGTATGGTGACCTGAAAAGCACGGTGAATCCTTTAGGGTATTGTAAAGTAAGAGGACGCGAGAATGAGTTAAAAGGTAAAGAGAAGATCCTCATCCAATACAAACTAAAAATGTAGGAAGGTAGAGGAAAGAATAGAAACCTGGCAGATAAAGGGTATACCTAACCTACTTTTACTTGAGTAAGGGTTGGGATTAAGTGTAGGGATATTAAGAAAAGTCTCTTCACCATATCTCAAATGACTGAAAGGTAAACCTAAACGGTAAATCTCACGAGTAAAGGTCCGATAGTTTGGTTTTGTTACCAAATAATTCAGACATAAAAGTAAACCAGTACGAGAAGGAGGTCCCCATTAGACGAAGAAAACATCTGTAATTTTAACTGGTTACTTACTCGGTCCGAATCCTAAAACATATAACAAACGTACTATAAGTCCGTCGACTACTCGATGTGTCTTAACAAACTTGAGATATTATAATATTCGTCTTTTTACCGTTGAAACAGGTTACGTATTGGTCAGACGAAACGACAATTTAGGGATTAGAGTCACATCTAGTTAACCCTGGGTAAAATCTTTAATATCCTTGTTTTGTAGAGATAATGGAATGAACGTAACAGTTTTGGAGAGTTCCTAAGGAATCATAAGTGTCTCTTGGGTAAGTATAGTACGAGTAACCGTTGTGTACCAAAGGATAATTAACGTATGTAGTATAATTACATATCTAACATATTACACTCTCTCGAACCGGTATGTACCAGTGCCATACTTCTTAAGGGAACACTGACTGAAAAAAAAATTACTTATTTCTTAAAAGACGGACTCTAATAATTTTATACCACACATAAGTCGTGATGATAAACGATAACAAAATTCACTATACAATACTATTCTAAAATCTGGGGGTACACTCTTCGACTGTAAAATATAGGTATTCCGTTTGTGTCGAAAAACTTGGACACACTTTTAAATCCACAGGACAAAACACTAAAAATAGAAGAGTACTTAAAAAACTCTTTTACAAATCTGACTAAAGGAATGTCAGTACTTTCAGAGAAACCCTCTTGAATGCATACACTTTTTCGGTAGATCTTTCCTCTAAAGAACTCTTGGGAACCATTACCACACGTTCAAATTAGTGAGGCGGACACTGTCCTTCCAGAATTCTGCAAGTTGGATTTAAAGAGGAATATGCCAAAAGTCAAGTAAAGGAGAACAGAACAAGGATTACCACTATCTCTTGTAGACCATACAGGAAAAAGTTTTATTTGGAAGGATGAACCTTATCGTCTTTCACACGTGTGCAACCCAGGATTGTCTAAACCCAAACTCGGACCAGGAATAGAGAATGATTGGAATCCGGCAATAATGGAGAGACTAGGCCTTAAAGAAGAAAACACTTCACTCCGACTAGTAGGAAGGGAACGTCAAAATCGATTGTACAGGGTAAGGACCATTTCGGAGTTGTACACCATAGAACATAACAATAACAATTTTAGACACTTAAAATAACAGTCGAAAAAGTAAAACGCATTATTGTAAGGGTCCAGAAAGACTGCCACAAGAAAAGAGGTTGGGTGACTAGTACCAAGACCCAAAGGGTCCACCGAACCACCATCTCTTAGACGGACGGTCACGTTCTCTGTGTCCTCACCCCCGAAACTACGGAACAACCCTTCTACGAGATCCTCCATTACCGTTGGGGGAGGTCATAAAGAACGGACTTTTTAAGGTGCCTGTCTCCTCGGACCGTCCGACATCTAGAACCCCATTGTTTCTCTATCTGTACCCGGTCTGTACTGATTCGACGTGCGTGTGTTGGTACCAAGATTTGTTCTGAAGTCTACCATACCATCACCTTGTGATCCAAAAGTTACTTTCCGGAGAGACTGAAGGAAAGGTCGAATTACTTAAAGGTCCATATACTGGAACCTGTTCAGTGACTTGTAGGAACTCAGGCAAACGGGTATACATTCTACCCCTACTATTAAGACTGAAGAGATGGAAGGAGTGACCTAACCTCACTCCTATTTTTTTCAGTAAATACTCAGTGGTTCGTGGGGTGTTAGTATTTTACTATCGTCATTCACATTAGTCGTTCATTTTTTAAATTATGAATTGTTATCCCACTTTCTTTAACCAGAACAATGAATAGATTGAAAATTTTGTATCTAGAGACTTGAGTCGGAGTGGGAATAGGACGTCTCGTTAATGTCTCGTAAATGAGAAAGAGACAAAGGTGAAAGTAGTCGAGAATACCAACCTTCCGATTTTGACTGTTGAAAGTTTCTACATGCTGTCTGTGTATAATTTTGTCGAAGTTGTAATGTCCCGAATTCAAACACATGTCTCTCCAACTTAGTCATTCGTCTAAATCCACGTATTTCTGTCCCGGTCCACATTATTTCTCTACTGTACTGGGTCCTCCCCCCTTTACTCGTCGTCTCTAGAGACGTCGCTACCTGTCATTACCTCTCCTAAGACTCTGAATCCTATCGGTGACGTTTCAAGGCTTGTCTTCTTACAACACCAGTTTGTGTAGACTCATTCTTCTCTTGCAATCCTGAAGACCCTGACGAGTCTTAGATTCACTGGAACCTCCAATCTCCCTTGGACCCGTCATCTCCTCTATCGGTGTAAATTCATTTATAAATGTACAAAATAACCAAAGTAACAAATTTAGATAACCTATATGTCAATTCTCAAACATCAATTAGTTTTCGAAAAGGGGTACAAACCTAAACCTAAGTAGAAAAACACAACAATGGAGTTAAGTCAAACCACGGTCCAAATTAATGTCTTGATTACACGAATTCAAACCCATGATCTCTCACCTTAAACCAATTTATAGGGACAACTAATGAATTTACTGAGCTCTCAGATTCTTTTGATCGGTGTCACTAGGTCGACAGGAAAAGCCTAAACATGTACGACGGAAGGACCTCAGGAAAGAGGGTACCGACAGACACTGGAATCGGTAACTTAGTACATTAGCAAAGACCGGAGGTTTCAGTCACTAAGACTCGTCCGTCTCACCACCACACTACAGTACAGACCCCGTACTCGGACATGGGAGTGGTGTGTGTCCAGGGCGGGAAGGACCAGAGCCGTCGAGTTATGTGTCACGAACCGTGTAGCACTCGCGAGTTATTTAAATCGATGAAAAGGACAGAGAGGGACCTAGAGTTTATCCTTATAGGTTTAAACTCTTGTGGTGGTATCGTAAACTGAGGGGTCAATTTTAGGTACCTCTTTCGACTCCGTCAGCACTCCCTTACGTTCAGATTCTTCTACCGACGTGACCAAATGTCGCGCCGAAGAGTACTTAGTATTTTTCTGGAGAATGCCCTAATTACTCAAAATCGAATTACGTTTTAACTATTTGATACATATTATAACACTGTAAACTTTCGTAAGTCTTACTTTTTATCGACTACCCCCATGTACAAAACTCCACGAACCACAAGGTGTAAAAAGACTGGAGTGAGACGGGGGGTGGTTTTTTTTGCTAGTCTTCCTTCCGGGGGATGTAACGAAGGTTTAAAGACTTATCCCTTTTATAGTTTGACCTTTCCTTCGAAAACTGTCGAAATATGTAACTGTCTATAAAAATTTTATTTTTTAAAGAAAGAATGAGAAAGAGACCCATCTTTTTCATCTGGGGAAAAGAAGAAAAGAGGAGGAACTGGAATTTAAAATCTTTTATATAAGAATAAAAAGAAAAATTAAATTAAAATTAAAGTCTAAGTGTACGTCAATGTTCTTTAGTATGTCTTTTTAAGGAAAGAGTTCAACAGCGTAAAGGGGGAGTTACCACCGTAAAACACCTTGATACCATGTTATAGGGTCGATCCTATAACATACTCATGTTAGGGAGGTCTAAAGAGGTCAAGAAACACTTGTGTAGACACACGCATACACACACAAAAGTCGAGACATGTCAAAATGGTGGACACTTCTAAGGACATAGATGGTGGTCTCCATAAGAAAGACTTCTGACAGTCAACGAACTCTCAAAAGTCGTGTAGGCCACTACTGTCTGTACTTCTACACAGAAGAGAAGACTTGTGTGTCCTTGAAACACACTGACGTCGCTCCACCTCTCACCTTTAGACCGGGCACCGAGGACAGACACCGACACATCAATGAGAAAGTGTAAGGGAGTAATCTTTCCCGACCGACCGGGTCTGTCTTAGTATCCACCCGAACCGTGTGTCGATTGATGAACGGACCTCATTGAATGCGAAAACATGACATAATTCTCAAGACGGTTAAAGTCTCCGGTCCTTCGTTTCTCAACCGGATCCTCACATTGTGTGGACGAAAAGGGGTCCGGTGTTTGTTGTCCGACTACACTCATGGACAAACGGGATCATCCTATATGACTTTGAACAGAGGTCTCTGGACTCCGACACCTATTTACGAAGGAGGGTGGGTGGGGGTCTTCGCACGAAGTGTATCTAAAATCTACAGGTACTCCTGTCTATAAGTGACCTCCTTTACAGGACAATTAACGTGAAACGGATAGACCGGGTCAGAGATCTTACTTGACATCATCTTAGGGTAATAGCACTCTGGAAATCTTTATATATGTGAACTCTTACGGTGTCATTCCACACATACACACACGCGTACACACACGAGTCAGCACAGGTTGACAAACACTGGGACGCCTGATATCGGGTGGTCCGAGGAGACAGGTACCTTAAGAGGTTCGTTCTTATGACTTCACCCATCGGTAAAGGAAGAGGTCCCCTAGAAGGGTTGGGTCCCTAGTTTGGGTCCAGAGGACGTAACGTCCGTCTACGAAATGGTGACGTGGGTGGATCCTTCGGGGTGTTATCGTAATGTAAGGGATTAAAATTTTGTCTAACGTGGACAGTGTATGCATATGTGTCGTTTCGATTTGACTCTACGTTTGTCATCCGTCTACCTGTCCTACGGAGTGGTCGATTCAGAGGATATGAGGTTAGACTCTTTTTGACCTAAACATTCATCGAGGTTGACATTTATACTTTTACAGACTTACTACTTCCAGACAATACAATGTGATCAGTGAGGACCTTAGACTCACAAACTAATCTACTGGTCTTAAATACCACTACTACCACTACAAACCTGTACTTTTGGTTACTCGTTTTTCGACATTTAGACTAGTGATACCGTTGGTAAATCTCTTGTGTACATGACATAAATAACGGTGACAGGATAACCTAGGATTTAGGGTTGATTCAGTGTCGTATATGTCACGAATAAAAGCAGAGACCTACTCATGAAAAGGATAACCGTTTCACTTTAATTTTTTAGTACCAAACGTTCACTGTAGGAAATAAACCCCACCATTGTTAGTAGAACAGATTTGTGTCCGAATGAACACTTAGTCTACCTCTGTAAAACTTTTAGAACCTTTCCGTCTTTTTGATACACAATTTTTCTTTCACAATATTTTCTCATAGTCCTGTCCGATAATGAAGGTATCGTTTCAAGAAACCTGGACTGAACTAGGTTTATTCACACCATCTCTGGCGACCGCACTGGGACCTTCACCGTTCGCTCTCGGTCGCCGGGAGGCAGGACACAGGACAACAGACAGTGACTCTGGAACAGTTTCGCTACGGTCTTCTCACTAAAAACATTCATACTTTTACAACCAGACAGACGACGAAATAGACGGGCAGCCATTGGGATCTGAATCTCTAATTTATTAACTCAAGCGAGTACAAGACGTCCACTGTCATACTTTCGACTCTTGTTAATTCACAGGTCGAGTCCCAGTATGGTGGAGCGATCGACCCTGTTCTTGGTCCAAAGGACTAAGGATCAGGTAACGAAAAAGGGACGTCCCTCGTCGACGGACAGTGGGGGGTCAGAACAGAACCAAAGGGTAAACATCACAACTGTCAGGAGGCCGCGGTGGAGAAAGGAGTCCAGGACACAAGCAAAGGGTCCCGACGGCATTGTTTCCTCGTACTTGGAGCCCCGGAATTGTGTTGTGCTTAAATAAGAGATTACCAAGACCTTTCGTTTTCAGGTTTTTCGCATCTCGGTACGAGACAGACTTCCGAGATCCTCTGTGACACAAGGTACGGTAAGGGAACCGGAGCCCACGATGACCATCGAGAACTACAAGAACTGAAGACCGACGCAGCGAGGTCAGAGAGGAAGAGGACGGAAGGACACGCAAGGGTACAGAGAAGAGAACTTCCTTGTGGTCAGTAGAAACTAACACAATTCAACGAAGTCGGTGTAGGTCGAGAAACGTCGGGACACCTGACATCAGGCGGTCTGAGGAGACAGGTACCCTAAGAGGTCCGTTCTTATGACTTCACCCAACGGTATGGGAGGAGGTCCCTTAGAAGGGGTGGGTCCCTAGTTTGGACTCAGAGAATCCAGAGGACGTAACCGTCCGTCACAGAAATGGTGATTGCGGTGACCCTTTCGGGGTAGAAACTAATGCCGGGTGGGATTACTGGGGTCGAATTGAACTAGTGCATATGTTTCTGGGACAAAGGTTTATTCCAGTGTAAGTATCTACGTGTTTCCCAATCTTGAAGTCGTAGAAACTTCCCCTAGTGTCAAGTTAGGTATTATCCAGATGAATCGAAGGTTTGGTATAAATCTTGATCCGTCAGAAACATTGTGTGGCACTCTTGACATCACTCAAAGTAATTCACATTTCGTAGTATAGGTTATAAACATCAAACAATGTTATTGTGTAACTTTTCTAAATATCTGACAAAACCCACACTAATAACCTAATTAAGGGGTGAAACTTTGGTAAACAACCCAGGACAAATAAATTTCCTCCCTTACTTATCTGGACTTTTGTGGATTAAAAGTCAAATGGGACCTTCGGTTATTTTCAAAAAACATTTCTTAACTTTTGACACAGTGTCTTGTAAGCGTGACATAAACACATCATGAAATCAGAATAGAAGTCAACAATCTACGAACAAACGTACACGATTGCGGACATCGATTCTGCATTTTTTTATTTTTGTTTTTTGTTTAAAAACTTTTT
The DNA here is from genome assembly GCA_006410555.1 of Capra ibex. Taxonomy (NCBI): domain Eukaryota; kingdom Metazoa; phylum Chordata; class Mammalia; order Artiodactyla; family Bovidae; genus Capra; species Capra ibex. The sequence goes on along the minus strand of SJYO01018757.1, from coordinate 36,036,820 downwards.
AATAAAACACCATTATTTCAGATCTTGTCTTACACACGAGTTTCATAAAGTACCACACACATGTTAAAAATTCATCTTTAATTTTTCTTTCTTTAGGATGGACGTCAGTCGTAAGAGGTGACAAACGTAAGGGGACTTGAAGGGAACAACTTATGTCAGTAAACACAAAGTATTTGTAAGAAGGACTGAAGTAAGAGAAATCGTAATAAACTAGCTAGACCCTCCTTTACAGGTATATTGGAATTAAACATGTAAAAAATTTTTCAGAAAAAATTTCGTTCATTACCCTTACATACGACACAGAAAATAATTGAAAATATATACACTAAGGTTTAGAGAGAAATTTAATTACAGAAAATCGAAGTTTAACTGAAGAAGGGTATTCCGATCAGGGGTAAAGGATATTAGAATGTCTGGATCCTCTTGTAAAAGGGAAGACAGCAAAACTATTAATGCAGGAGGCACGAGTCACCACCGGATAATTGATTGTACTTATGACACCCGAACGTTTTATCGGAGTTTAAAGGTATATAATCTTGACACTCTTAAAAGATATTACCACGAAATCGTTATTACTACCTCCACGTCCGTAAAGGACTCCTAATTACTGGTCGACCCTCCTTGGTCACCGGGAACCGAGACGGAGGGTCGGTCGGTAATTAAGGCTCCTTTACAGAAAACGACTCCAGCAATGACGATAATGTTCGAATTTTACCTTTTTGTATTATCCGCATACTCAATGAAAATACCCAACTACGTCAAAGGTTACCATACATGATTAAACTTTTTTACTGACACATATGTATTGTTAACATTCAGTCTGACAAACTTAGTAGGAAATCATAAGGTATACAAAATATTGACCTCAATATGTCAAGAGATGGAAAGGACGAGTTTTTTTTTTTTTTTTTAACTGAAGAATTAAAGATGTAACCAAGTTCCGAAGTTTCACGACACAAAGTGACTGTATAAATCTTTGTAGTCAAAGACAATAGTTGAAGTTTATTATAAGTACAAAGTGTGTACCCGACTTTCCTTTTTTTTATTCTCAAGTAAAAGGTAAAAACACTACTATGAAAAAGAAAATCTTACTTTGTAACTTTCTTTTTTAAAATTCGGGACATTATTTAACGACACGACGAAACTAAAAAAAAAAAAAACGACAGTAGACATATTCTCTGTCGGAATATAAATATGAAAGGGTATCACTGAGGTACTCTGTTGTTACGTGTTGAATCAAAAAGTCGTGACGTCCCAAAAATTTTTTAGATATAATTTATAACGTTGATACCCTTTGGGAAATTATGTTGTTTGTGTGTTTTTTGTGAATTTTTACTTCGGTTTCACAGTTTTACGAAGAATGGTGCGAGGAAAGAGAAAAATTATTCATCGTAAAAACCATAAAAAGGAAGACTAGAATTAGTAGACCGTAACAAAAAGTAGAGTCAATAATCGTCTCGGTTGGATCTTTGTAAGGATTTTCAACATTTTCCCTCTTGGACTTGTCAGGACCTTATAACGGTAGGAACGGGGCTACCTCTTTACACCTGTCGTAGTACGTCGGCACTCGGACACCCGGCAAAAATGGACAGAGTGGACAATCATTGAGAGACACAAACAGTTTGGAGGTTACATCCGGTCCGAGTCACCCCTTAAACTTTATAACGTCCTGTGTCTACACGTGATTTTCGTCATCCTTAGTTCGATTCTTCAGGACAGGATAAACCGGGAGTTAAAGGACAGGGTGAAGAAGTTTAAACGAACATCGGATGTTCAGTAACAAGTACAACCATCGGAACAGACACGAGTCTGAAAGAACTCGGATGAAACAGTTTCCAGAGATACAGAGGGGTAAGACGAAGAGGTAGAGGAGTTGAAAACGGTAGATGTCTTTCGAATCTACGGCGAAACGCAGAGACTGATAAGGAGACAAAAGAAAGTGAAAACAACTTCCACGATCCTAAGAGGGTCAAGAAGACCTCGTCGTTACGGGTTATCTTGTAAGACGCAACTACCTTTACAATTACAAGACATAAACACGGTAGGTTATACCTTCAGTGATCGGTGTACACCGACGAACTTGTTGATTTTACATCAACCACGCAAACTTCTTGATTTATAAACCAAAATGAAGTAAAATTGATTAACTTCAAATCTATCGAAGTGTACGATCACTGATGACATAACCAGTTACGTCAGTAGAACCTAGGTAATATAGAAGCGGAACGGAGGTAATAGACAGGAAAAATGGAAGTCAACTCAAATCAAGTCAACGAGTCAGTACAGATGGAAAAACGCTGACGTACTTGACGTCGTACGGTTCGAAGGGACAGATAGTGGTTGAGGGTCTCGAATGAGTTTGAGTACAGGTAACTCAACCACTACGGTAGGTTGGCAGAGTAGGAGACAGTAGGGGAAGAAGAGGGCGGAAGTCAGAAAGTGTCGTAGTCCTAGAAAAGGTCACTCAGTCAAGAAGTGTAGTCCACCGGTCTCATAACCTCGAAATCGAAGTCGTAGTCAGGAAGGTTACTTATAAGTCCTAACTAAAGGAAATCCTACCTGACCAACCTAGAGGAACGTCAGGTTCCCTGAGAGTTCTCAGAAGAGGTTATGGTGTCAAGTTTTCGTAGTTAAGCAGTCGCGAGTCGAAAGAAACATCAGGTTGAGAGTGTAGGTATACACTGATGACCTTTTTGGTATCGGAACTGATCTATCTGGAAACAACCGTTGCATTACAGAGATGAAAAATTATACGACAGATCCAACCAGTATTGTAAAGAAGGTTCCTCCTTCGTAGAAGATTAAAGTACCGACGTCAGTGGTAGATGTCACTAAAACCTCGGGGGTTTTATTTTAGACAGTGACAAAGGTAACAAAGGGGTAGATAAACGGTACTTCACTACCCTGGTCTACGGTACTAGAATCAAAAGACTTACAACTCAAATTCGGTTGAAAAAGTGAGAGAAGAAAGTGAAAGTAGTTCTCCGAGAAATCAAGAAGAAGCGAAAGACGGTATTCCCACCACAGTAGACGTATAGACTCTAATAACTATAAAGAGGGTTGTTAGAACTAAGGTCTAACACGAAGTAGGTCAGGTAGCAAAGAGTACTACATGAGACGTATAGTTAAGATGACACAGAAAAAGGGGACTTCCTCTGGAATTACGGGAAGATGAAGTTGAAATGGTATAAGACGGAAACCAGAGAACGGATCAAGCTATACTGTTTTAGCTCCTCGGAGACACGTATCTGGATCTCCTTCATATCTCTGGTTCTCTCGTATCAGGTCCCTGAATGAACTAACATGTCACCAACTCTGTGATGAGACGGTGACGTTCCCCACGACCAAGTTAGGGACCAACTTCTTGATTCTAGGGTGTACGGAGCACCACGTCGGTTTTTAAAAAATTCTTTTCTTTTGTCAGGTAAAGTAGAGGAGACTCCCGAATGTCTCATCTTCCTTGGTCTCAAAAGACCCAATATCCCTTGTCTGTCGAGTACTAGGTCGTAATTGGTCCTCATTCGGTAAACGCCTAAAAGGACTTCCTGAAATACCGAAACTCTACCCTGCATAATGTTTTCTCACACTAAAATAAATATTTTCCCAACCTTTGAAAATTTGGTAAAATTTACTCCATCAAGTATTCCACATTGTGGTAATGGAGAATTTTATGGTGTGGTCACGGAGTCTTAATTCCACTGACATACAGTACCCACAAAAAGTCGAGTCAAAGTCAAATACGACGGACAAGGTCGCATTGATGGTCGTCGTGAGGACGGTCAGAGGTTCCACAGGTCGAACCCCCCATTTAGGATATTAGGGGACGGATGTCAGACGGATTTAAAATACGTATGTGTGTTTGTGTACGTCAAACATGGAGAGGCTTAGAACAACGTAAACACGAGAATCGAATGAAGGTCTAAGAAGAAGGCACAGTGAAGAGATAGTCCAGTAAGGAGACAAACCTTTGACGGTTATCGAGGACTTAGTTAATATTTAAAAAGTTCGGAGTATTTATCTTGATAACTCGAGACAAAAAAAGGAGTGTATGTACATCGGTTCACTTATTCGAAGGATAAGGTGCTTGTTCCGCCTGTGAAAGAGTGGAAGTGAAACTGACCTTAGAGAAAGAGCGTACAGGTCGACGACTTTTAGAAGAGGTCGGAAGGTGCAGGTCAGATCTGTGCTGAGAAAATACTTCATTGGGGACTGAGAGGACCCGTCTTCACCCGACAGAGTGGGGACTTATGCTTGTATACAACAATCACGGAACGAATTTCGTACTAGGTAAAAGGAAACATGACTCTGAAAAACTTATCAAGGGTAGCAACAAATCGTCAAAATGTTTGAGAAACTCTTCTCCATGGTGCACAAAACGTAAAAGAAATTTTGGGTCCTGTCCCCATATGTCATCAACGAATTATGTATAAACAACTTATTTTAAATTTTACGAATACCGACCCGTTGAATCCAGTAAGGGTTTGCTACTAAAGAATTTTGACACATTAACCTTCGAAAAAAAAAAAAAGGGTTCATAAAGGTGTCAAATACGGTAATTAATATCATGAGTCTCCTTAATGACGACGATAATTAGAGAACCTAGGTTATGAATCTCTGTATTTATATTCACTGTAATCGAGATGGTGATTAAGTCACCATCTCGCAAGTCACTCTAATGTTTAATCCCTCATCTGAATCTTCATCTTCAGTCTTTTTATGGACGTTTCTATTGTTTTACATCTATTAGAACGATTCAAATCAAGTCCTTGTGTCAGATTCTACTTTGACGGTTTGTTCTAACTATTGTACCACCGGATGAGAAGACGTGAAGACCTTTCTCGACACAGATAAACCCCCTTAAAAGGAGGTTTATTTTTGGGGGTTTTTTTACACAAAGACTCACTGAAAATATTTCTAGTAAATTTCTTCATTGTGAACAACTAACCCTACCTGTTTTCTTTCGACGTACACCGTTTTGAACAGACACTTATATGAATTACAAAAATTAGTAAAAGACATATATATGCCATGTGACTTAAATCTTTTATTTAATCAAAAGAAAATTTTTTAATATAACATTAAAATTTTTCACGTTAACTGTATATTGTAATATAATCAAAATCCACATATCGTATTACTAAGTCACAACCACACATAACGTTTTCCTAGGCGTATTATTTAGACCAATTGTAGATAGTAATTGATATTAACGATACGAGATTCACGTGCGAGTACTGAATTGTGACCTTCAAACATGGAAAACTGACAGAAGATCTACAAAACATATAAACTAAATTCGTGGCATATACAGGTACCATTTGTTTTACTATTTAAGAATTCTCCTTTAAGTCATTTCTTTATAACGTTGATAAAAGAGTTATCTGTTAAGAAATTTTAAATTAATTAGCTGTAAATTTTTAATACACACCCGTACAAGGATTGGTGTGTTACTCTGAAATCTAAAATTTCCCACCATTGTTTTCTTATTCGTAACCTATACAAATGAAAAAAAGTCTGAGAACGTTCTTTGAATGGTTTTGTGTATACGTGTGGGACATGTTGAAGTTTGTCTTTTACCGAAAAAGAGATGGGTGAAGAGAGGGACGAAGGGTGTTAGTCATAGTGCTGGAGCACCATAGGTTCAACCAGTACAGACTGAGAAACGTTGGGGTACCAGATATCGGACGGTCCGAGGAGACAGGTACCTTAAAAGGTCCGTTCCAATGACCCCGTCCAACGGTAAAGGATGAGGTCGCCTAGAAGGACTGGGTCCCTAACTCGAACGTAGAGAACGTGACCGTCACTTAAGAAGTGGTGACTCGGTGGACCCCTCGGGTGGTGGTGGTACTGATGGTTATCCGAATTCATAAACTTCATGAAAGTGTAAAAATACGATGTACTCTTCATTTCTTTTTGATAAGGACTTTCACGTAAATTTTATGACAAAAGTTTATCAATTAGAAGACCAACATGTTTTGTCTTCGGCCAACAATCTTTAGAGTACACGAAGTTTGTAAATCTTCCGCCATTCACATTTCCTGATCTTCGTACTCAGATCACGAAGAACCTCCCACCGGCATACGGGTATCGATTCTCTTTTTTTTTTTTTTTGGTCCTTCCTCTTCTTACCCAAATCTATTTAAGGTTCATCTCTACTTTATTAGTATAGGAACAATACATACCTACTGCAAACTCTTTCCTTCGACTCGGCGTCTATTTCTATGCTCCCGATAAACACCATCATTCACTTCGGTACCGACACCTATTTCTAGCGATCTTTTGCACCTTTTTCTTTTCACTCCCCCTTTTTCCTCCACTACGTCTTTCACCTCTTCTTTCCCTTATACCCTCGTAATGTGTGTCCCTCTACTTTATCCGACGATCCCTACCAAATACCGGGTCACCAGCGAGGTACTTGTCCTGCAGACGTACTGAGGGACCGGGGAAGGAGTGGGCTCGAGTCGAGTACCAGAAACTCAAGAGGTGTCTGAGTGACTTTATTCGCGTGGTGTCTGTCGTCACTCGGGACGTAGGACCACTACGGTAGTCGCGAGTTTCTGTCGTTCCCTTACTCTGGTTCCTCTTAGGAAAACCTCCGGTCTAGTAATTGAGGATAGATACTGTAGGGAAAAAGGCAGACCCTTTCAATCTAAGAGAACACGTTAATCGAAACGTCTTACCTCGCCAAAACAACCAAATGACTATGACAACTCGTTTTACCCGTGTTCACGCTCAGGACCGGGTCGTCAACTAACGTGGAAGGAAAGACTCCATCTACACTTACACTTCTTCTCTCTTTACAGGGACCCCACAACGACTAATTTGACTGTCGGAATCGAAAGTCCTAGTAATCTAAAGTTTCTGTTTTTTTTTTTTCCGGGTGGTTCTACTAGAGGAAACGTGCCTAGTCTACTACTCCTTGACTCAACATTAAACCCTGAGTAAGTGTTCTTTTCCAGACTTCCCAAAAGTGTACTTATCCTAGCATTCCCAGTCTTACGGTCCTAGACACGGGTGGCGTCAGAGAGACTGGACATTATCTGAAACGTAGATTCTGACCGACTTGTCAAAGTCATTACGTCCTCTTTCCGAGATAAGACATCTCGATTAACGTTTTGTTTTGAGTGAAGAGGTCTACCTTTTACCCTATGAGTTTAGGTGACTTCCTTTCTTTGTCAAAGGGGGTGGTGTCGAGACGTCAGAAGGTACCCAGAATACATACACGTCATTTGTAAATACTGGTATAAATCCAGGTCCGTCGTACACCCTAAAACACGATCATCAACGACTACTTATGGAGGTTATCCTTAGGAAATACAGACTCCATAGGTACCATTGATTCAACTCGGGTAAAGGTAACACGACAATCGACCGGTATGAAACTGAGACACCCGAAGTCCTAAGGATTAAGGAGATTGTTGGGTCTCTCCATCCATTCACGAAAAGTCTTTTCGTTTGAATTCGTTCCCTAAACTCTAAACTTCTTATGGTGTATCGTTGGTTCTACTATTAAAAACTGAGTGTCCAATTAAATTAACTCCTCACGAGGTTTCAGTTTTTAAGGTATCGATCGTTGTCTTAATACTAATAATCCTTTTATTATCGAAAAGCAAAAAAACGTGGAGACTTTAGAAGACGCTACAATACCTGAAGTGGCAACCAACATATACAACATCCATCGAGCACAAGTGGGACGTGAACCGTCTCTAGCGATCTAAAACAATGGAATTATCGTTACAAGTAAAAAAATTCATGTCCCTTTATAAATTGTATGATCTTTTTACGAAACTGTATTACCGTAATTATAATATTACAAACATATAGGAAAAAAGGGGATCCTATGGGACGTTTACAAGACACGGGTAAATTGTGTGTATCCACACGAAAACAAACGTACACGGGACCGGTGAACTCGTGGTCGTATTTTAACAGTCACCGGAAATAAAGAATCGAGTAAATTGACCCTAGTCTGTATCACCCTACATAAAATAAGTGAAGTCAAAAAAACTTGTAATCACATAAAAACGAACTAAAAGACTACCACGTGAAAAAAAAAAGTACTTTTCCGTAAAATAAAATTTATATCATCATACATGGACAGTTAAATAAAACATGATTTGTAAATATTCATCTTTACTTTCGTGACACATATTTACTTCACACTTACGTGACTTTTATAATATCGACGACAAAATTTTATCAATATAATTTAAATTTAGATTCAATCAGGAGTCTGAAAGATTTCAAAAGGATAAACTTACCTTTATGTTACACCTGACGTGGTCTCACTGTAAAAAGGTAAAGGGGTAACGGTTCTACCCTTCTGTGAACGTGATTCGTAGACTCAGGTGTAGATAAAAAGTGATTATAAGTTTGACAGTAGTACCGATTTTACTACCTCGTAGTTTACATACTTAAGATCCCTTAGTATAGTCTAAATGAATATTAACTAAACACACGTTCCTCTCGTCCGGAGATACAGCCTCTCTTTTTTTCAAGGCTTTACATATTCTTTCTTACCTTTGGTTCTTAGTAGGGATTCCTCTCGATAAACGAGTAAGTCGAGTGGAAAGAGGATAGTCACGATTAGGACCCGTGGTACGGTTTATAACTCCTATGCGACCACTCGTGAAGTTCCGGGGACGACAGTCCCTAGAATGTAAGATTTCTCCCTGATACTTGTCACCGGATCAATGAGTTCTTATTTCTACTAGTAAAGAACGGGACTACTCTCAACACCTATCTCCACTTGGTTCAAGTACATTATCTCCTCAGTCCCTCCGACGAAATCCACCCCGTTAGACCCACCCGTAGCACCTCCTCCACGGTACACTTGAATCTCGGGGTTCCCTCTGTTTCGGTCGGAGTGTCGACCATCTAGACGACCGGACCGACCGTAATTGTCGTCTACCCTTACTCCGCACCCCCCAATCTTCCCCGAACGACTCGTAAGTCTAAATAAAAAGAATAGGGAACCTAATACTTCTTACGTTATCAGTCTTATGGGTTCCTAAACAATCTCTATAATATTCTCCGTCCTTTTTCCACTGTCCTAAGTGAGACAGATAAGAACACTATGGATACACTGACAAACATTCGAAATTTTATATTATTTCCAATGGAGAGGGTGGAATCGGGTGGAAAATAAAAAGTCGTGTCTAAATTCTTTCGTTAGTTTCGTCAGTAATAATTTTTATCAGTAAGAAGAAGAATCGTCACGATTGAGTCTTTTATTTTAGTGACCGTGAATCAACTCTACATCTGGTGTACATAGTCGTGACGAACCGGAACACGGGGAATTTGGGTAGACTCAGTCTAACAAGAAAGACGACGACAAAAGGGACATCTTTACTCTCTCTGTCTTTCATACACACATCCTTACCCTTTCCTCTTGAATCAAGACCAAAGGTGTGACGTCTTCGTGTATCATCTCCTCCTTTGTCTTATACGCTTTTTTCTCCATCTTACTCCACGTCGTCTAAGGAATCAACACCCAACTTAATGATCGAGTATATTGTTGTTGTTTTACACCTGTGACACTTAATCCTGGACGACAACAAGAATCGACCACGAGTACTCCATCACCTACCGTACTTGACACTTCTTCTTTACTGAACAGGACAAAACTACTACTTGTCTCCAGATCGGGGGTTCCGTGACTTAAGAAAAGGTCGAAGGAGGAGACTCTAGAAAGAGACTTTAGAAGACACTACAATGCCTGAAGTAGCAACCAACACATAGAACATCCAACTCTTGTAGAAGGAGACAACCCTTGTAGATACGAAACCCTTTGTTTCCATCGTACTTTTGGAACTCTAGAAGAGTCCTTCTCCTTGGAGATCCTTGAATAAGAAGACCCCTCTCGGTCCTGAGACTTGTGAACCTTCCCATAGACTCGTCCTCCTCGACCTTAACCGGCCGGTCACAAATAATACGAATTCGATGTCTCGATTAATGACACTCGTCTGTGTTTCCTTTCTCTTCTGGTTTTGGGATAGGAGCACTATGACTGTTTAGTCAACCGGACTCGTGTGTCCTTAATTGATTTCTTGTGAAGACGGTTCAAAGTCAACACATTTTCCCCTCCTCTACTCAGAACGCCCCTTGTGTCTCAACTCGGTACTCGTTAACCAGTCATTCCGACGGACGTCCTCTTAAAACCCACCTCAAAACCTCCCTCACTCCTGTTCTAACCTCAATTGTATGTATTTTGAACAGTGGACTTCTTCTGACCTTGGTGGACCTCCAAATCTTACGTCATAGAGAAAGGATATACAAGGGACTCCAGGGTACAATGAGATATCGTCACAAATGGTTCTCGACCTTGTTCCCTGAACCCGTGGTACAACGATTTAGGCACTTTGTGACCGGAAAACGAGACGGTGGCCGGTGTCGAGTTTTACCTTTGTTTACAGTGTCCGTGGACATCACGACAGGGAAAACAGAAGGATACAGGTGAGTGAAAGCTCGGGAAAGAGGCAGGTTGTAACGAGTGTTTCCTTAGAGACTCAGACTCTTCCTTGTTTATAGGTCATTGGAAGACGGCGACCGGAGTGACTTTCCCCTCTCTTAACACAACTTACGGCAACCTTCACATTCCTAAAGAACACTGTCAATGCAGAGTCCTCTTTTGATCACCAATTTAACGATTCAAGAAACTCAGTGAACGTCACGTCTATTCACGGACTGGAGAGTCATAGTACAAAGACTGAAGAAACAAGACGGAAGTAAAAAAAAAAAAGTTTTACGGTAAAAGTAAACAAGAATCTCACTTCTTGTACAGTTTCTCGGAGAGATCGTCATCCACCAAAAATGTCTCGTGTACTTCTTACTTTTGATTTAATAGTAGGACCTTCGTCAGGTGGTCGTAGCCTCTCCACAGTCTAACGCACGGTCAGAACCGACACAGTCTTACACTTTTTCCTTTCTCTCTTGACTCCGTTACAACGTAGTCAACCCGGGTTTCGTGGGAAATGGAACTTATACCTCTTTTTATCGTCGTTCTTAAAAAAAGAGAAAATGAGAAAAGAGGTACCAAGAATAGATTAAGTCATATAGAATTTACTATCAAATATCTTACGACAGGTAGTCCCTTTTTGGGGTCCATCATGACCAGAACGTACAAGAGTGGATCGAGAAAATGGACTTAGGAGTAATCTTAGATACCCTTACAATCGTAGAAAGGGTATCTAATCAAATTTCATTAGATATAATCAGAATTACGATAGTCGATCCACTAAGCACCCAAAATAACCAATAAGAAAAAATTTTTTAAATAACCAATAAGAAAAAAAAAAAAATAAACTGGTGTGGCACTCCGTACACCCGAGAATCAAGGGGTAAGGACGTAACCTTCGTGTCTCAGAATTGGTGACCTGGTGGTCCCTTCAGGGGAAAAAAAAGCAATAAGAAGTATTTGATTACCTGAGTACCGTAAACCTTTAATTTTTAATTTAGTTCTTAAACACGGTTTTGAGTTTAATGTCTATGATAGTATAAAATTCACGGTCACGACAGGGTTTGGTGGTTATGTAACACATGTTTAATCGGATTGTCTAATGGTAACTAAAGGACAAGGTATATAAAATTCTTTAACTACAATCATTCGACGAAATAACAACAACAACACATCAACGATTCAGTACGGGCTGAAGACACTGGGGTACCTGACATCAGATGGTCCAGGTGCTCTAAAGGGTCCGTTCTCATGACCTCACCCAACGGTAAAGGAAGAGGTCCCCTAAAAGGGTTGGGTCCCTAGCTTGGGAGTAGAGGACGTGACCGTCCGCCTAAGAAATGGGTGACTTGGTAGTCCCTTCGGGTCATTCGACGACGACGACGACGATGTGAAGGAATTAGTTTCTCCGTCTTTGGAAACGTTTTGTGAGTCGACTACTTTACCGTGTGATTTTACTCAGATCTTTTGACAATTGACAAAAGATTGTGGGGACGACTTGAGTTGAGTGATGGTTCATCTGAAACTAAGTAAAAACACATCTCAAGGGATCCGGTCCAATCAAACCAATATATATACATAAATAGTTAACTTTATCCCATGACGACGATAATAGTAGTACATAGACATATATTTAGTCTCGATCCGGTCTCCTCCTTGTACGATCTAGTGTCTCGTCGACTCTCTCTACTGTCGTCACTGATCTTTTACTTTGTATTACCAACATAAAGTCCCTGGGATGGGTCGTCTACCATCAATAGTATCGAAAACTTCAAAGTAGACTAATGAAACGGTTGTTTCCAGGTAGATCAGTTCCGATACCAAAAGGGTCACCAGTACATACCTACACTCTCAACCTGATATTTCTTTCGACTTGCGTCTTCTTAACTACGAAAATTTGACATCACAACTTCTGTGAACTCTCAGGGAACCTGACGTTCCTCTAGGTTGGTCAGGTAGGATTTCCTCTAGTCAGGACCCACAAGTAACCTTCCTGACTACAACTTCGACTTGGAGGTTATGGAACCGGTGGACTACGTTCCTCTACTGAGTAAACTTTTCTGGGACTACGACCCTTTATAACTGCCGTCCTCTCTTCCCCTGCTGTCTCCTACTCTACCAACCTACCGTAGCGGTTGAGTTACCTGTACCCAAATCTACCTGAGGTCCTCAACCACTACCTGTCCCTCCGGACCTCACGACACCAAGTACCCCAGCGTTTCTCAACCTGTACTGATTCGCTGACTTGACTTGACTTGACTATCCAACTAACTAGGAGTTCAGATTGGACTGTAACATCAGGTGTGAGGAGAGAACGATAGCCGACTGTATTAATCCTTCTTCAACTTCAATGGAAGACAGTTACCCCATTGAGAAGTCGTTAGTATCATTTGATGGGAGGTAACGTGGTAAGGAGGGATATTTTACCCGGTCTCTAAGGACAAGGTAAAGACATAAATTCTTTCTTACTAGTTTGAGAAAATAAAGTTTTCCTATGTGTGTGGGGACTACAAGTATCGTCGTGATGAATGTTATTGGTTCTGTACCTTCGTTGGATTTACAAGTAAATGTCTGTTTACCTATTTCTTCTACACCACACATATATGTTACCCTACAATGAGTCGGTAAGTCGGTTTTTTTACTTTACTACAGTAAACATCGTTACACCTACCTGGATCTCTAATAGTACCCGAAGGGACCACCGAGTCTGCCATTTCTTAGACGGGTGTTACACCATCTGGACCCAAACTGGGGACCCAACCCTTCTAAGGGACCTCTGCCCTTCCCGATGGGTGCGGTCATAAGAACGGACCTATTAGGGTACCTGTCTCCTCGGACCGTTCGATGTTCAGGTACCCCCAGTACTCCTCAGCCTGTGTTAACTCGTTGAAAGTGATCTCTAATACTATCCTTCACTTCATTCAGTCTCTTCCTTTATGTTTATGGTAGACTATAGTGAATATATGCCTTAGATTTTATACTATGTTTACTTGAACAAATGTTTTATCCTTGTCTGAGTATCTGTATTGTTGTATGAATACCAATGGTTTCCCCTTTCCCCAGTCTCACCCTATTTAATCCACAAACCCTAATCATCTACGTTCGATGATATATATTTTGTCTATTTGTTGTTCCGGGATGACATATCGTGTCCCTTGACATAAGTTATAGGACATTATGTGGTATTACCTTTTCTTGTACCTTTACTTAAAAGTATATATACTTATATATACTTTATGTCAGTAATAAAATATATACGTATATATACTATATATACATAGTATATATAACCTCTTCCTTTACCATTGGGTGAGGTCATAAGAACGGATCTTTTAGAGTACCTGCCTCTTCGGACCATCCGATGTCAGGTACCCCAGCGTCTCAGCCTGTGCTGACTCGCTGAAGTGAAAGTGAAAGATAGTATATATATATATAATATATATATTAAGACGATATGTGGTCTTTGATTGTTGAAGCATTTAGATGATATGAAGTTAAATTTTTGTTCTTACCAGTTCTAAATGTCAAGTGTAAAGTAAGACCATATATGATAAACTCGTGGCAAAGAGTAAAATTCATTACATTTATCCCGTAGATTTGTATCAGGGTGAATTATAAGTATTAGTCATGAATAATTTACTGAGGGTTTATAGTCCAATATAAGATCTTCGGAGTCTTATTTGAAAGTTTCCCCTGGAATAACTGTATTAAAATATTTACTTTGACTCAAAACCTTTTAACTTCATTAAACGTGTTTATGTCTCAAGTCAAGACAGAAAGTCAACACAGGTTGAGAAACGTTGGGTACCTGACGTCGTGCGGTCCGAAGGGACCGGAAGTGGTTGAGGACCTCGAACGATTTTGAGTACAGGTAACTCAGTCACTACGGTAGGTTGGTAGAGTAGGAGACAACAGGGGAAGAGGAGGACGGAAGTTAGAAAGGGTCGTAGTCCCAGAAAAGATTCCTCAGTCGAGAAGTACAGTCCACCGGTTTCATAACCTCAAAGTCGAAGTTGTAGTCAGGAAGGTTACTTGTAAGTCTGATTAAAGGAAATCCTACCTGACTAACCTAGAGGACCGTCAGGTTCCCTGAGAGTTCTCAGAAGAGGTTGTAGTGTCAAATTTTCGTAGATAAGAAGCCGAGAGTCGAAATAAATTCCAGGTTGAGAGTGTAGGTATGTACTGATGATCCGTTTGGTATCGAAATTGATCTGTCTGGAAACAGCCGTTTCATTACAGAAACGAAAAATTATATGACCAACCTCTTCCTGTACCGTTGGGTGAGGTCATGAGAACGGACCTTTTAGGGTACCTGCCTCTTCGGACCATCCGATGTCAGGTACCCCAATGTTTCTCAACCTGTGTTGACTCACTGAAGTGAAATAAATGAAATGAAATGAAAAATCCAACCAGTATCGAAAAGAAGATTCCTCGTTCGTAGAAACTTAAAGTACCGACGTCAGTAGTAGACGTCACTAAAACCTCCGGTCCTTTTATTTCAGACAGTGACAAAGATAACAAAGGGGTAGATAAACGGTACTTCACTACCATGGCCTACGGTACTAGAACCAAAAAACTTACAACTTAAAAATTCGGTCGAAAAAGTGAGAGGAGAAAGTGCAAGTAGTTTTCCGAGAAATCAAGGAGAAGTCAAAGACGGTGTTCCCACCACAGTAGACGTATAGACTCCTATAACTACAAAGAGGGTCGTTAGAACTAAAGTTGGACACGAAGTAGGTCGGACTGTAAAACGTACTACATGAGACGTATATTACCTCTTCCTTTACCGTTGGGTGAAGTCATAAGAACGGACCTCTTAAGGTACCTGTCTCCTCGGACCACCCGATGTTAGGTACCCCAACGTTTCTCAACCTGTTGTGACTGATTGTGATGTGAGACGTATATTTAATGTATTCGTCCCACTGTCATATATTGGAACTGCATGAGGAAAGGGCTAAACCTTGGTCAGGCAAAAGGTACAGGACAAGATTCACAACGAAGAACTGGACGTATGTCCAAAGAGTTCTCCGTCCATTCCACCAGACCATAAGGGTAGAGAAATTCTTAAAGGGTCAAACAACACTAGGTGTGTCAGTTTCCGAAACCGCATCAGTTATTTCGTCTTCATCTATAAAAAGACCTTAAAAGAAGGAAAAAGACACTAGGTCACCTACAACCGTTTTCAAATCAAGTCAAGTCAGCGAGTCAACACAGACTGAGAAACACTGGGGTACTTAGTGCCGTGCGGTCCGGAGGGACAGGTAGTGGTTGAGGGTCTCAAGTGAGTCTGAGTGCAGGTAGCTCAATCACTACGGTAGGTCGGTAGAGTAGGAGACAGCAGGGGAAGAGGAGGACGGGAGTTAGGGAGGGTCGTAGTCTCAGAAAAGGTTACTCAGTTGAGGAGCGTACTCCACCGGTTTCATGACCTCAAAGTCGAAGTCGTAGTAAGGAAGGTTTCTTTAGGGTCCCGACTAGAAGTCTTACCTGACCAACCTAGGGGAACGTCAGGTTCCCTGAGAGTTCTCAGAAGAGGTTGTGGTGTAGTTAAGAAACCGCGAGTCGAAAGAAGTGTCAGATTGAGAGTGTAGGTATGTACTGGTGTCCTTTTTGGTATCGGAACTGATCTGCTTGGAAACAACCGTTTCATTGTTTTATTCAGCTCTCAGGTCCAGATAGTATGAGTGTTTAGGTACTAAAAAATTGTGATACAACGGTTAGGTTAATCTTTTTGTACTTTTAGAATATTAAAAGTCAGAAAGAACATGAACCGAAAGTCTAATTTTCATAACCAATACGAAACGTTTTTACACCACGAGTTATAAGGTCAATCTAAATTATTTGTGAATAACTCGTGAATTATCCAAGTATTCATGTATTTTATACTAAGAATCGTAATTCTTGAATTTTAGATTCCCATCTATACGTATGTGAACTTGAAGATAAACCTTGAAGTCAATACTCGGTCCTCGATACGATCTACGTAATGTTTGTAATAGAACGAAATGATAATATAGAAAGATTCTCAGAATATTTCATCCATAAAATATTTATAAAAACGGTTCTACATTTAGTATTTGTTTCTAGTTAATCCGGACATAAGGTTGATCCATTTTATTCCTTTCAAAATAGTTCTTCTAGTTACCGTGAAGTTCGACTCGGGACTTCTCATATACCCTAAAACTATCCTACCGACCTTCTACTTCAAGGACCTCTTTCGGAAGGTACGATACACTTTTCTTCCTGGTTTAGTTACTCCCGTCCCTTCACACCCCGCACAGGTTCACTCTTGTCTATCGAACATACCCTATCATATTTAATCCCGGAACCACACCCTTCCTTCACTATTATATCCGGTACTTCTGGTACGGGACGTCCGGGTACCTCTAGCCCGTAGTATCCTTTACTCTTCGATGATTTCTGAACCCGTATTCTCTTACTATGTAGACTAAACTAAATCCTTTTTTCAGTCAGTCTTCGGATATAGTTATTGGTATCTAACAGAGTACTGGTTACGTAATCTTAATAAACGACGTTAGTAAAGGAAATTTTGTAGTAAAAATTTTTCTCCATAAATTTTGTGTCCATTAATTGCAAAATATTCCCGAAGAGACCACCTAGTCTACCATTTCTTAGATGGACGTAACGTTCTCTGGACCCAAACTAGGGACTCAACCCTTCTAGGGAACCTCCTCCCGTACTGTTGGGTGAGGTCATAAGAACGGACCTCTTAGGGGTACCTGTCTCCTCGGACCGTCCGATCTCAGGTACCCCAGGGTTTTTCAGTCTGTGTTGACTTGTTGATTCGTGTGTGTGTCGTAAAATATTCTACTAAAGATATCAAAAGATTACGGTCCTCGACCATTAGTGTACGGAACTGATTGAACTTTCCTAAAAGGAGGAAGATCGAAGACCAGATTCATAATCGTTACTCGGGAGAGGGAAATAAAGAACATTTGAACTATCTTAAATAACATAGTGATAAAACTATGTACTCAGAAAACAGTGGTTGTCTACATCAGAAACCTCCTAAACCTGACGCCAAAAACGAAAAAAATTATAGAGGGTTTGAGACGTCTCCTCTTCCGTTACCGTGGGATGAGGTCATGAGAACGGACTTCTTAGGGTCCCTGTCTCCTCCGATCACCCGACGGCAGACACCCCAGCGTGTCTCAGCCTGTGCTGACTTCGTTGAATCGTCGTCGTCGTCGTTCAAGACGTCTTTGGTAATAATGAAGCACTTACGAACCACCTACCTACTTTTTAACTTACCTCTCGGGGATCGAAGTGACATTAAAGGTGAGTCGTAGTTCCACTTACGAATTGGGTCCCGGTGTCACTCTTTCTGAAACCCTGAAGACTTTTGGTCCAAAGACATTTAACAGTTTATCTATTTAAGGTACCATAGATGTCTAGTCACCCAAGATGTGTGTATTTAAGCTTAAGTGATTTAGATCCGACTACCTTCTCTAATTGGACCTACTCCCAAAAGATCGTGTCCTCAGTTGTCACTTAGTGTCAGGTCTAGGTCGGGTAACGGACAAAAACATACTGGACGTCCGATTCTGAGGGGACCGTCAGGTCAACGACTCTGAGGTTCGAGGGTCACGTCCCTCGGGCCCAAGCTAGGGATCAGACCTTTGATCCGGGGTGTGTGTCGTTGATTCTGGGTAAAAGAGTCAGAGAGTCAATACAGACTGAGAAACGTTGGGGTACCTCATATCGGGTGGTCCGAAGAGATAGGTACCGTAAAGGGTTCGTTATTATGACCTCGTCCAACAGTAAAGGTAGAGGTCCCCTCGAAGGGTTGGGTCTCTAGCTTGGGTACAGAGACACAGAGGACGTGACTGTCCGTCTAAGATATGGTGTTCACGGTGGACCCTTCGGGATTCTGGGCCACGTCAGTTTAATTAAGAAAAATTTTTTACCAAATATATAAAAATTTATTAACTTTTTCCTTATTATCATTATACAACTCTGTACTTTTAGTTCATTCTATGTCTTTGGTTCAAAGTAATATGTCTTTGGGTTCAAAATGACCCTATGTCAATGAGAATGAACAAGTGTAGGACACAGGATAGAGACTGATGAAAGAGTGATGTCACCGTCTCAAGTTGTCAACAGCGTCTCTGGTGGACCGGATGTTTCAGATTTTGTAAATAAGAGACCGGGAAGTGCTTTTTCAAACGAGTGGGACCGACCTGACACAGAAAGACCGGAAGAATTAGGCAAATATACCGAAAGAAGGAAAAGACACGTTTACCTTTTACTCAAATTCAAGTAATCTTCGTTCTTTGAAAATCGAAACGGAAGTCCAAAAAAAGGGGGAGGAAGAGAACTCTTAGAACTTACAAGATATATATAGATCTAAACGTTTCGATTTCTTATTACTCCATCTTATACAAAATAGGTAATCATATCGGGAAAAGATACCCCTAGGAGTTTCATACCAAAAGAGAAATCCAATCTCTCGGCGTAAGGAAAAGATTAGTATAGGGTAAAAATCAAGTGTGAGTCCGACAGTCAAGGTGTCTTGTTACAGTTTACTCGAAGAATCCTAGAGAAAGAAAAATTAAAGACAAAAAACCGAGATAACCCAGAAACAACGACGTGCTCGAAAAGAGATCAACATCGTTCGACCCCGACGAGAGATCATTGCCACACGACCGAAGAGTGACGCCCCCGGAGAAGCCAACATTTCGTGTCCGAGATTCCGTGTGTCCGAAGTCGTCAATGTCGCGTACCTGAATCATCAACGCCGAGCGTCCGAGATCTCGCGTCTGAGCTAGCAACACTGTGCGCCCGAATGAACGAGACGTCGTACACCCTAGAAGGGTCTAGTCCCTAGTTTGGGTACAGAGGACGTCCCCGTCCGTTAAAGAAATGGTGACTTGGTGACCCCTTCGGGAAATCCTAGAGAACTTTTGGAGAAGGTCACCGGAGACGGTCACAGAACGGGCCCATCAAAAGGAGTTTTTCCGAATCCCTATCACCTTATTGGAACCTAATACTTGTCATATAAAGTGGAAGGACAAACCGTACAATTACGGTAGACACGAGACGCCAAAACAAACGTGAAGAGTCGTAGTAGTGAAAGACCCGAAAGTCTCGGATTCCGACTTCGGTAAGACTTTATAGTTCCTCCGTTGTCCTGGGTTTCACTTTTTATAAGTGGGGACTTCGTTTACACTAGACCGAAGGCAGGGGAAGTAGGGTGCCTTTCGTGAGTTGAAGTCCAGTAGTCCTTGAACGACCGACGGTTTAGGATCCCTGCGCAGAGCCAGGAGTAGGACTACAGAAAAAACTTCCTAGACCTGAAACTGCCAAGAAGGGACAAAGTGCGAGAGAGAGGAACCAAGGGTCTTGTTTTAGATCAGGACTGTAAACGAGAGAAAAAAAAAGGCTTTCGAGGAGTCTCGACGATCCACGAAGAGAAAAGTGGACGGGAAGGGTGTAAAGAACAGACGTCCCTCTGTTCACTTTGGGTGACACAAAGGGAGCCACACAGGCAAGACTCATCTGAGGACTGTAGATGCAAAGCCAATAAGGGAGGTAAAGCTCCTGACATAGGTATCGATAGCACTCACACGGTAGTGAGTAGGCTAGTGGGACTTGAGGGAAGAAAGACGTAAAAGTTGTGAGTGTCTCAGGACAGTAAATAAATGACGTGGTATACAAGACTCAAAAGAAAGAGGAGGTACGAGTGACGACGAAGGAAAAAGTCCGGGAGTAGTAGGGAGGGAACTTGAGAAACGTGACCAGAGGATGGTCCAAGGGACAGAGGTCGGTGGGAATTATGAGGACGTTCGCGACAGAGGTTCTGGTTTACGGAGTCACCGAAGGTAAGTGGGTTCCCGTTTTCAAATTTAAAGAATACAACGGAGACCGTAATCCGACTCAAAGAGTAGAACGGAGAATAGTAGAAGACCAACATTAGAAGCGAGGCAATCATGCCTTTCGGATCAGAAAGACTTTGGAGATAACCAATAAAGTGTGGAGGCGAGACTAACAACATAAGAACTGGAAGCAGAGGTAGACCTGTTTAGAGTGTGTGGAGGGTTTGGGGTCAAGTTTACACCAAGAGGTAGAGGGTTTACTGATGGGGGAGGAGAAACGGTAGTAACCTCAAGACGTGTGAGGGACTCCTCTTGTGTCAAGTGTCACATGATTTTAATAAACAAATGGGAAAAAGTGTGTCTCCTGAGACAGAGGAAGGAGTGACATAAAAGTCCAGTATCGTGTGTTAGATAGCGTCTGTTTCGTAGGTTCTTTGCTTACACAGGTTGGACGTACAGTCATAGATGTGATACAGGAACCCACGACAATACAACGGTCCGTACAATCTTTACTTACCGCGATCCTTTAGGTTCATTCCGGTCAATAGTCGTCTTTTCCAAATAAAGGAAGAGAATTATAAATTAAACACAACTTAGATCCGACTCACATACACCGATATATATCAGTGAGATCTTCAGTCCACACTTTTTTTTTTTATCTTCAGTCCACACCCTTCTAACCATAAATAAAATTATCTGGTCTCACTTTCTCTTCTCCTCTCTGAAGATTACATTAATAATCACTCAGTGTACGTAATTGTAAATTAAAGAGTATGACTATGTCTCTCTCGAACCATCTTTCGTATCACAGATTAATCAGTATATTTCATACACATATACACATTATACTTTATATACATATACATGTATACATAAATTTACAGTCTGTAATGATTCAACTGACATTTGGCAGACAGATGTTACGTCCTCTGGACCCAAGTTAGAGACCCACCCCTGCTAGAGGACCTCTTCCTTTACCGTTGGGTGAGGTCATAAGAACGGACCTTTTAGGGTACCTACCTCCTCGGACCACCCGATGTCAGGTACCCCAGTGTTTCTCAACCTGTGCTGACTCGTTGAAGTGTATTCAATATAAAATAATATCAGTAGGAGTCCTTTAATAACAATATTCGGGGTATTATTTGTGTCCCCTGAAATCCCCGAAGGGATCACCAGGTCACCAATTCTAAGGCTCGAGAGTCACATCCCCCCTGTCCAAGTTAGGGACCAGTCCCCTGATTCTAGGGTGTACGGTTCGTCCCGTCGGTTTTTGTCCTTGTTTTTTTTCCTGTTCCCTGAAGTACCCCAATTGGACGCCCCAATTTGTATAACAGGGACGAAATATCTTGAGTTTTTAGTATATGCATTTTCTATTCATTATTCCGGCAAATTTCATTCGGTTAATTACCGTTTATTATTTACTCTAAGATAAAACATAGGACCTCCTCCTTTACCGTTGGGTGAGGTCATAAGAACGGACCCCTTTTAAGGTACCTACCTCCTCGGACTGCTCGATATCAGGTGCCCCAGAGCTTTCTCGGTGTGTGCTGAATCACTGATTTGTGGTTATTGTGGAATGATATCGAGACACGTGTGTCACCCACAAATTATTCATAAACGAATCACTTACTTCACTGTCACCCTGTCTGGTTTAAACATTATTAAAAAGTCAACAGGAAAGAAGTGAAAAACGCAAATGGACCTCAGCCCAGAACCATACAAAAACTGTGGTCCATCAACACGTATTCTCATTCTTAAATAGGAATTATGAAAAGTATCTACAGTCTATTTCGAATAAAAATAAAATGTTCAACCTTTAGTTTTAATTATTTATATATTACACTTATTATTTACATATGGATTTCGTATATTCATTGTTTATGTGCTTTTACATCTATTAAATTTCGAGACATTTCAGACGACGAAGTGACTTCCGAAACAGTCAGAACGACTCTGTGCAACCCACTTTCACATTTCAGAAATTACTGTACTCCGTTTATAAGTCCTTTAAAATTGGCAACAGAAAAGTTACCCTCGTTTAACAAAGTCTGTTGTTTAACATCCAAAGGTCATCCTTCCTTCGGTTGATTTCTACACCAAGGAAGATCTTCAACAAAGTCAGAAAAAGTCTTCCTCCAAATCCCACTAGGGTCCACGGAGTGGTCGAAGTAACCTCACTTTATGTCCATTGGACACATGTGAGCTAGAAACGGTTAAACACTATGGATGGTCGGGTCTAAATGGGTACCTTAGAGGAATACCGAACCGTTTCATAGAATTTTTTTTTTTTTTTTTTTCTTACCTACTAGTACAAGATTAAGGAGACAAAAAGACATAGATATATCTTTCCAATTATAAAAGTACACGTACGTACGATTCAGGGAAGTCAGTAAAGGCTGAGAAACGTTGGGGTATCAGATACCTGGCGGTCCGAGGACGAGGTACCCTAAGAGGTCCGTTCTTAACTGGGTTCCTGACTTGGGGTCACAGAATGTAGAGGACGTAACCGTCCGTCCAAGTAATGATGATTACGGTGGACCCTTAGGGGATTATAAAAGTGTTCATACGAATTTATCATCTCTAAAGTTTACCAGTAGGGGTTCCGAGAGAAGAAGTGGAACAGGTCGGACCTCGAGGTAGAATTCCTTTATCGGTACAGAACTTCGTCCACGTCGAGAAAGACGTAAAAGAGGTCCCGTTCGTTTAACCTTAGAGTGTCCAGACGGACACGAGGACAGAGGAGAAGGGAGAAATAAGTTGGTCTTTCTCCCAAAAGGGGTCCTTATCAGGACATCTGTATGGTACCTCGAACTACGATAACGGTATCACTTAAAGAGAAAAGTTTTGATATGTACACCCTTTTATTTTTCCTTGTCAATACAGAATTATCCCAAGTACGTCGTCCATTAATAAGGTTTCATCGAGGTTTGACTTAAAAGTGAAGAGGTAAGAGTAGAACCTTCTGTGTAACTGTTACCGAGTCGGGTACGAAAGAAACCAACAGAATAACTGTCATTATGGTCTACCTGGAATAAATTAACTCATCGACACATAAGAATTTACTCATATAGCATAATAAGGTTCAACTGAATAACTGTATTAGAACTTCTGGTACAGTAAATATTGTGGAGTCAAATAATAAAGTTGGTAGTGTGACCGAACGTCTATTAAGGAATAAATTTAGTGACATATAAAATAAAAAAAAAATTATGGTTCCGAATAAAGT
Organism: Capra ibex; assembly: GCA_006410555.1. Lineage (NCBI taxonomy): Eukaryota > Metazoa > Chordata > Mammalia > Artiodactyla > Bovidae > Capra > Capra ibex. Next base: position 36,013,305 of record SJYO01018757.1, on the reverse strand, counting down.
CAGTATTCAGGTAAGAGAGACTCCACCTTGATGGTTAAACCATCGTCACTGAAAGGAAAAATTTTAAACGAAAAACAAACTTAATAGAAGTGACAGAATTCTTTGTTCGTTCCAATCAGTCATCTCTTTCTCGAGTAACGGTGAGGTCGATAAAAATTTGCGAAAGTAAAAAATTTTTACCAATCTACCTTTGCTATCTTGATACTAAGTTGATCCGACGGGGACCGGAGGCAAATAAGAAAATAAGAACGAAGTACCAAAAGTTATTGTGACAAAGAAATCTTTCAGAAAGAAAAAAGGGAATTGATGAACGATATATTCTTACATCGTTGATCTTTAGTAAAATTATACACGAATATTTATTAAGTGAAATCGACTCGACCAGACAACTAATTCATACATAAATTCCGTGAAAAAGGGGGGATATTTTGTCGTCAAGACATATTACAAAAAGCATCTTACTTAAGACTAAAGGAGTTTTAAGTAGTTTATAACATAAATTTATAAAAGTCCTCTACACGGTACGACACGAATAAGCGAGTCGACACAGGTCAAGAAAAGCTGGGTACCTGACATTGGTCGGTCGGAGGAGACAGGTACCCCTAAGAGGTCCGTTTTTATCACCTCACCTAACGGTACGGGAGGAGGTCCCCTATAAGGGTTGGGTCCCTAACTTGGGTCCAGAGGGTGACGTAATGTCCGTCGAAGAAAGGTCAGACTCGGATGTGAGTGAGGCTTTAGTACCACAGTTTAAATTTAGTCTGTACAAATTTTTCACTACCTTTTATAGAAGAAACTATTAAGAAATAAACGGTTATTCAATGAAACGTCTTCCGTTACGGTTTATCAGGGTAAGGAAGGATTAAAACTAGATATATGTTGATATGTAGATCAAAAGGAAAGTCCTTTCGGTGTAGGATCCTTGGGTCTTTTCCTACGATAGACCCATTAAGAGTTAAAGAGAAACATAGCAAATGTTTCGTCCGTTTTGGTGAGGACTGTAAAATAAAAACTTTTGGTATTTTAGTAAAGTGGTGGTTTCGGGTTTGAAAGATTTAGGTTAAAGCTGACTTCTTGTTTATGAAGACAGTAAATATTTGGAAACTTCAACCCCCAAGTGCAGCTTGAAAGGTCTGTCGGGAGTTGTTTCGATATAGTTGGGTACAGAGACTTCGTGCAATTTAATATGTCACGAGGGGTACATGCTCCGCACAACCGGTGACTTCCTTTTCTTGAATTGGGAACTCCTCCGGTCAAACAACCACACCCCCACTGTCCACACGAGGTCGCTCCAGTGACCCTCTCCACCCCACACCCCCACGGACAACCTCCCACGTCCCTCGACCGGGAAACGTGAGGTGAACGTTCCGAGCCAGAAACATCGAGACAAAACACTACACTAAATACCCTCGACGTCGAGTGCCCGGTATGTAGTGGAAGGACCAGCCGAAACAACTGTGGAACAGTGTAAGAACACCCGAACTCCTTAAGTAACAAGAACAAACTTGACTATTCTTGGTTTTTTTTTTTTAAAAAAAAAGAGTGACTCCGGAACCCTTTCCGGCTCCCCCACCTTGCAACTGCACCACGTCGCTCCGACGTGAAAGGGTTCGTCTCGTCGGAACGATGGAAGAGGACGGGGTCCTTCGGAGTGGGACTCCACACGTCCACATGGGGCCTTCAGCAAAAGACCAACACTCCACAGAGAAAAAACGACTCTACCCTACCCTCTCCCCGAAGTCCTCCTCATTTCTTCTCCTCCCTCAAAAGGAAGGTCTCTACCCTCGATCTGACCGATTCTTCTCGACGGTCACCTTCCATTTTACTGGGACCCGTGACCCCTTACATCTCGTGCGCCACTGAAAACTACACTCGGCCAGAGAAGCTTCAAGTAGGAAACATCTCGCACGAAAAGCCCGTACGACGGTACGACTGGAGAGGGGAAACTACACATCGCGGGGTACGGAGTGAATCATAAAACCGTCGGACGTGTCCGACGGTAGACTCCGGTCGTGAACTTCTCTCATCTTGTAAAGTCTTATCGTTGAGTACCTCGGTGACTACATATGTCTCCTATAATGGAGGACAAAGGTGTCTAGTTTACGTACTAGACGGACGACAAAAACAAAAAAAAATTCTAGAAACGTCTTATTAGACAGACTATTGAAACAAAGTCTTTTGTATCTTACCTAATTTGAAGGAAAATAGGTTCTTTTCATTGTCCAGTCTAGTATATTTGGTGGAGTACCCTAGGAATCACGAGTATGAAGGACACACTTTTGTTCTCCAAAAGAAACTCTCGTCGAATTGTGTTTGTGTCAGGTAAGTGATTATAAGAGACAGTAGTCGAAAACAACTAACCTTCCTTTTCTTGGTTAAACGTGGGGTCGGTTCCCGACCACAGGTCCCTTAAATCGTAAAAACACAACATGACAATTGTTTAAGTTCACAGGACAGCATTTAGGGGAGTGGACCTTCGTAGTAAGTGTGTAGGGGTGATTCTTGGAGTACAACTTGACCTCGGTGTCGAAGAATTTTGCCGAGAACGTTGGTACAAAGGATATCTTACGTACACACGTTTGAGGAGACCGTGAACTGAACGGTTCGTCAATGACGCTGCACTTGTTCCTTACGATCTTGACGGTTCCATCCACTAGCCTCTTATTCTAACTTCTCAGTTGTGACGCTATTATGACTTACGTTTACTCTCACTGGATTATTTACACACTATTATGTCACTAACGTACCAATTTCACTCTCTGAGCAAAACCTTCCGTATGTGAAACACACACCCAGTAGACAGAGCGAGACTTCACGACGACAAACTGATTATAAATTTACAGATTCATATACGTTACGACAGGCGTAGCCGTAGTTTGGAGATTGTGTGTAGGTCGAAACTTTTAGATGTTCGGGTCTAGGAGGGTAAGGAATGTTAAGACTACTCGGACGGTCAAGACGAAGACGGAAAAGAGAATCGAGTCTTCGATGAGACCGAAGGTCCTAATTCAAATAACTGTCACAAAGTGACGAGAGACGACCTCTTCGGGTTTCGATCCGGACCGAAGGTCCCGAGTTTAGTAAACGTTCCTTACGTCCATTCTACCGAGTCGACTATTTGAGGGACGGAGACTTTAAGTGGAATTGTGTTCCGAATGGGCACGCACAGTATCTAGTGTCAACTTCTCGGCACCACACGTCTGATCTTTGCCCAAAGAGTCTCTTCTGCTGCCCATTCTACTTTTATCTAGCGACGGGTTAGAGGTTAAGCAATGGAGGTTTCAACAGGGTATCTTTCGATTAGGTACACCACGATGTGTCTTTGACACGTCGTAAGAGGTCAATTAAGGGTAGGAAGGTAAAACTGTGTGTCTATATATGAAATAAGACGATGTATGCAGACTCTACCAGTAGGGGGTCGGGGAGTTTTTTCTTTTCGAGAGAACCGGTTTGATAAATAAAGAAGATTTGAGAAAGAAATCATACACACACAGACCTCTTTTCTCTAGTTTTCATAAATTAGTTTATTTGGTTCTCACACAATCCCTGTAAAAAAGGATTTTGTAAAAGATCCGTCTTTATTTATAATTAAAGGTGGAAGTAAAAGTACTTGTGTCTAGGTGTGGAAGTGTCTCTACAATATGAAGAGTTCGTACTTTGTCTTCATGTTCACGTTTTTCTTTTTGTCGGTTGCGAAAGCTACTTATAACAAAAAGTATAGGTAAAACTCATACACATATGTGTAGTTAAATACGTACACGTGTACACACTAATAACGTATATAACATGTCTACATACAAAACTTCCCTATCCCTCTCTTCTCTATTCGGATCATGTAGAGGTCTCACCTGATACGAGAAAATCCGAGAAAAATCAGACCGTAGAAAATTGAATTTTTGTTGAACTACCTATCTTTAGTATTTTTCGGTACAATCTTGTCGTAATTTCACGAGAAGATAAGATGTCGTAAGGTTCACTTAATAACGACACGACAGTTTCTTTTGTTTTTGTAAACCCTTCCTGACAAATAAAATGTCACCAACTGGTTTTCATACGTTCACCAATATTTTTTTACATCTGTCGATTGCTACCCTCCACGGTGAACGTGTAAGACTTTAGGTAAGTGTTTGGAAACTGTGACTGAGGGCTAGTGCTCTCTATTATAATCTCCGTTTGTAAAAGGTACCCCTTCTAGGATCGCGAAAGTCTCGGAACGAGTAAGTCTCGTTTGTTTATTTTGGTGATAGAAGATAGGACATAGTGACTGTAGAATAGTGTCTCGGACTACCGTACTATAAAAAAAGAAGGTTCTTCTCGTTCCTTTAAAAACGTTTTTATAAAGCGATCTTCCAATACCGTTGTACTAGAAAAAAAACACGACATGTCGGAAACATAAATTTCCAATTTTATTTTGGACGGTAACTGTCACAATTATCAGAAAGTAATTTGTTTATGTACTAAAAATTTGATCTATTCTTTAATTTTTAGGAATTGTGTCAGGGAAACATAATTTCTATTTTACATATTAGTCTCTTCTATTTAATGAACAAAATTTCAACGTAATCGATCCGTCACACCTCCCTACTCTCAATCTTTATCCTCCAACGACAAAGACTCTACCGAGTCACCATTTCTTAGGAGGACGGCTACGTTCTCTGCGTCCTCCACACCTAAACTAGGGACCCAGTCTTTCTGGGAGACCTTATCCTTTACCATTGGGTGAGGTCCTAAGAAGGGACCTTTTAGGGTACCAGTCACCTCGGACCACCCGAAGTCAGGTACCTCCAGTGTTTCTTCGATTACGCTGACTCGTACGAGCGTGTGTGTCTGCTATATCTCAGTTCTGGAGTAATTATGGAGGACCCTTTACGAATAAAATTACAAATTCCTAAAGAGTAATCACTTCTCTGGTTCCTTAGATCCAGGGTCCCAAATTCAAAGAAAATGAAGAATTTTTTTAAGTGACTATTTAGTCGTAGGTGAATTGGAAGACCATCTAACTAGTGGTCTATATAAAAACTCTTTACTCTTACCAGTATTGGTCGAGATTAATAGAAATAGTACCCACTTTCTACACTTTTCGAGAAACTATCAAGGATCGTACTAAGAAAGTGTAGTTCGGTGAGGTATTTGTAACTAACTTTCTTAAGGAAGGACAGCTACGGTAACGTCGAACAAAAGACCCACCACACGTAACATCCTACTGGGGTGCAGTATTCCCATAGGAACACTATTTGCCTGTCTGTCGAATGGTGGTAACCCGTAGGCCGAAAGGATTGTGACACGGGGGTCTCACCTCTCTCACTTTCTTTTTCTCTCCTTAACCTTAGTCTTAGTTTCACGTAGACTCGGGGATGGAGTCGTCGAGGAAGACCAGGGACTCCCAGAGGTCCGAGCCTCTCAAAACACATCACAACCGGGCTCTCTGCCAACAGGAAACCTGTCGAGTCGACACAGACAGAGGAGTGGCTTTGTCGTAGGCTAAAACAAGTCTACATCGTAAACGGAAGGGAGGCACTGTAGGAACCCAATTAGTGCACGAACGACCGGTCCTATACATTTATTTTGAACCGATGTTTTGTGAATTTCCTAATACTTCGTTAGAACGAATTATCATCACTTTGTTTTGTTTTGTGGTGAGGTCGTTTAGGAGCACACACGATGATTCAGTACCTTTCTAGGTCAATACTGACCTTGACAGGACCGGACTCATAACAGGATCTGAGTCTTTCTCTCTCCCTCCCTCTCTCTCACCCCCTCCTACTGTCCCTCTCCTCTTTGACACGACGTCTGTCGGGGTCGTACGCTAGGGACATCCGTCAACGATTACTCCTGCGCCTCGACCACCTCCCTCGGACGATTAGGTCCCTTGGGCGGAAAGGGTGGGCACGACCCTACTGACTCAGTGGCGTCGAATGTGTAGGAACTTGACGTGTGGAAAAGGACACACGAGTCTCCACCGGACCTGGGTCCCTCCTGGAGGGGTCCTCCAACGTCAGACGTCTTACTCTCTAAGTCTACACATACGGACACCGTCCCCCCACAAGGACACACCCAAACGTCAATTTCGACAGGTAGAGGACAGGGACCGGCCAACGATCGTGTCCTGGTGCTTCGTAGGGGAAGGTTGAACAGACAGTGGTTTCGACAGATGAGACTGGCCTCCCTTTGCTCGCACCTTTGGGGTCCACCGAGACGCACGGTTCTCGTTGGAATCAGTTACTCTCTCGAGTCGTCTACCGCCCCAGGACGCACGGCTGGAAAGACGACGAGCATCTCTTAGTACACGACGATAAAGACACCGAAGACGGTTAACCGGGGACGGGTGGAAAAGACAAGTATGATTTCGCCGGTCCTTGACTCGCTTTCTCCTTCGGAGGAGCCGACACGAGGCCCGACGAGACGGTCCTCGCGCAGACATCATCCAGGTCGTCGTTTTTGTTTTGTCCCGTCTCGGCCCCCTCCGGGGCCGGTCTCGTCGACTCGCACCTTTGTTTCTTCGGGCGGTCGTCGTCGTCGGCCGACACCTTACAGTCCGATCTTCCCTTGAAAGTCTCACCGGTGTAGCAGAGGTTCTTCCCTTTGACTCCGGTCTCTCTTTCATTGTTATAGACCCGTCACCGACTTGGTCCAGACGACTCCTGGACAGGTGTGGCGACAACCTAAAATCATCGAGACCCCAACTGTCACGTCGGGACCTGTTGAACGAATCAGAGGGACTGGAGTCAGTAGAGTAGATATTTTACCCTTACTCTGATCTAGGAGGGAGGAGGATGCTTAGCGAGACTTTTAATTTACTCCTTCACATTCGTTTTCGTGAACCACCACACGGACCGGTAATCCTTCACGAGTCATGTGCAACCGACCAGAGGATACTAGCCCCCGAACTCTACGGTGACTTCTTTCTCTCTCTCTATCCCTTAACAAGGGATGTATAGACTAGACACTTTACAAAATATTAAACTTTCGGAAAGGGTTCCTCTCCATTTGTGTAAACTAATTCTGGTCCGACTAAAACACTAAAACGAGTCACTACTACACTAACCTTACAAATTAGTTCGTCGTCTGAGGGGGAAGGTCCTTCTCGGGTTGACATTATTGCTCCTCCTTCGCCCATTACACTCTCGGGACCTTAACAACGGCCAGTCTGAAGGACTTACGTCCCAAATAGGGGAAACACTTTCGGTTAAGACTTGGAAGGACTGACTCTCAAATCTTATCAGCCGAAGCTTCAATGTAAGACTAACTTTTTACGAAGGATTTTCGACTCCTTAACGAGATCCCCATTTTCTTCCCTCCTTCACCCCTTATTATGACGTCAAACGTCTTTTCTGATTACTATCTACTAAAACGGGGGAATCCGGGTCCACATTCCTTCCTTAATCCTTGGTCGAAGGGAAGTGAAGTGAAGATTGTTGTGAATTAAGGGTTTCACGAAATGTAGTTCAAGACTGTGGTCGACCAACCCTTAGTCAATCTCTAGTGTCATGTTCTTGTCACTGGGAGCAACCTCACAGTCCATAACACGTTTTCGTGTGACATAAACATTAGGGTGAAGTAAAGGTGTTGTCGGGGTACTTTGTAAAGGGACAAACCGCTACTCTTCTCACTTCGAACTTCTTCAATTTATTGAGTGGGTTCTAGTACGTCGATCATTTGCGAGGGGACGAGAATCGGTCACACGGTACGGGACGACGACGACGACGGTGGTACGGGACGAAAGGAGGACTACCATTGGAATGAAGATTGGACTTAGAGACACCGGGCGGCAAAAAAAAAAAAAAAAAAGGTGACATTTAAATCCTGACCCGATGTAAGAACGGTTCCGATGAAGAAAGTTTTANGAATGAAGATTGGACTTAGAGACACCGGGCGGCAAAAAAAAAAAAAAAAAGGTGACATTTAAATCCTGACCCGATGTAAGAACGGTTCCGATGAAGAAAGTTTTAAGATTTATAAAGGTCTTTCTCCATGTATTATTCCTTAGAATGAAAGGTTTATTTAAGATGGGATAATTTTAGTTTCCTGGTCAACGGAAAGAAAAAAAAGGAGAAAAAACCATACATACACAGTAAGTTCAATGTCTTAAGTCTTTCCCTAATTTTTGATCCTTTTTGACAGTACACCATAAAACTATGTACACGTTCGGGTTACTGAGGTTCCTTTTTCCTTGTAAAAATGCTATAATGCGGACGGGTCAACTAGGACTATTCAAATTAACAAATTAGGACTATTCATATAGTCACGTGTCCTTAAAGAGGAAAACAACAGTCTTCGTTTACCATTTGAAATATACACGACCGGAAATAAAGTTCCTTCTGATACACAAATACGTATAATATTATTAAATATAGGGGTTCCATCCGGTAGATCTATAGAGTCGTAATAATGAAATGAATCCCTTTAAAGAGATAGTTTTTAAAAATACAAGATCACCTTAATACGGAGATTCAAGAGTTATAAATAGCCATAGAAACTTTAAAACAATCAATCGGAGTAGCTCTAATGACACACGATTATTAGTGATCGACACACCGGAACCTGTTAAAAGAATTCGAGAGACTCGGAATCAATGAAGTCGGTGTTTTACCCTTAATATTACCCCAGTAGTATAATAATATTTCTTAACAATTCTCGTAATTTACTCAATTAAAACATTTCACGAGGTCTAACAAGGACTGTGTGTCATAATTGATTATAAAAATTAGTGACTAGTGAAAGTTTGTTGAAACGATTCTTAACATAGGTATTCAAAAGTGAGTATTACTCCGAAGTCGAATAAGACAAACATAACCATAAGTCGTAATATTTCAAACCAAAAAAGTAAAGAGTGACTACAGATATTTAACGTAAATGAATCTTTCCGAGAATTCTTTGAAAGTATAAAGAAAATGAAGTAGGAGAGAAATCATTCACCACTGAATGACAAATAAAATAGGAAGCTTAAAATAGATCTCGTCGAAAACTGAAATTTGACACTGTATATTACGTAGTTTAATGTGAGTAACTTAACTAAATAAGACTTGACGTCTAATAAAATCCATCTTAAACGGGAGTAAAAAAAAGAACCACAGGTTCAAAGTTTCTTTGTACAAAAACCAGGATCAGTACCATTTATCACCCAAAAATTTACTGTAGTACTCTATGTATAAAGAGTCTATGTTTTCAAACAACAATACAAGAAAACCGGTCTTTTCTGAGGAGAAGGACCCTTTACATCGGTGTCTTACGACCCAAACTCAAAATAATTATAGGAACATCTAACTTTTGTTTTACAAAAGGGAGGGGCAAAAACAAGAAAAGGTAAACCGTTTGGGCCACTAAACGGTGTACTCGGTTACACACAGAGTAAACGAATAAAAGAACACGTGATCGTCGGGACCACTACAGTAGACCTTACACATGTCAGGGACCCTTATTTATTGTACAACCTTGTTTCAAAAGAAACTCCGTCGTCTTCGTAAGTACGTGGAATGTCATGTGAGACCCGAAGGGTCCACCGAGTCACCGTTTCTTAGGAGGACGGTTGCCTCGTCTGCGTGCAAGTTAGGGACTCAGGCCTTCCAGGGGACTTCCTCCTTTACCGTCGGGTGAGGTCATAAGAACGGACCTTTCTAGGATACCTGTCTCCTCGGACTACCCGATGTCAGGTACCTCAGTGTTTCTCAGTCTGTGCTGACTCGTACGTGCGTGTACGCGTGTGTGTGTGTGACGTGAAATTTATTGGGTTAAAGGAACAATTTTTCATTGCGGTTTTTTTCTTTTTTTTCATAGCAGTTCCGGTGGCGGAGAGGTATAAAGAACGAAGTTTATTATTATTAGTGTTGTTACTATACACTGCTAAAAATAATATTGATAACTAATATTTAACTCTCGGTGTAAAAGTCTTAATAGAATTTTAAACTGGACTACTATAGTTTATAGATATGATACTTTTACAGAAAATTTTTTTGGCTTGATGATCCAATTTTCTGGTCTGTTGAATTTGAGCCGAATACATTTATAGAGACAATGAGACAACAAGGGTAAGAATTTTTACTAAGTAACTGATCTTGTTCACGGTAAAAATACTCAACGTCACGACGTTCCCTAAGTTTGACAAAAGTTCGACTGCCAAGTGACTTCCAATTTCTAAGAGACCGTAGGAATCAGGGACAAAACAGGAGGACTACCCCCCAAAGAAAACTCAGTAGTCAGAACGTTCCTTAACGACTCTTCATGCAACCGATCTTCTGTTGTGTCTCCATAAACCCCTTCCTCCGTCTATAGGTTGGTCCCGTATGGTAACTTAAGATCACTATAAAGGTCTGTTTCGAAGAGTCAAACGGTTGCTTTTCGGTTGACCGTCACCAGTGAAAGTGAGAGACGGAATAGACCTTGTGTGAGAGCGACAAACTTCCGTGTCAGGTAACTTAAGGAGTGAAGGACAAAGTACGTGACGGAAGGAGAACATGGGCAATTATTCGTTCGTTTCTGAGAGAATTGGTTATCCAATCTAATACGTTAAGAACACTAAAAATTCCTGAAACTCGAGTACATCTTTCATTACGGACAAAGAGTACCGGGTCTTAATATCTTCCGGTTAATGGAGTGCGATAAATAAACCGCTAAATTCATTACAGAAAAGATATTTCTCGAGTAATGTGTCTGCCGGGGACACGTTAGTCACAATGAAATCACCCCTCAAGGTTTCTGTCTTCAAACTACGGCAGAGGATTCCGGTCGAGATGCTTTCGTCACTTTTAGCATTGAAAAGAAAAATTTCCACCGCAAGGTCATACCTTCTTATAATTCTTTCTATAAAATACGAACCTGAGACACGTCAAGATTTTCAAAATTTCTTGGTATCAGTCTAGAATCGAAACTATTAATTTTTTATTAACTTGTCACTTCTAAAGGACCTCAAATTAGGGATCCTGGAGATACCATTCTATAGACATGTGTTATGTTGGACTGTGTCTATTCGAAATTTTTTTTAAAAAAAATAAATAATAAAATTAACACGGAAGGAACGTAAACTGGGTGTGTTCCGTAAAAAACTGAAAACGAACCGACGAAGAACTAGAGAGGGTGAATGTGTCTGTGTATGTGTGTGGGGAAGTGTTTCTGATGATCTTTATCATCAACAAAAAGGATTCCAATAATTATTGGAAAAGGTATCACCAAATCCCCGTATTCTACAGTACGCACTCATTCCCTCCGTGTCTAATAAAAGTAGTTTTCTTTTGTGACTTATTATACAACAAATGTAGAAAGTGAGTAACTAAGGAAGTGGTCATATATATCTCACAGAGTCTCGTGATCTGTAAAACTAGTTTAATAGAGCGTGTTTGAAATCGTTTCTACTGAGGTCCTTGGTACCTGGTTGTAGGGAAATCTCTACGTGAGTCGGGTCGAATAGACTGAAGTCTCAGACACAAGAAAGAGGGTCACCACTCGACGGGAGGTGCACGTATGATCGTTCCTGTTGTGTGGACTATAGAACAAAATAATATGATGACTTAAGATGACCGTGGGCTGAGGTCAGATGTGGTTTTATCGGTTTCATAATTTGTAAAGAATTTTCTTTATAATTTACACGGGTAAAATTAGAGGACTTGAAAAAATTTAATAAGAACAATGTATTTACGGTCATAGAGTTAATCTATAAATTCCGAAGAAATTAAACTTAAAACCATTCTAAATAACAACATTAATCATGTCACAGTGGTAACAAAAAAAGAAAAGGGGGAGTTCAAGGTTCTTTCTTTTTCCCGAAAAGAAAGTTGTCTAGTTTGTTAGGAGTCACGTGATGTCCGACGGAACAATTGACCGTAAACAAGGAAGAGAAAGGGTTGTTTTATTGGAATCTACGTGATATCTACCAGTCTGTTGGACTAGATTTGGACAACCCAACCGGTTTTTCAAACAAACCCAAAAAAGTATTCGACACTGAAAAGTGGTTGGGTTTTGTACTCATCATTTATTGATAGTTATGTGTGTCTATTTTTCTCTACTCATGAAATTTCTCAAAGGCAAGGTTCTTGCGATGGACTTTTGGGTCATGTGTTTCGGTTTCTTCACATCCTGTCTTATAAAATCAAAACGTCCTACCACTTACTTAGTCTCATCCTGAAATGTATCCGTCTATCCATCCACTAACACACACACACACGAATCAGCGAGTCAGTACAGACTGAAACGTTGGGGTACCTGATATATCGAACAGTCTGAGGAACCAAGTACCCTAAGATGACCTCACCCATCGGTGAGGGAAGAGGTTCCCTAGAAGGGCTGGATCCTAGTTGGGACACAGAGGACGTAACGTTCGTCTATGAAATGGGATACTTGGTGGTAGTAAGTCTATTATCATGTTAGGCTTCACCATGAGAATAGTAGGGGAAAAACGACTACTTCTTTAGTTCCGTGTCTAACCATTTCATTGGATGACCTCTGAAGTCGTCAACTTATAACTACTTATCTGTCTCGGTCCGCTTTATCCTACCGAAGTCTCGATAGGAGAAACTGGTGGACAAAAGAAGATAGTGAGACTTTTTAGGAAGACAGAAGAGGTGACCTCTTTTAGGTCCGAGAGAGGGGCGTCAAGGATGAGTAAAATGAAGAAGGTGTCAATGACGTTTTCATCTAGGTATGTTGTCGTTGTAATGGTTGAGTATCTCATTAATTCGTCGTGTTTTAGTATGTTTAAGGAGATCCAATTAAAATAGTCGTTTTTGTGATTCGTTCCACTCTCAGCCGGTCTAGAACCTTTAATAATACGACACTTCAATCATCAATGATTCATGTCCGGTGACATCTTCATATCGTGAATTTTGTAACACAATAGGGTGAGACAAGTTGAGGTCATCCTGTCTCTCGTACAAATAAAATAGAAACATACAGGTCCGGAATTGTGTTACGGACTCTGTATTATAGACGACGACGACGATTCAGCGAAGTCAGCTCAGGCTGAGACACGCTGGGGTCTCTACCGTCGGGTGGTCCGAGGGGACAGGGACCCTAAGAGGTCCGTTCTTGTAACCTCACCCAACGGTAAAGGAAGAGGTTACGTACTTTCACTTTTCAGTTTCACTTCAGCGAGTCAGTACAGGCTGAGAATCGCTGGGGTACCTGACGTCGGATGGTACGAGGAGGCAGGTACCCTAAAAGATCCGTTCTCATGACCTCACCCAACGGTAACGGAAGAGGCTCTGTATTATAGATGTATTAATTAATAATCATTTATTCCTAACCTGACTAATTATCCAGAGCCAAACCTCAGGAAAATTTAAGGATGAATTAGAAAGTAATTATCTAAGAACCTTAAGCCGGTCACGGTGTTTCTCATAGTGGACCGTAATAAGATTTATAATATAAAGAATTCTACTTTTAGAAAGAAATTGTCGGAATAATATGATGGATGAGTTCGATCGATCGATCAACCAGATGCTTGCAGGTGTAACGGGTGAGGGTGACACGAAAACCCATCTGGTATTGAGGTCCCTCCCGACAGGGAAGAACCTAATCCTACTCTAACTTTCCTGGTAGAAGACGAAGAGGACATCTGAGAACCTACACTTAACCTGGAAAGAGAGGAAGGAGACGACGGAGAAGGTACAGAAGGAGAAGGGTCGGTAACCCTGTTTAAACAGAAATTACGTTTCGTATCTTTGAAGAAGGCTGGGACAAAATAAAGCAAATCACATCAATCAAAAGTTACAACAGACAAAGACGACATGTCACTTCGGTCGTCGATGTATATGTGTATATATGGGAGGGAGGACTTGGAAGATGAGTTGGGGGTATGGGGGTTAGGGTGGGTAGATGCAGTAGTGTCTCGTGACTCGACGAGTGGGAATGTGGATTATCGGATAAATCTTCGTGACAATGTCGTCCCTCAAAGGACCAAAGTGTTAGACAAAGACGGAGAGTCTCCGGTTCGGAACGATCCAAGTACCCTCTAAATCGGTCTTTTGACCGTTCCGTTAATTAGACATCAATTGGTGTTGTTACTTACTTGTGTTTCTTTACGTCTACACTCATCCCCTATTTGAAATCCACCAAGGTAGTCATCACTAAGTACTACAACTTGATATTATTACAAAAAGAGGTACAAGAGAGGGTCAAGGGAGACACTGGGATCTCGTCTTAAACCTCTACTGACAACCCGAACTCCCCCACCACCAAGACACCGGTATCGACACTTCAAACCAAGTTACCTACAATTAGACCGACTACGTATGAAATTATTTGTACACCAACTTTCTCCGTGACACAAGTAAATCCCTTGTCACCATCTGATGTCAGAGACCCCAGTGTTTCTCAGCCTGTGTTGACTCGTTGATTGTGATATCTTTGATCCCTGACATATCAATTCTCTCACCGAACTTGTAATTTTTCGGGTTCTGCCGTCTTCTCATCAAAGACCGAGGAGGTGTAAACCCGACGTCTTAGTCTCATCTCTCTCTTCTCCGTCCTGACGATCCGATCCGAGGTCGGATTCGTACCGGAAGGAACCGATACTTTGGTACCTTCGGTGAAGAGAGTAGGGGCACCCAGAGAACGAAGGAGTGGGGACTATTGCCCGTCAGGATAGAGTCCTCATAAGGAACTCTCACACTGAAATTTCACGGGTCGGGGTGTGGACCGTGTCTCCGACATGAGAACTCCGTAGGTAAGAGAGGTCGAAGAAGTAAAACACAGGGAGACGACTGAAAACATGGGAAGACGGGTGAGCAAGGTAAGTCGTTAGGGCTCAACATGTTCTTACACGGAGGAACACAGGACCAACGACTCATTTCGCGGGACCGAGAGGTCGCCGAGAGCGGGACTACGAGAACCGACCCTCTGTCCCCGACGACCGTCCTCGGACTCTCCCTTGCGTGGCACCATCGTCGTCCTTTCTTAAACCGTTCCTCCACGAGCGGTGTACTAACACTAAGTATGACATGAGCGCTTCACACCGTTCTCCCGATCCTCTCCGAAAATTACGGTCGCATGTCTCTCGTCTCTGTGAGTAAAAGTTTGTAGCGTAAGAAAAATATCATGTCCGTACGGAGTATCCCTTTTATAACTTGAACCGGACGGTCGTGGTGCTCTCAGCAGGGTTGACACTAAAATAATGAACTCAGTGAGGGACTTAGTCTATGACTGACGTCCCTCCTTCAGAAGATAATTCCTACGAAACTTTAACACAAAAATTAATTAATTGTGGTTGAGACCCGACCAAAAATTAAATGAAGATCGACTGAGAAAAAAAAAAAAAGGAGAGAAAAAGAACGGCCTTTGGAAAAAAAAAAATTCTGTAAAGGACTTCCAGAGGCGACCTAGTAAAGACTCATACAACCACTTTCTCAGTAGACACAGTCGACTTGTTACCCTCCCTTGAGAAGTTTCATCTCAAGTAGTAGAGACTTACTTAGACTATGTACCCTTGTCGCATCAGTCTCGCCCCCCCCACCCAACACCACCCCTTCCCAGAAATTCTTTTTTTTTTCCAGACCGTATTACGAAAAACTAGGGAAGTCGGCAGGAGTTAAGTAAGTAGGACAACAATTTTGAATTTTGACCTCGACCGGTCGACAACCCTTTTCAGGAGGCAAAATAAAGTTGGTTTACGACGACGGAGGACCCCGACCTTCCCCCGACTGAGGTTCGTGTTAATATTTACACATCGAAAAAGTCCGCCGCCTTTGGATGTTTTACCGGAACTAAGTGTCCCGGGGAAACCGAGTTTCCGAAAGACGAAGGGCACACGGTATTTAGACATAGACGTAGTTTTTCACATTTCCGACGTCACATACCTTCAGGGAGAAGGAGACGCTCACACAGATACTGTCTAAATATGACTACCGATGGGGCGACATGAGTGTCTAGGGATAATATCAGTACGGGGTGATTGAACCGGGGGTAAAGGACCTCTGCCCCTCTGTTCCAGGTTACACTTCCTTCCTCCCGACTTTAATGTCGAAGTGAGTGATTAACGACAATCATGTCCTCCTGGAAATTCCCGGTGTAAGAGAAGCGTCGGGGTAGGTGGCAGAGAAGGGCGGGACACACCTATTCGGACCCTCGGTCCGTAAATGAGAGTGGTACTCCAGACGGTCCTGTCCCGTGAAGTCTTGGAGTGTCACAGACTCCTGACCGGTCTGTATGGAAACGTTTCTTCTTTATTGGAGAAGACAATAGTAAAAAATTATAGAGGCTACACTGTAGTAAAAGAAGGTCTCTCATGCACAATTTCTCTTCCTAACTCAGGTGAATCCAAGACATATAATCATAAATGTTTGTCTACGTCTTGTCTTAAACAAAAACGTTGATGGAGGAAGAAACTCGACAAACAAGAATGTCACAAGTCACAGGAAACTTGTAACATCTAGAGTCTCGCTACCGAGCAATCTTGGGCGAAGACAAGATAGACGTGGAAGCACCAAATTTCGAATTGCTGTCAGGGATAACTGTTTCTTGACTTAGTCTCGAAACTAAAGTTCACAATTCGTTGATTCACCGTCTGTCAAATTAACCAACCTAAAGTTACCCCCCTGACCCTAGTTATCCCTTTCTACAATCTTGTCAAACTCAAAAGATTCGTTCTTTAGATTTTTCGTTCTGACTGACTACAGACGGAAAGACTGAGGTAAATCTCAGATCTCACGGGAAGGAGACGTAACACAATAGTAACAAAAACGGGTCTCATGAGTTTATGTGGTGATCGACTTCAACTTTCAACGATGTCTATAAAAATAAAATGAAAAATTTTTAAAATAAATAAAAGAAGACGCGACCCAGACGTAACGAGATCAACGTCTCGAACCCGAAACGTGACGTCGCCGACGAGAACAACACCTTTCACCCGAGATCCCGGACACCCGAGTCATCGACACCACGTACTGTCCGAATCAACGAGGACCTCACACCCTAGAAGGACCTAGTCCCTAGCTTGGACACAGAGGACGAAACCGTCCGCCTAAGATATGGTGACTCGGTGCTCCCTTCAGGAAATTAAGTGAAAAATTTTTTTTAACGTTATGGTACTTCTTTACTATATCTTCTCATATTTCAATGTCTCGGTTGTTAACACTGCAAAAACTTGAAGGTCAAGAATAAGTAAAGCGAAGAAATGGAAACCGGTTGAATTGCACTCGTATCAATACACGAGGATCACAAACATAATATAGGTGACGTAAAAAAAAATTGTATGACTTCTAATTACAAATTTATCTTTCAGTCTAACGGAAAACTTTTCGACTCAAAATTTTGAGGTGGTAGACGATCTAAACACTTTCTCCTAGACCATTTACTTTTAACACACACATACACACACCAAATAAAATATCCGTGACGTATGAAGAAACTACTAGACAAAAGGTTCGAGTAAGAATAGAAAATCTTCTACAAAGGTCCTAAATACGTAAACCGTTCTAAAGTCTCTTGAGATGTCACCACTTCTCCATGTGACGTAAATATCCCTTAGGACTTAGTCCCAGCAACTCTCTCAAATAGACCAAGACACGAATTTAAATAAAGACGAGACCTATAAAGAAGTTTACCTAGAAAAAAAAAAGAAGTAACCGCTCTACTTCGTAACATAAGTATTCTAGAGATTATTATCTCGAAAAGATCAGGTCTGTATCCCCCTTTAAACGTTTTACGTAGTCCTCTCATACGGTCAACAAAAAGTTCGACAGTACATGTAACTCTTTAATAACATAAGTAATCACGAACGTTTTGATATATAAATTACTACGTTTTCATTTTAACTGGAGAGGGGAAACCACGTGTCTACATATTTGAAATACCCTCATGTGGGATTCCATCTCTGAAAAACCTCATTGAGAATCTTTCGTATGTCTCAACCAGTATTTGTTACTACGTTATTGGGATGTTAATACATACGAGTTAATAAACCTCCCCTTTAGACCCCTTTCACAAAATATACCAATGTATCTGTTTGTCTTCACTCCTACCTTTTTGTGTTAGGTTTCCGAGCCTAAACAACACAGATGGGGTTTATCGTAGGACTATGTTCGAAATATTACGTTTAGGTGACCATGGTCATTTTACCGTAAATTTTGTTTATTATTTTTACTTATTGTAAACGTTTCGTTATTTCTATGGTGGAAACGTTGGTGAAATGATGTCAAAACTTTTTACAATCATTTACCCAGAGATTTCTACGTTTATTTATTATAAAATAATCTAGAGTCGGGTCCTCTTTCCCCTCCTTTTGGAAGTTGATCTTAACGCACTAATAATGAAACGAGGAGGGAGTTGGGTCTTTTACAATTTTACCTCGTATCTTATTCAGATATTGTTCTAAATACTCCTTTCCATAATCCCCGTGTAACACGTCTTTTCAGTAATTTTAACAAACCCGAACTTCTTCTCCTCCTTTTTGGAAGAATCTTTTTACTCTTTAAGTCGACGCAGTTTACGGATGGAGTTCACATGGATTCCAAGTCGAGGCAAAAGATAATCCGGTCGAAGGAACGTGGTCTGTTTTGGGATTCTCAGACAAAAGTAGTCCTTTTAAACGAGTTTCTTTACTACAACCGAAACGTAAGGAAGACAGGCGAGACCATCTAGGTCCGATAACTTCTCATCGTTGTTGCATCCCGACATTAAAAACATAGGAAATCCCCCAAAAGTCATTTTAAAACGACGACACATGTCTTATTTCCTCTTAATGACTACAGGTCCACGAGCACGGAATCCAGGGAAGAAGCAGGACAAATCGGAAGGACCACCTAAAAGAAAGACCAACCAACAGGCGCACAAACCTATTAGCACTATTGAGTCGTAATAGGACATACAAAACGACGCCAGACTCAAACCAATTATGGAAACTAAGTCATAAGACACAAGAGGAGAGAGGAACGGGTCACGAAAATACAATACGATTTAGAGTCACCTAAGACAGTCAGTCAAACTCCCCCTCACTCCCTTACACACACAAAAGAATAGACAGTTCAAAATTGAACCTGAATGACAAATTGGTCCTTTGAGACGTCCTGTTTCCTCTAGATTGCTTTTGTGACAAGGACAACTCTTAGAGGTTCCAATACGTCAGCATATTTTACCACCAAACCCTTCTTCGAGACATCAAGTAGAAATAGGCTCACTATCAAACTCCCACAAAAAAAAAAAAAAAAATTCCTTACAAAGTTCCTCCAGAAACTTTTTGTAAAAGAAGTTTACAAGTAACGTAGACTCCAGGGTAAAAACAGGAAAATAAACGAGGTCTTATGGCGGTCTGACGGTTGTTTCCTTCCGGACATGAGGGTCCTTAAAAGACGTAAGGAGAGACCTCATCCGTAAAAAGAGTCGATGTTTCCGGGAAACCGCTTAAGGGAGATTAGTAACCTAAATGGGACCCGAGACTATCCACGGTAAGTACCTGAACTAGACGACAAACTACCCCGACTCCGTAATTACCCTAGAAAAGTACTATTTGTTTTGACCCATTGTAATGGTCTCCCCAGTGTTTCGGCGAGAACAGCCTCCACATGACGAAAGAGGGAGAAAGAGAAAGATAAAAAAAGGGAGGAAGGAGAATCAGAAAAGGAAAGGAAAGAAAAATACTTACATGTAAAGACAGACACACTTCGTCCCGGTGAAGGTCTTCGTCTAGAAGACTGGAAGCGACAACGAGTGGTCAGTTACCGGTCGATGTCCAGAAACAACCCATATTCTACCAAGATATTTGACTAGACGTCATCGGGGCGTCGGACGCCCCTCCAGACACAAAAGGATTAACTAATTTGTAACCTTCTTGTGACGTACTTCTTATACCAAATCTCTAGAAAGAATGTGCGACCGTAAATTCAGGACCCTAAACACTACTTACTCCGACACCCTTGGTTGTGAATTTCACTCTTAGACTGAGGTACACCGACGAGACGGACTATGTGCAATATGGAGATCGGACACAGTCACAGTACCAAAAATCCCGTCAAAGGACAAACGAAGACTCTCCTTACATCTTGACCAAGCAGCTTTGGACTAGGAACGTTTTATCATGTCTTCACTTTTCGCGCCTAGTCTAAACAAAATCCACTGTGCTGTGACCAAAAACTACTTTTCTCTGATTGTAGTACTCGATCTCTTGCACGTCACTACAATAGATGTAGTAAAATATTCGAAAGTCTTCTTCTTTCTTGACAGAATAAAACTTACCCTTAGAAACACTACATTGAGCCCTCATTCATCTTGAAATCCGTAGGATTATCTCTATAGGACAAATAAAAGTTGTGTAACAGAATATAAGACCGAAGTATGACCCCGGGTCCTTTTTCCTGGTTTCTTACCAGTCCCTCTCGCGTCTCACTCCTTCACGTAACTTGTCACAAAATTTTAAGTCTTCTCTTTACATCAGGTGATCAATACTGAGACGTGATGGGGACGTCCCCCGGACCCAAGTTAGGGACCAACCCCTCGATTCTAAGAGGTACGGTACACTATTCCGGTTTTTTATTTTTTATTTAATTTTTTATTTTAAATTTTCCCTGCAATCCTGGTTCCAACCATCCATTCCTTATTACGAATGGTGAAGAGGATTTCTTTATTCTTTCAATTTACTAAGTAGGTATCTTTTCCTGTCGTGTCACCAACGTACAAAGGTGTTCGGTAAATACAGTTAAGAAATTAAGACTACACAGGACCAATTGACACCCACAAGGTAATACCTGGAGTCAAGGATGATCCTTTGTTTGTATAATCCGACGAAAGATTGATTCTATACCAGTACGACAAAGTATCGGGGGTTTCTAGGGAGGGAATCATTCGAAAAATTATATGTCCATGACATCAAGCACCTCTTCCGTGACCGACGGGTGAGGTCATGGGAACGGACCTTTTAGGGTACCTGTCTCCTCGGATCATCCGACACCAGGTACCCCAGCACTTCTCAGCCTGTGCTGACTCGCTGAAGTGAAAGTGAAAAATGAAAGTACATAACCTCTTCCTTTACCGTTGGGTGAGGTCACAAGAATGGACCTCTTAGGGTCCCTGCCCCCTCGGACCACTCGACGGTAGATACCCCAGTGTGTCTCAGCCTGAGCTGGCTTCACTGAATCGTCGTCGTCGTCGACATCAAGTTCACCCCTTTCAAGCGGTCGGACGTGTTGTCCTATCTCTTAGTAATAGACGCCATCTAGTCACAAAATAAGTAAAAGAAAGTCTAAAACAAAAAATTAATAACGATAAACCCGAAGAGTTCACCGCATCACCATTTCCTAGGCGGACGATTACGTCCGGTCCTCTGTGCCCAAACTAGGGACCCAACCCTTCTACGGGACGTCCTCCTTTACCGTCGGGTGAGGTCATAAGAACGGACCTCTTAGGGCACCTGTCTCCTCAGACCGCCGGATGTCAGGTACCCCAGCGTTTCTCAGCCTGTGTTGACTCGTACGTACGTAAACAATGTCAGTCAAGTTATATTAGATAACTTTAGTATTTGGTCACAAGTTTAGACAAAAGTCACTGAAAACGTTGACAAGGTTTCACCTCGAAGGTTCAGAGTTATCTTTGGATGTCACCGACCACAACGGACGACTCGGGGTAGTATGGTCAAGGGTTTTCGGATCGATCCTTTAAAAAAAAAAAAAAAGGTATTCCTTTCGAAGTACTCTCCGAAGAAAGTGTCAGGTCACCAATTCTGACGTGTGAAGGTGACGTACCCCGTGTCCAAGTCAGGGACCGGCTTCTTGATTCTAGGCCGTACGGTATATCATATCGGTCTTTCATAAAACAAACAAAAAAAATTGCCTGAAGGGACCACCGAGTCTACCATTTCGCAGACAGATGTTACGCCCTCTAGACCGAAGTTAGGGACCCAACCCTTCTAAGGGACCTCTTCCTTGACCGTTGGATGAGGTCATGAGAACGGATCTTTTAGGGCACCTACCTCCTCGGACCACGTCCGATGACAGGTACCCCAGCGTTTCTCAGCCTGTACTGACTCACTGAAGTGAAAGTGAAAAAATAGAATAAATTATCAGACACCAAAATGTATATACCAATAACTTATATAAGTTACATGAAATTCCCGTATTTAAAGTAAATATAGAGGATCCCAGGGTCGGTATTACCGATATAAAACTCGTGGTTGACACAGTTCGTGAACGAAGTGTAATAGGAATTAGGAGACTCAGGGTGAAATGTCACTCCTTGGACTCCGAGTCACACCGTCGTCCCAATCTCCCATTACCTCGGTCTAAGGTTGATTGAGTCCGTTTGACGTCACCGACACAAGAAGGGACAGACGGGAGAACAGGTAAGTAAACATTGAGTACGAAGGTTTGTCTACTTTTGGATTGTTAAACCAGTTTATAGGTTTACAAAGGTTTATAGACATAATGTATCTAAAATCAAATACTGTGCAACCCCTCGTTCAGGAAAAGTTACAAATAAATAAGAGATATCATGGATGTAAATTGACAGGGGAGGGGGGCGATTACCGAGTATAGGAAGAAAGGGGACGAAGTCTTAAGTGGGTAATGAAGTAACCGAAAGAAGGAATAGTAGTGTTCTGTGTGTGTGAACCCTTTTAGACGGAATACTACACTATTAGCGTTCTATAAAAGACTTAACGTTTTCCAAATTCATCTCCTCCCACTCCCGAACTTAGTTGAAATAGAGACCTACTCTTCTTAAGACCAGACCCCTTAATTTACCTTCGCAAGACCGGTTCAAAACTTACGAATAACTCCTTTTCGGATTAAGTGATAGATATCGTTTAAGAGATGTAAGATCTGTAAAATGGTGCCAGACATCGGAAATCCTAAGACATTAAGACGCCTCCTTTCACTAATAAAGGGTCTAGCACAATAAAAATACTACTCTTAACCTCTGAAAAATTAGAGACCTATCAAAAGTAACATTAAATATTTGTGGGGCGACTTAGAATCCTTTCGACCGCAAAGATCAAGGTAGTACTTACTAGTGTAGAGGGAAGTTGTAAAGACGGTAGTTTCATCGAGTAAAGGACTATAAACCCAAAAAGTCGAAGAGTGGTTCAGTGTGTAACTTCGTCGATACACCCCTGGAGTTATTTTACTATTCATTTATTCTAATGCTAGGTTCCTTTCCCCTTTTGTAAACAGAGTCAGTAGACTGACAAAGCTCAAAAAGTGTTGAGGGTTGAATGTTTTATTAATAAAGTGGTAACATCTAAAACAATATATACGTCAAATCTAACAAAATGATTAAGGACCATCGTTTAATTCAGTATGAACGAGACAACTGTTTCTTTTACTAAACTTAACTTAAGGGAAACCCAATAAAGTAGTAACGATGGAGACTTATACTATCTTTCTTACCATTTACAGTCAGAGATGAAAGAAATCATCTCGAAAGGTCATAAGGTGTAAAATATATCACTCTAAAACGACACTTTTGTGATCTAGAAGTCTACACTTTACCGAATCGTAAAGAGTGTGACGCTAAGGTCCCTAAGTAAAGACACGGGTTCTATCCGAGGCCAAGGAGAGGAGTTCTAAGGAAGAGTCCTACAATAGTTTGACCTATCTTAGACAAGGAATAACTCTCGTATCGGTGCGTGACCTCTAGTCTCGAATAGTCTGTTCTTAGAGCACGTCCCAAGTCCATCCTTGGTCTGTGTACCGTAATTGCGATGGTGTCACTTTAGTGTAGTTGACGGTCAGTTCCTGGTCGTCACAGTTTCCTCTAACTGCTGAGACACTTGACATTACGCACGGATCTCGTCCGGTGTCTCTTGTGCCGGTGTTAAAATACCGAAAGTTTTAGGCGGGGTAAAAACATAGTCTTCGAGGTCAGTAAAGACCTCTGAGTGATTTAAGGTAGACGAGTGTCTATTTCGACCTATTTAGGTGCGGGATCGGTCTCGTTAATTCCCTCTAAAACACCACACGAGTCAACTTCGTCTAATAATTTAATAGTCCTTAAAACACTCGACCAACAATGTGTGTTGTCAATAATTTTTCAATTCCATACATGTGTATATTACTTTATATAACTTCTCTTTCAATTATGTGTTTCTAGTAATAAAGGTTCAAAAATGACCTGAAATGATAATAAATACGCGAACTCCAATAAATACAAATAACACAAGTAGTCCTCTTTTGTCATACATTACGTACGGAGAGAAGGTCGGGATGTAAGTCACTACCGTGTCACACCATCGAACTTTGACTGGTGTCACCCTTGTGAATACAATGTCTTAGACTTTTTACGATGTTTATCTCGAACTGTATAACAAAACTACTAACAGGTCTAAAGTCTATGCTAATAACTGTTGTAAAATTGTCAATCCAATTTAAATTCGTACGACACAGACATCGGAAGTAACACTTATCTCTTTTTTTTTTACTCCTTTACAAAAAGTTGAGAAGTCCTTGATAATAGATTAAGTCGTTTCTTTAATGAGTGTAATAACTACTGACTCACTTCAAGTAACAAAGTGAAACCAGAATGAACAATCATATTTACTTTTATAGTTGGACATAAACACAACCTTGACGTCAACAATTGTCGTACCGAGAAAGAAACGATTTAACTTATCCTTAGTTCGTACGGAAACATCGGACTAAAACACTGTGATATAAACCCCTATCTTAATATTTTTCACTAATACTTAAAACATTCTTTATCGTTCAGTTTGGTGTCAATGTCCACAAATCTTAATTGTTTATCTCATAAAATATAGAGTAATAATAATAAACTCTAACGTTATGTAAAAAGTATAGTGTTTTAAATGTCAATTGAACACATTCACATTTACACGTGTGTCAAAAAAGTGGACCTCCCGGACCACAATTGGTAAATGATCTATTACCTTCTGTCATCTTCGAAATACTGGGCTAAAGGTATTTAGGAGGTGTTTAAAGAGAACTCAGGATAAAACTTCAGGAACAGTAAAGCTCCTGCGGACACCTTGAAAGTCTGTCTTACTTTTCAGTGTGTGCGCATGTGTGTGTATGTGCGTGTGTGGGAACGTGGAACCCCTTATTTCGATAGTGGTACTTGGATAAATTAGAAACTTTTAGATTAGTTATGAATATAGATTTTACGTGAATTGATAAAGTCTTTTGATTCAGAAAATACAATCCGGGTATCTTATCACAAAGTTCTTATCATTTTTAACTACTAATATACTTGAAAAAAATTTTAAAGTCAAAGAAAAAACTCTTGGTTAATCCACGGTCTGAGACAGGTGCCTCTGAACCAGGAACAAGAGATCCAGTTCGAGTTTACACACAAGTGTTATGTCTAGTAGGGTGAACTTTCTATAAAAAAAGTAAGGTTTATGTATCCTTTTAACCTCTTAACTACACTTGAACACTTCCGGCTACAAGTAGACTTAAACAAAAGGTATCTGACCATTGTGATTCAGTTGTGATAACTGGTAACCAAAACACGCCATAAGACATCGTCCGTGTAAGAAGTTTTGATTACAAAATTATTTAAGACACTAGATCTAAGACTATAGAGGTAAAATGTGGTTTTACTCTGTAAAATGTGTTTACAGATGGACGTTACGCCCTCTGGACCCAAACTAGGGACCCAGTCCTTCTAGGGGACCTCTTCCTTTATCGTTGGATGAGGTCATGCGAACGGACCTTTTAAGGTACCTGTCTCTTCGGAACATCAGATATCAGGTACCCCAGCGTTTCTCAGCCTGTGCTGATTCGCTGAAGTGAAGTGAAAGCAACCTCTACCCTAAACTCAAACCCAGAAGGACTAGGTTTTCAAGAGAGAAAAGACTTTTCCCAAAATGGGACTCCGGGATTCTTTATTGTGTTTTGTTTATGTTTTATATGAGAAAGAATGTAGTAAGGACTTGTGGGTGTCTCGGATCCCTTTACGAAAAGTTGTTCACGTTCCTATTTTGGTTCACTGAAGACCTACTGGTCTAAGTAAAAGACGGAATCTATCGTGTCGTACTCTTTTGTCGACGGGTCCTTACTCTCGTCCCTTGTCCTCTGTCTCAGAACTCTAGAGAGAAACCACCTCTCTTTTCACCCCTTGGTATAAAACTAGAACGACAAATAGAGACTATTGTTGGTTCAGAAACTGGGTGACTATGGTGTTCTATGTCAATGAGGCGGGCGTCATACCAGATGACGTGAAAGAGGAGGGAGTGAGAGGTAGTTACACGATGAATCGTTCGTAATTGGGTTATAAAATATAGAGTTAACAAATTTCATTTTACTAGTCTATTTGGTCCAACACATCAATCTTTTATTTGGTGTGACTCCACACTATATTTTCTTCTCTCTTATACAATAAATATTTATGACTAGGTTCTATATGTACACACATATATATATATATATAAAATAAAAAATTCTTTATTTGTAGTCCTGTACACTATAGTGACCTTTGTGACAGAGGGAAATCAACGAAATATCGAGGGACATATAACTAGACCTAAAAAAATAAATATAGAAAAGGTGTTTTGTGTGTTAAACCTTGACACCGAAACGAATACTCTTTCCGACTTTGAACCCTGTGAAGTGATTTCTTCACGGACCCTTTGACAACTTACATCTTTATCAGTCACATGGGATCCTTTACTTCTCCTTACATCCTAACAACCAGAAAATTTAATCCTAATAATTAACCGAATGCGGTAGTCAACCTCCGCTATATTTAATGTCAGATAATCCTTTGAAGCCTCTTTATGACTTCTTGTGTCTTCTCACTAGACACACCCACCCTTCCCTAAGAAAGACCACTTTCAACCTTTCGGACACCAGTGTCCTCGTCTGACTCTGTACCCCACCCCCACCCCTCCGCCCAGCCTCGTCAGGGACACTTTTCCTCGCTTATCTTGTCCAAGCTTCACAGTGTCACTTATAAATATATCCAGTTTACAATCGTTTTACAAAGACTGTCGGGACAGTTTGTGACGTAGTCACCCGGATCTCTCCGACAAACACAAGGTTCGTGTCACGACGAAGCGGAACTTTTACTGACACCTAATTTAGTGTCTTACAGACTTGGGTCTCAAGTCGGTGTAGGAGACGGACGATCTAGCCACGCTACGCCTGAAGACACGCATTAATCGTCTTTTGTCTATTGTAAGTAAAGATACCGACCTCACTCTGTTTTGCGTGCGACTGTTTAAATGTAAGCGTCATTAATGGATCTCGTCGAACTAAAGGACCATCTTCTTTTCCCCTGTACAAAGTAAACTCCCTCCACCACAATCTAGACGGTCCTTCTCATTTATTGTTTTGGTTTGTATAGAGTAACACTAATAGTACTCATCATTAATATTACAGAACTTACACAGCCCATTAAACGTTTCGTGACGGATTAGGTCGTCTATTTAGTAATCAAAGTACAAGATCCCTTGAGACCCGACCCCTCCAACCCCTCTAAAAAAGGTTCCAGTGACAGACCCTGATCTTAGACCTAAATGACGAAGGTGGGTAATGACAGGAAACCGACTCACTAGTTTCGAAACGTTAGTGATATAGACGAAGATCTAATATTTGAATGGATTGTCAACCGTTCGACGTCTCGTTAAGTAAAACTTTGACGAAGACTATAGTTCGTGCCACGTTAATAGTCCATTAGAGAAAGTTTATTAACACCGTATAGGATAAAAAGGTGTCATCTTTCGTAGGGTTTAATTCTACTGTCACGTTCGGTGAGGACTGGGAGTTAAGGAATCGTTATCAAGGAATTGACGTAAAAAACAACGCCAGAATGTCCATTTCAAAACGATAAAGCATTTACTTATTTCGTTCCACGTGTCTCTTACTAGGGACATACGGGTTCTTAGTAACCAACCAGACTACTAAGACTTATTATAACAAATAATTAGTCAAGTTTGTTAGCAAACCTATAAACCCCCTAATGTAACGGACGATCAAACTGATGAATGAAATTTTGAGAATTCGTACATCACATACATATTAAGATAGCGAATCACTCACTATTTGACTCCTTTAGTCAAATAGTGAAACTAATCCGTTTCAAATAGCGAAACTAATCCGTTTGACTCCTCACTCTGTCGTAAAAAATGTTTTTAATTTTAAACGTCAATTTATCTTTTAGTAAATGTAGTCTAAGACGTCGTGTACAGGAGAAAAAGAAGAATTTCCAAACCGAAAGACTAATAAACCCCTCCAAGATTGTCTGACTGAAATAGAGAATTTATGTATGCACACAAAAATACTGACCCCTTATTCCTATTTATGATTTTCTCATAAATAATAATACATCTTAATCACTACAACTATAAAAGTCAATTTGGTTTACTTTGACTACAAAAATATTCTGTCTTTACCAATCTATAAAAGACAAAGAAGTCGAAGTCGGGTGACTAATAGTCCGAAAAATAGTTCGAAGAAGGTACAGGAAAGTGATCGAAAACTTTGGTTAAGAAAAGAGTCGTCTTTTCTTTTTCTTTTTAGAATGGTGAGCAGACAGTGAAACGAACAAGTAGTAAAAGAGATCCAACTCCTTATCTTCTTTTTAATTGTTTTTTTATTTATTTTATGAAGTATCGTTTTGAACAGGAACGGACCTACGACGAGAATAGTGTCAGTCTACTCAGCAGTTGATGTGAACGAGACTTTTATCGGTGTGTTTCGTTATTACACGTACATTTACAAACAGAGAAATGTACAGTGATAAAAAACGAACAAAGAAGAATGTATTCCTTATAAAAAGAAATTTTTACATAAAACTTGTGTATATAAGAAAAAAGACAAATGTAATTTCATCCTAAAAAAATTTCTTTAAAACCCAGTAAGTATTTTCATGTTCTTTAGTTTATTTTTAACGGGAATTAGAATTGAGAGGTCTCCGTCAGTCGTAATTATAAAACCATATTAAGAAAGTCTCTGTTTCCTTTCTTAACAAAATTTTTTTGGTTTACATTATACCTCTGTTCGAATGAATCTTTTAAACCTATTATGAAATGGATATTAAACCTAAGCCGAAAAATGTGAATTGACATATGACATTCGTAAAGGGTGTAGTAATTTCTGAGAAGTCTCATTGGTCTCACCTAGTCGTCATCAAGTGAATTTTGTTCACTTGTCCGACGTAATTTTTGGTCGGTCTCGGAATGATTTCTCGACTACGATACTTATGGTTAGTATCGAATCAACGACAAGGTATACAATTAAATTAAACTGTCTCATTCTCAGAAACTTCAGGATTAAGAGAAAACGTAGGTTATTTGGTCAAAAATATCACGGACCTGAAAATCTGTAGTCGGATGTCGATTTGAGAACAGCCCTTCAACGGTACTCCAGTGTACCTTGCTACCGGTCTCCCCCTCCAAGAGACTTCAGAACACTCTCTCCACTCCCCCTGACCCTCCCCAGCGACCCCCCCAGTCACGGACACCCTGTCGTAGAACATCCGTATGTCTACACAACGGTAAAATGTGATCTCGGGAACTTCCCGCCAAAGATGTCTTCGCCCAAGTCATCGGGTCGTCATAAGTAATTATTCACAAAATTCATGTTGAAACACAAAGAGACACCCGAGGCACCGAAATCCTCCCTTTTCGATTCGTCTTCGGAGTCGCCATGCACCAAAAACGAAGGGGATGACCTCGTTTTTCCTCTAAGACCTCAGAAGGGGTGGGAGTTGTAAATCTTAAGTTTGACAGCGTCTTACAACCCCCGCCCCTATAGAAACAAAAGCGCTACCAGTCTTAACCACCATGACCAGTCTCCCCACCTCCGGTAATTTCTCCTCCTAGTTTTACTTTCTCCAATTCTTATTTACTACGACTTGTGGTTCAGGATACCCCCTTCCTAAAACTCAAAAGAAAATAATAAGAAACAAATCTAACATTCAAGAAACTCCCGTCTTATCGGTCGGATATTTCAAAATATACGAATCCTCGACGACACTCTCAGAATCATCAGTAAGACCAGTAAGAGTCAACGATTTCGTGGAGGTTAAGAAAAACGAGGGTACCTGACATCGGGTGGTCTGAGGAGCCGGGTACCCTAAAAGGTCCGTTCTTGTGACCTCACCTAACGGTAAAGGAAGAGGTCACCTAGAAGGGCTGGGTTCCCAGCTTGTACCCAGAGGACGTAACGACCACTTAAGAAATGGTGACTCTCGGTGGCCCTTCGGGATCAGTAAGATCTCCGAGTGGTAATCTATCTCACCATATTAACGATGTTTGTAATTTCTAGTCATGGAAAAATTCGACCCAAAGTAAGTGTTAATGACGAGTAGATGTTGCACGGTGTGGGTACGGTGCATTCGTTGAACAAGGTCACCACTTACCCGTCAGGGACTCCGACTTCTACTACCTTTGGTTCGCACACTTGACAAGTGAAGTCACTTCAGGAGACCACCTCAGAACACGACTCACAAGACCCGGAGAGTCGTAAACACATTACAATCTAGTGAGTTGCTGATTGCTCGTCCTCCCTTTTACTACCTCTCTAAGTTTCTTCTCAGACACGGGGAGAAATCTTCGTGGACCTTCCGGACAGGAAACCCCTCAAGAACCAATTACTGTCGTCAAACCCTTATCCCTCGACTTTCTATCTCACCGGGGACCCCTCTATGTGTTCGGTTGTAAATCCCTTTAACCAGTAATTGCCCTTCAATAACCTGTTCGCGAATTAAAAAGGTCATCCCTACAAAGATCCATTGTTAGGACAACACCGATTCACCAAGACCCTGTACCATCTGTACCCTAATCCGTCGACGTGACCTCTCGGTACTACAGTAACCCAAAGGCTGTAGTAAAGGTCCGGAGGATGACGCGGACTCACCATACCTGATGGCGACACTGGATTCAAGGTAAAACCGTAAGGGAAAGTCGAAGACGGTGCCGAACAGTCAGAAATGTTTACATCGAACTGACGGAGAACTGTGATCTAAAGAGTCAAAAATGAGGAAATTTAATTTACCTGTGACACAGACAGAATTAGGACAAACATGACTATACTGTGTTAGGGTGTCTGACCCCGCTAATATTTGTAGTCTGTAAAGAAAGAGTGTCTAGACCTCCAACCTTCAGAGTCTAGTCCCACGGTCACACCAACCCACTCTCGGCAGACACATAAGGGCACCACCTTCTCCGGTCGGTTTAGACCCCGGAGAAAATAAAAGATAACTAAATGAAAAATTTAAATAAACTGCCACAGTGTAAAATCAACGTCGTGTTTCTTAGAAGTAACGTCACGTGGGAGATCAACGTCGAGGGTCGAAGAGATCAACACCACGAATCCGAATAAACGAAGTATCGGCTAGTCTAGAATCAAGGGGTTGGTCCCTAACTTGGGTGTAGGACGTAATGTTCCACCCAAGAATTGGTGACCTGGTGGTCCGTTCAGGGACCCCGGAGATTCGTGATTAAGGACTCCTGAGACGAGTACTGGATCAGTGGAGTGTTTCCGGAGGGAGGATTTTGGTAATGAGACTCCCAATCCTAAAGTCATATACATAAACCCCTGTGTGTAAGTCTGGTATCGCTATTGATATTTCAGAATTCTAATTCGTAAATCTTCTTTGATGTAAGAGAGGAACCCCTCCTCTTTCCAGTCAATCTGTTAGTTCACCTGGCTTTTAAACTGATTCTAAACCATACTTATGTAAACACTCTAGAATGGACTAAAGATACTACTTAATACCAGGCCATATTTTCCGCGAGACTGAACAAGAACGGACTGAATCCTTGTCAGAAACGTATAGTCACTGTCGATATATACTGGACCGGAAGGAGAGGGACGAGTTCTTGTCCGGGTCTTTTGACAACCGGACTCGATACTTGAGTAGGAGAGGTGAACCAAATAGAGTGTGTCGTAACATCGTAACAAGAATTCAAACAAGACAAGACACGTTGAAGAACGAGTACATAAGGATATGAAGAGTAGAACAATTTCAGAATAGAGAACCGAAGGTGTATAAAGGGACGAGGTCGACAAGACCGGACCGGTCACAGGAGAAATGAGAAAGGGAGAAACGTAAGAGTGACACTCCACTGACTAGAGGTAACGAAGACCCTTCACCGTAATCTACCAGAAGAGAACCGAGTAGGTGTCGAAAAGGTGTCGAGTCCCAGTGATGTAACGTCAACTAACTAATACGTAGACAGAGACGGAACTTCTCTGAAAGTAGAAATCGTTAAGGGAACCGTAGAATACCCTTGAATTATCTACGAGGACAAAAATGGGTGGTATTAAAGTCATTCCTCCAAATAAGACGAAAGGTCTATCAACTAAATGTTTGTCTGAAAACTTTGAGTTGACATCACATCCAACTCCTGAAGGACGTAACACCAGTTTGATGTCGTTTTCCGAAAAACAACGTCTTGACATTAGAACTACATGAAACCGGGGTGGACTTAAGGTGACATTAACGGAAATGTTGTATATAGGACGGTAGTAGAATTTTTCCAAATCAAGACTTGTGTAGGCGACCGTCTCCTAAACAAAACGAAAAGAAAAGATCCTTTGACATCGAATCGTTTGATAATCTGACAGACTGAAATTAAAAAGAATGAAAATTGACAACTAATTAAAAAAAATTACACTTATCTAATCGAAACAAACACATAATATCAGTTATTAATATACAATCGTCAAATTATTAAAATTATCGTCTCTCATGTAGATTCAGAAGATCATAAACAAACGTACATTTGGGACATGGATTCTCGACGTCATGAAAGTTTTCTCGTGTAGTTTCATTAACAAAACGGACCGCGGACATGTTTAAAGACGACCCTGGACAGGGTAAATTATATTTAATATAATGGACACCTTAAATTCTCCTACATTCCACATTGTACGGGTCGTCCGTCCTTTAAATTTGATACCTAACGGAATTTTTTTTTTTTTTGTTGAAAACAAACAAGGACATTATACCCTATGAATCGTAGGGATTAAAGACAAATTAGAAAAATATTCGTATCGAACTTAAAACGTAAGTACACCTTTTGTTCAAGTCTTTAGGAAAACAAAAGAGTCCAATTGAACTTTTACTTCTGACAGATTTCGGTCACCGTGAC
The DNA here is from genome assembly GCA_006410555.1 of Capra ibex. NCBI lineage: Eukaryota > Metazoa > Chordata > Mammalia > Artiodactyla > Bovidae > Capra > Capra ibex. The sequence continues at coordinate 35,980,340 of SJYO01018757.1, read as the reverse complement.
TTCGACACGGACTGAACCACTAGATCCCTTCTCTACGGTAGTAGACTTATTCAGCTAAATCTTTGTCCGGGACGGGATGGTTTTTTTACTTATTACTGCTTTAATCCTCGGGATCTGGAGTAAATTGGTTCAGTGGTACGAAGTTCGGACTACAGTACAGAAATAAAACGGATGTATCTGTACTTAAATCCTCATCTTGTAGGTACCCGTCCCAATACCTTTGTATTTGGGGTATAAGTATTTAGGTAACGTATATTAAAATATGAGACGAATGTCCTGGTTCTACAATCTGATATGGTGCACTGTCCTTGTGCATGGGTGGGTCTGTACGGTCCTCTCCCGAGACCGGAAGGAGAACGCAAGTGTAGAAGGCACTGAGGGACTGACCGGAGAGACCACAGGACACGAGTCGGGACACCCTGGTAAACCAGGATTGTACACTCTGACACACGGACACACGATTCAGTGAAGTCAGGACCGGATTAGAGACTCTGACGTACCTACCATCGAATGGTCTAAAGAGACAGGTACCCTAAAAAAGTCCGTTCTTATGACCTCACCTGACGATAAAAGGAGGAAGTCCCCTAGAAGGGCTGGGTCTCTAGCTTGGGTATAGAGAATACGGGGGACGTGACCGTCCACCCAAGAAATGGTGATCGCGGTGGAGCCTTCGGGTCCTACACTCTAACGACGTACGTAACACAGAACCTACAACTTACACATCTTCTTTGTGAAAGTGATCTTGTTTTTTTCTTCTCTACCCAATTTCAATTATTATGTTTTCTCCTATATGGCTCTACATCTCTCTTTCTTCCCGCTCTCTCTTTGTCTCTTCCTTCCTCCTTCCCTTCCAATCTCTTCGATTCTCGTTTCGAGATTTCTAACCGAGGACTCGGAGGGAAAAAACGCGGGGTCTACCAAGAGTGCAAGTCAGTATGAGTCGAGTGTCAGACCGGAACTCGTGAATAGGCACCCTATGGTGTCGACTTTTTTACGAGGAAAGGACGGGGGTCCCCCTCCTCCCCCGAGACACATTAGAAAATTAAGTCAGTAACAGAATGGTAAGTGTAATTTGTCTAGAGGTAATGATCCTTCGGAAAAAGAAAAAACAGGTCATTAGGTGCATAAGAAAGATCTACAGTCTATAATGTCAATACTTTTTATCAATGGTGAATGAATTCACGACACAATTTAGAAAATATAGAATGAATTGTTAGAACTATGGAATGAGTTAGAAATGAGGACATTTTATCTATGACAGTAACGTTGAAATAACTAATGAGTCATTCTATCCGTACCTATATTTGTGAACACAACTATTAAGATACATTTCGGACAACAAAAAGGAAACATCGATATACGTAGAGAGAGACGGGACGAAGACGTCTGAGACTAAAAGGTACCTACAGAAGTCTATCCTTGTACCCACGACCTAGGACCCTGTGAAAAAAAGTCAAGGGAGGAAAAAAGGAAAAATGTCATCAAGGAATACTCAAGAGCCTTGTGAAAGGCTGAATTTGTCTTTACGTGTGGAGGTAAAGAAAACCAAAAGAATGTACGAAGGGGAAAGGAATTGTCTTTTTTTGATTCACGGGAAACAAGGTACTCAACTGACTTAAGTCTCCCGTTTTAGTTAAGTTCAAAACTTGACATATCTGAAATTGTTGATCGTCAATCATCAGTGACTTGTAGTCACAAATTCTCTAGACTAAAAGGTAGAAAACAAATAGGGTGACTTCAAATAAGGCATGTTAGGGGGGCGGTCTGAGACGTTGGTACCCCGGAATACTGATTATTGGAATATTTATTATCGTAGTTCTTTGTTCCGAAGTCTTCATACGTCTATAACACATGAATCAGCGAGTCAACACAGCCTGAGAAACGCTGGGGCACCTGACATCGGACGGTCCGAGGAGACAGGTACCCTAAGAGGTCCGTTCTTATGATCTCACCCAACGGTACGGGAGGAGGTCCCCTAGTAGAGGTGGGTCCCTAGTTTGGGTCCAGAGGGTGTAACGTCCGTCTAAGAAGTGGTAGACTCGGTGGTCCCTTACTATGGTCACTGTCTGTAACCGATCAGGATTTTCGACTACATATAGATTATCCTTGAGTTGAACTAAAGTTGTATTCTGAGATACTAGAACCTTCTGAGGTCTAGTGAACCTTATGACACTATTCAATATAATTATTCGAATTCCGTGTTCGTTCGAATCTTTTACAGAGACACGAGTTTACAACTCAGACCCTTTCTTGACTCAAAACAACAAGCTTTTCGTCTATAAGTTTCCAACCCTATCGTCTTTGGGATAGTGAACTGAGATTTCAGTCAAAATCTACTTTCCTCTCGAATTATTACCCCGACCAACAACCCTCCTAGTCCGAAGATTTTTGGAACTATACGAAAACCGGAAAGGGCCTTCGTCCACTGACTCATCAATGCCAGGTGTAGCAGACGAGGCGTCTCGTCGAAGAGACAACCGTGTGACGAACCGTCTCGAGGTTCCTTTCGACACGCTACTGTCACTCTAATCCTGCGTCCTTCGTCCCGACCCACTCTCTGAGATTCGACAGAGAAAGAGACATCGTACCAGTTAAGGTGGTCGTGTCGAATACGGCTTGCGACTTGGAGGATTACTCGTGACCCAGTAAACTTAAAAGTACTATAGTCTGTCAAAGTAAACTTTGGGAAAGACAGACATCATGCACCTAGGGAATACGACATCGAAGAGGTGGAAGGAATTTTGGGTCCCGTAGAAATATCTTTATTGTGGTATGTACCACTTCCGAGGTAGAACGATTTACAGGTTCTACACCCTAGTGTGACTCGAGAAATAAATAGTCACTAAAGTACGAACTTTAACAAATTTTTCGTACAGGGTTACCCTTACTCCGATATAATACCATCGTAGAGATACGTTTGAAGACGAGAGACACCTAGACCCATATAAAGGTCATTATCTATGATATAATATACTTCATAGATCATATTTAGTCTCGAAGTCTGGTACGAAGGACTGAATCTTTGGTATCGAGAGAAGTTTAAGTAATAGATATTGACATAAAAGAAGGGCAATCGAAAGGACAAATAGAAGAGAAATATTAGAGTTTTGTTAGTTATTAACGTTAAGAATAATCGTGAAAGGGGTTTTACTAAGAATTCCGTTTATTATTTATAAAAATTTAAAGAGGTATAATAAAACCATTTGATTTGTTTCTTTTCAAAAGATTTACAATTGCACTTGAACTACATAAAAAATATAAAACAGTAAATGAAGAGCTCTCTTGTATGATATTTAAAAAGTCTCGACGCTATTTTTCTTTTTGCTACTGGAGGAGACAAAGTTAAAACTCATTTACCTACTTATTTGTTTACCTTTCTTACAAGAGACCCAAGTCCGAAGTCTAGCCTGAACGTCGTTGCATCTCTTGTTTTCGAATCCCTGATGGGACCGTCAGGTCATCTAATCTGAGGCTCGAAGGTCCCTTCCCCGCGTCCAACCTAGGAACCAACACCTTGATTCTAGGGTGTATGGTGCGACACATACCACCCTAAGAAACAAGGAAAAGTTTCCTTTTTTTCTCTTCTTGTTTTGGAATTACGAAGGGTAAGAGATCTTGGTACTCCTTAGACCAAAGGAGTTGTACAGACATCTTCCTGTACCCATAGATTCTGTGTGCTCAGGAAAAATAACAAGAGAATTAGACTAGTCACAAAAAGTCGTTAAGAGGACGGTGGGAACGTTCGTTAGAGATCTCAAATGTCACTAAGTGTAGTTTCAATTCCCTTGTTGGACTCCACCATATCAACTGTCGATCGGGACTCTTACACCAACTTTTACATCCAATTCTAAGACCTTTCTTAGGACCTAACCCCCAAGTAAGTCTCTGAATTTCAGCTCAGAACCGAGACAGTCAATATTTGATCTATTCAGGGAGTTGAGAGACCCGGTGGCAAACATGTTGAGATTTTTATTTTTAACGGTATCTTACTATTTCGGATTATATGAACTTTGACTTTTCATTTACCTCGTAAGATAAAAGATTTTACTCTAATGAGAACACACACACGATTTAGGGCAGTCAACACAGGTTGAGACACGTTGGGATACCTGACATCGGGAGGTCCGAGAAGACAGGTACCCTAAGAGGTCCGTTCTTATGGTCTCACCCAACGATAAAGGAGGAGGTCCCCTAGAAGGGTTGAGACCTTAGCTTGGGAGCAGAAAATGTAGAGAATGTAACCGCCCCCCCCCCCCCCNCCCCCCCCCCCCCCCCCCCCCCAAGAAATGGTGATCGTGGTGGCAATCTAGGTATATTTATATTCCAATTTTTTGTTTTTTTCTTATTCGACGAAACTCCTAACGGTTTCGGGGATTACACCAGTAAATCGTGAATACATAAAGACGACACTCCGTCCTGGTGTGAATTTAAGAAGGTAAGTCTAATTTTGGATATAACGAACTTTGTGAAAGTCTCTTCCCCTCCGATATCCTGTACCAAGGTGTTTCTGAAATAACTTTGTTTTCACAAAAGTGATAAACAGTCGTACCAACAAAACAAAAGACAAACAAGGTGTAGGTTGTAAAGAAGGAGGTAAGGAAGATGGTAAAACACGACAAAACATCAAACGATTTAAACCGAATTTCGAGTTGTAAGTCTTTTGCTTCTAGTACCGTAGACCAGGGTAGTGAAGTACCCTTTATCTACCCCTTTGTCACCTTTGTGACAGTCTGAAATAAAAACCCCCCGAGGTTTTAGTGACGTCTACCACTGACGTCGGTACTTTAATTTTCTACGAATGAGGAACCTTCTTTTCAATACTGGTTGGATCTATCGTATAAGTTTTCGTCTCTGTAATGAAACGGTTGTTTCCAGGCAGATCAGTTCCGATACCAAAAAGGTCCCCAGTGCATACCTACACTCTCAACCTGACACTCCTTTCGACTCACGGTTTCTTAACTACCAAAACTTGACACCACAACCTCTTCTGAGAACTCTCAGGGAACCTGACGTTCCTCTAGGTTGGTCAGGTAAGACTTCCTCTAGTCAGGACCCACAAGTAACCTTCCTGACTACAACTTCGACTTTGAGGTCATGAAACCGGTGGAGTACGTTTCTCAACTGAGTAACCTTTTCTGGGACTACGACCCTCCCTAACCCCCGACCTCCTCTTCCACTACCGTCTCCTACTCTATCGACCTACCGTAGTGGTTGAGCTACCTGTCCTCAAACTCACTTTAGGCCCTCAACCACTACCTGTCCCTCCGGACCGTACGACACTAAGTACCCCAGCGTTTCTCAGTCTGTGCTGACTCGTTGACTTGACTTGACTTGACTAACTCACCGTCGAAAAGAAGAGAAGGAAGAGGGACCACTCAAGGAAGTTGCCAAAGGAAATAAAATTCGTTTGGAGTGAAAAATAGAAAAGAGGTCAGTCAGTAGAACTGAAGACGTGTCCTTCTTCTAAGGTGTTACAAGGAATGGGTGATTTGAGGTAATGTACATTGGTAGACTCTTCCTTTGAAAGGAAACACAACGTCACCTTCGGGTAAAAGATAATAAAGAAGTCTCATTCAAAGTTTCCTCGACTGATGGTAGGAAATCCAGGTGGGAAGGAACTACAATGAAACCATTTCACTAGAGTGAAAAGTCACAAAAAAACAGTTCGTACACAAGATCTCGAAGGAAAGTGAAAAAGAGTAGTCCGTATAACAAGTCGGACAATCACTCATAGCACCACACTAACTTTCTTATACCCGAAACCCTGGAGGGACCACCAGGTCTCCAATTCTCAGAACGGAAGGTTACGTCTCTACACCCGAGCTAGGGACCAGTCCCTGGAGTCTAGGATGTACGGTGTCTCGTTGGTTCGGGTGCACGGTGTTGATTCTGGGTTACGTCGGTTTATTTACAAATTTTTCTTCTCTTTCTTATACCCGAAACATCAATCTGGACCCAAACTTAGACCCGACACACTGAGCCTCGTGGATGGAACAGACTTGATGTCAAAAGAGTAAATAGTTCTCCCAATTGGCCCGACACAGTGTGTTACGGACAGTCTTAACTACTACGTTAATTACAAAGATCACATATTGGACACGAGACTATTTATACTCAAGGGAAAGGGACACTGAGAGGAGGTGCAGTCCTGTGAATAAAGGATGATCAAACCTCGGACCCTAATTTATCTTAAACTTTATTAAGATGAATGAGTAGGGGGATACTGTAAGTAAAAGGGGGTAATATGACAAAGTAGTGATCTAAAGGAGGCTCCATAAGTACGGTAAGACACAGGTGTACCTGTTAGTGCAGGTTCTTAGTAGAGACTTTTCTCTTGTAGGGTTCCTTTGTTTTGGGAGTTTTCACTGACTTACCCGTAAAAACAGCAAGTCAACGAGCCAGTACAGGTTGAGAAACGCTGGAGTACCTGACGTCGTGTGGTCCGAAGGGACAGGAAACGGTAGAGGGCCTCGAACGAGTTTGAATAGAGGTAACTCAGCCACTACGGTAGGTTGGAAGGAGAGGAGAAAGCAGGGGAAGAGGAGGACGGAAATTAGACAACCGCCTCAGATCCTATCGAGAACTGAAGTAAAGTGGAACTTCTTCAAAGGGTCCAATCGAGATACACCGAAGAACCGTCGAGAGAGGTTGTGTCCTGGACAGTCTACAGGAAGTCTAGCAAAGTCTTGAATCAATGAGTAAAGACCCAAAGGTGGACTCCAGACCCACTTAGGGTCCTACGTCAAAGTGACGACTAGACACACCGTGGGAACACGTTTAATATTTTTCCGTAGGTAAGAGTCGTCCACGTTGTTGCAGTACGGACCTTCCTACCGGACGCCCCACCTCCCGTCTGATTTGAAACCCGTGTGATCATGTCTAAATTGGAAAAACATCTTTGGCCTCACGACCGAGACCACACCGAATTACAATCGTCCGTCTACGAGCGTTGTATGACCGAAACAAAAAAACTACAGTAGGTTGTAATTGGAAGGAAAGAGTAAGGTAACCGGAAGGAGAAACGGATATCGATAATAAGAACTATGTCACATATTATTGTAAAGTAAGGGACGAAGTCTAAACGGGGTCAATGAAGACGACCAAGATCGATGAAGAAATGTACGTGAAAACTTATGGACGCGTCGGAAATGAAGTACACCTCAATGAAAAACACAAATTTAATATCCGTTAAACCCTAATTCGGTTTATCTACAAGGATTGCAAAAGTTGGGAGATAAGTATCTAAGAAAAATTTTCGTTTAACCACTTTAGTTATATCAAGTAAGGAAAGTCACAACAAAGACGGAGAAGAGGTAAGGAGAGACCTCTCCTGACATTACTCGTAGACTTTACCGGATTTGGTTTAATTACCGTTCCGTTTCTCCTCCCGAGTGGTTCTCTGAAGTATTAGGTGTGTAACCATTGAAAGTGTCCTTTACCCTCAAGTCTCCAAGACTCTCCTCAGGAGACGAGAGAGGGCATCGTCCTTTCTTCTAGGAAAAGGCAGTTCAAATGTTGAACACATTCACGACGTATCTTGTCATTCCTCCACGTCCCTTGTTAATTTAAAAGGTTTCGAATGAGTTTGGTCAAGACCACTTGAATATTCAGAGTCGGTCGAACAAGAGCATAGGTCATTGATAACCAAGAAAAATTTAAGTAGAGTTCTTCTATCTTCTTTTGAAATCACGTTTTTCCCTCCCTAGTTTAATTCTTTACTCTTTGGTCTCCGTGTGAAAGGACTGTCGAACTACATGACATGACGTCTATTCAGGATACTACCTATACGAACCCTTACGGTAATAATTTAAACGGAACGGAAGTAGAAGGAAGTAAATAAAGATTGTACGAAGAAACCGGTCACGAACGGCCCCTTGTATTGTTATTTTGGTGGTAATTCAATTCATTTATCTTTTTAGATTATCTATAAGTATATTGAAGTCGACCTCCGTAAAGAAAGTACGAGACATTTAGTGGTCTTTTGTACCCTATCTTTGGTAAGGACTAGACAGAATCCGACACGTCCCATGGGACTCTTCAAACGGACAAATAATGAAGAGGCTCACACAATTATGTATGCATAAAAATGAAACTCTATCAATTCCAGACCTTATCAAGAAACCACCCCTTTTATCACCACTCTCTACCCTAGACTCCTTTATGATGTCTTTTTCTCAATCATCCCGAGTCATCTCATGAACTCCCTTCTCTCGACCCGTCCCCTCTGGTACTTACGACTCGTCCGACCACCTTCTATCCAGACTCCTCGACCCCTGTGGTGACGAAAAGAACGACTACCCTTCCACCGGTTCGTCGGTCCGAAACCCTTTTCTCTAGTACGTCAGACCAAAAATGTACAACCGAAATCTATCGGTACTTGATAGATCAGACACATAAAACATAAGTAACCCTTTATTCCCTGATTTCTCTTTCACTTTTCACTCCCGGTCTCTACCTCTAGACCCCGCGGAGACTCATATCCAGGACTAACGTCGGTACACCCACGAGTTCCCTCACTCGTCTCTTCTTTCTCTTCTGGGTCCTTGGGACCCCGACTTGAGACCCCCATGATTCATTACGACGCATCTCTCTCCTCCTCCCTCAGTCTCTTCTTTCTTCTTCGTTCATCTCTAAAAACTCTCAGGGTACCGTACCTAGGATACGACGACTGAGGTGCTCCTCCAACCCTTCAGATGAGACCTTCAACTGATCAACTGACTTGGGGATCTTGACCCTGTGACCATTCTTCGAGTCAGTTCACGGAGCCACAAACTACGGAGTATTTGTCCTACTTTTTTTCGAATCTGACGACCTTTCTCCGTTTGAACCCCGTCTTAGACCCAGACTAGTAGAACTCACTTATGCCCTCACTCACTTGTTTACTTAATCAGTTTCTTTGTCTATGTTCATTAGTACCCAAAAAAGGGTATTTTCTCCTATTATCGTATCATGAGTTGTCACGGATATTTCAGTGACTGTCCGGATTATGCATCTGTCCGTCTTCCCTCCTCTCCTCAACTCTTTTCTCTCCATAGTGACTCCTCCTCTCTTCTGTCTCCACCACTCGTTTCTACTGGTCCCCTAAGGACCTCACACTTCAACCTCTCCAGTTGTTGAATTTACATCCCTAAACCGGAAATTAAAAATAGAGATCGACAAAGGGTTTGTAAGTAGAACAGGGAGCCTACCTTTAAATTTGGAGAACCGTCTCTATCTTTGAAGAAAACAGATAGACAGATCATGGATTATGTCATATTATAAATAAGATATGAATTACTGTCTAACTTTCTTTCTCTCCGTGTAAAAGTCAGGAATGTGTAAAGTCACACATTAATAACTCTTTAAATTAGTTTCCTTTGGAAAAAAACTTCATATCAAATAAATGTTACAACACAATCAAAGTCCACCAAATCAAAATATATACACATACACATATATATATACATATATATTAAAAAAAAAGAGAAAAAGTGTAAGAAAAGGAAACCCAATTCAGTGAAGTCGGTACAGACTGAGAAACGCTGGGATATTTGGTATCGACCAGTCCAAGAAGACAGGTACCCTAAGAGGTTCGTTCTTATGACCTCACCCAACGGTACGGAGGAAGTCCCATAGAAGGGGTGGGTCTCTAGCTTGAACGCAGAGAATACAGAGAACGCAACCACCCGTCCAAGAAACGGTGATTACGGTGGACCCTTCGGGGAAAAAGGAACATCCAATACTATTTTATAACTCATATCAAGAGACACGATATGTCATCCGGGAACAGACAACAGACAAAATGTCTACTTTGGAGGTTAAGACTATTTAGTTTGATTGTGCGGGGAAGAGGTAAGTGTCAACTGAAAAATTGAACCTAAAACATTTGGTAAAAGGGGTTGAAAAAGGAGATTTTCTTACATGTAATGAACACTTTACTGGAAGGCTCGGGTGGTAATGTTCGAAGGAAGAATTAGAATCGTTTTACTCCTGTATGGACGGATTTCCTAAACTTTATACGAAGAGAGAGGGACGAGTAAGGTTAAAAACAAGACAAAGGTATTTTTATTGACATTCATAAACGTCTACTTAAAATTTCTGACACAACAAGACTTCCTTTTACTTTACAGGCACATTCAGACTATCTTTCTGAATGTTTCTCTCGAGTCCGTACAACTCCACCTCACACGTACACCCTTTGTATTCGTCCCCGACCACTCTTTTAAACCACCTCCACCAATTAATTAAAACTTGGACCCTTTACGGAGGTATCAATCAGGTGTTCTAGAGGAAATTTCTTAGGGTTGTGGACCTTTTGTAGTCGAAAAATTAAAAGATGGTTAAACGCACGTCGTTCCTAGACTGACTCTTACTACGAAAGTTCACCGAAACTTTCGTAGTTTTTACACCAAAAGAATAGTAAGTTTTTATAGACGTATATAAAAAGAGTTTGAAATTTTTCCTTTCTTTATTTTAAACGGAAGACCACCTCTAGTCCTACCTTCACAACTGTTTATAGTCTTCCGACCTCTCAGATCTTTATCAGAACCCTTACCGAAGACATACATTGAACTCGCACGAGATAGTGGACACGAGGACATTCCCGTCTCTTCTCTGACAACTTTTTACGAGACTACAATGTAAAAAATAATTTAAACATTCCCAACGACCGTGGAGAAAGGACCATCAGTAAGGACGAAAAACCCCACTACAGTCACTATGATACCTCGTTCTTTACGGTCACCCAGTTGGCATTGTTTCACGGAGATCTACATTTTTGCACATCTTGATGACATACTGGGTCGTTAAGGTGAAGACTCCTATATAGACCTTTTTTACTTTTGTGACGAAACTTTTCTATGTACGTGGGGTCACAAGTATCCTCGTGAATCTTATCGGTTTTATACCTTCGTTAGGTTCGCAGATAGTTGTCTCCTTACCTATTTCTCCTGCACTACATATATCTCTCTCTGTGTGTGTGTGTGTGTTTGTGTGTGTGTGTCACCTTATGATAAGTTGGTAATTTTTCTTACTTTTAAATAGTAAACTTCGTCGTATCCGCCTGTACCTCCCATAATACGATTCACTTTATTTAGTCTGTCTCTTTCTGTATACCATAGTGAATATACACCTTAGATTTTTTATGTTGTTCGATCACTTATTTTGTTTTTTCTCAGTTTGAGTTTCTATACCTCTTCTTTGACCACCAATAGTCACTTCTGTCCCCTCTCCTCTCTTCGTTCCATCCCCATCCCCCAAAATTTTTCCCAATAATACCCTAACATACTTTAGTACACACTTTGAAAACTTTCAACACTTATGGAGTCTTAAATTTCTTAGAAAGTGAATTTTTTTTTACACAGACATCCTCCTTTCCCCATGACGAGACCATTTAGAGAGTCCTATTCTTTCTTTTTCCTCCAGATCTGTCAGAACCAAGTAGACATCTTGTAAGGGTGTCTTTTACCTACTTATAGTCTATTCTTGCAAATAGTCTGGAGTACTTAAAATGTCGGGTGTAGAGACACCCTTGTCATACGTCACGTCTGAACGATTTAGGGTTTGTACCTTCTGTCTGTCGTGATATTTTTATATCTGACCACGGGACTCTTCTTGTTATCGGTCAGAAGCAATCAGTGTTTCTATATTTACGAGCTCCAACACCATACGAACAATTCACTGTGTGTTCTGTCATACTGATTACTTCCGTGTCACCATCGGACACCTGAGGACCGGGTTTCCTTCAAGTCCATTTAATCCGATCTATAGTCTATTCTTCTACCATCACCAGGCGTATGACCTTTCGGTTTATACACGACTGGGTGAAAAGATAAAGGTGAAAACAGTCTGGAGGAATTCTGACACCTCCTCAGAACTCGACCTGACGTCCTCTGTCCACGGATATCAGTCAATTAAAGGTCGAAATCCTCGTTCTCCTTCAACTGTCCGCACCTCCATGAAAGTAACGATTCCCGTCCGTAGAACTCACGTCTTGCAACGTCCACTTTATTTTGTAGGTTTTGTCTTTGATTTGTACTATAGTTTTCGATTACGTTATTAAGAGGGTGTAAATACACTTAATCGACAAAAGGGTTGGGACCTTTCAGTCTCTGGTTACACCTTTCCACACTGTACAAAACAATGAAAGGTAATTTAACTACTCTTAATTTTACAGACTCTGAAGTAGTTGTGGTCACTTTCTGTACAGCATTTTAGTTTATTCACCATCTTATACATATATTTACTGTTATGTCCTGGTTTTTTAAAGTGACCCACCACAAGTCTAGACGAGACAAATAAATACCGGTATAAATTGTACTAGGACAAAATGAAATTAGTCGACATTTTCCTTGTGCTACCTGGACTCTGTTGGGCTCAAAAGACACTGGTCTCCACCAGACACTCTAGGTACTATAACTCACCAAACGGTAAAAAGAATCCGTCTCTCAATTTAAGACCGAGGACCTTCGACCACAAACCCTCTTTTGGTGAGTCAGACACCTACTTCCCTCGGTCATATAACGGTTGTCGAGGTACCGTTACGTTGGACCAGTAAGGGATTAACCTCAAATGCACCAGCAAGAGAAAATTTCACAACCAACAAGTCATTACAAGCCGGGAAACACTGAGGTACCTGACACCGGGCGGTCCGAAGAGACAGGTACCTTAAGAGGTCTGTTCTTATGGCCTCGTCCAACGGTAAGGGAAGAGGGTCCCTAGAAGGACTGAGCCTAGCTTGGGTTTCGAGGACGTCTCCTTCGGATCGGTAAGAGAAATCCTTCTGATTCGTTAACAAAGTCAAAGAAACTCTTTTATTGGTAGCACACTCCCTAATGAGAACCCATTTTAAATCTTTCCCTCAAGTGGAAAGGGTGTCCTTTTCGAACGGAGAGTTATCCTTAGGTCTAAATCCTCGTTAGAGGTTTGGACTTGTGTTACAAAGGACCTAAGGGTTTAAATCTCTGATTTAAACCCCCAAACGGTTTAGGAGTTTTTGTAGTTCCCAGATGATTTTATATTATCCTTTACTATATCTTTTCCCTTTTTGTGTTCGTTTTACCTTTTCTAAAACGTCTTACACATAAAATCTAGGTCAAGAGGAGAACGATTGGTGCACCCGAACCCTTTCCAGACTGGTATCGATACCAAGTTCCCCTTTGACGAGGAGGAGTCATTGACCACACGGGACTTCTTCCCACCGAACGAGGAGAGCGACTGAATTAATATTTAGACCCAGGTCATTTTCTTTTGCTTTTTAAGGGATGTCGGTATAAATATCCTTTCGAGGAGCCCCTTATTCTCCTGTTCTAAGACCCACGAAACAGGGGTTGGTCTCGTGGAGACAGGAATAGTAAATATATCTGACTATAAGGTTCTGACACACACCCTCCTTCACAAGAAACTACTTCCTTTTGAACAATGGGTGTTACCCGAAGCGACATAATCTGTCCAGTGGGAGTCAAGGAACGAAAGTTCTTTATTCGACCATGGTACCACCCGAGGGCCACGGTCGAGGATCGGGACTTGATCCGTTTGTTCTACACAATACTATGACTTCTGACACACTGAACAGATCACTTATAGAATTCGAGGCATCCAAGGGTCTCGGTCCCTCTTCACTCTTATTCACACAATCCTGTGGTTCTCTTCAGGGCAAAGTACCGTAGTTTGCCCTCGAGACCTCCGACAGACTAGTTTCTCCGGTTTGAAAGTGTGGGGATTCTTTAGAAAGGGGTCACCGTTGGAGTCGGACGGACCCTTGCCTGATGAACTATCATTGATTTTAAAGGGGACGACAATAAATTTTAAAGAGGACAAGGAAAACAGTACCAAATAAACCCCTTTTCGAAACGGATGAAGGATGAGAGGCCTCACAATGACTTCGCTCTCCGAAATCTAGGAAGTGAAGTTTCGTTTATTTTAATAAAAGTATGAAGTAGGTTGGACTAAGACTAGAGTAACAAGAGAAACAACAGAGACTTCTATGAGAGGTTGAAGAGGTTGTACAATTAAAGACCCGACATCTAACCTGCATTCCGTCCATGAGTTTAAAACGTTTACCGAACACCAATGTCTAAGGTCAACAAGAGACAGAACCGAGTCGGAGGGTTTTGTGTGTGTGTGTGTGTGTGTGTGTGTGTGTGTGTGTGGGGAACTTCCAGTGAGTTTCATTGTTATAGACACTCCAGAGGACTTCTCATGAAACGACACGTGATCTTATTACACACCGAGTCTCCAAGAAGTGTAGAGTTCTATTACAGGAGTATGTATAAAAAAGTACGTGTGTTCATTAGCCAAATGAAAGGGAAAAGAAGAGAGAAGGTGGAGAAGGTTCAAGTAAGTCTCCTACGGAAGAGTGAAAGAGGGTACACGAAAGATGGTAAAACAGTGTAACGATCTCACCGGGTCCGTTATGTACATAGTTTCTTCTCTCTCTCGTTGGTATACAAAACTCCAACTTTAAATTATCTTATTTCTTTCTTACGGTAATTAGAGGTTGGGAACTTTTACGGATCTTCGAGGGTAAGTCTGGGAGGAGTTTTCAAAGGTAGGTGACAGAAAATAATTTTAGACCATAAGGAGCTTACAGTCCAAGGTTCTGCTTAAAGTCTTAAGAATCCTTGAAAATGAATTGAGAAAGTTAATTAATACTTAGCGAGTTTTCATAACGAAAGACAGTAAAGGTAATGTTTACACGATGTACAATCCAACATCTGAAGACAACGGGTTCACTATCGGACTCTTAGAATGGTGGTGAGTTATGGAAAAAAGTGACTTCCCCTTTGTAGAAGGTTTATACTTTTTTAAACTGTGCGTTGAGTCGACAACCTGACGAAGATAAGATTACTCCTAAACTAACCGAGTTTACTCGTCCTTCTTTATCAGGAGATCGAATACTTCATATCGATTTCTTTTGTAGTGTCCATCTCGTTCCTTTAAAGTAAAGGCTCTGGAACCTTTCATTAGGCTGAACGTTAATTCCCACACTAATCCTACCTATTAGTCGAGAGACCTACGGTCTCAAGACAAGACAAGGAGCCCGGTAGAAACAG
The DNA here is from genome assembly GCA_006410555.1 of Capra ibex. Classification (NCBI taxonomy): domain Eukaryota; kingdom Metazoa; phylum Chordata; class Mammalia; order Artiodactyla; family Bovidae; genus Capra; species Capra ibex. Next base: position 35,965,308 of record SJYO01018757.1, on the reverse strand, counting down.
AAATCTCTTCACGTGACGAACGCCGAGTAGAATAAAGCACCCGGGAATAAACAGAAACTCAGGGTGTGTTCCGAAGTATCAACTCGTGAATCATTAACGAGGAACTTGACTTAAAGTGGGCTTCGACTATTTACCAAGAAGGGGTAGTCTAAACCTCGTTTTTTCACTTTAATTTAGTTTTCGTAAATTTTCAAGAGTCCAATTTAGTGGAGGTCATTAAATTTAAAAGCCACTCACCCTCCTATGTCTAGAACCCCCGTAAAAGCCACCGCACAAGTCCCTACTCTTACACAGTACCGGTGGGTACGTAGGAATGTATCGGCTTCCTTCCTTCAACACTTTCCCCTCTTTTATCTCGATAACTGACTTCTCGGTATTTCGACAAAAATCTTACTGACGAAGACAACATAACCCCTTGTGAAGGAAACTCTTCCCCCATATAATACGTAGGAGAAAGGTAATTCAGATAAAACCCTTCTTTAATGTCTCCTATTATATAATGGTTGAGGGTCCCAAGAGAATAGTTGTGGCAGAGAGAAGAGCAATGTGTGGATGAATCTCGTTTTAGTCACTTTCGCAGACGAGAGTCCCTGTGTCTGCGTTCTGTTAGTTTTAAGGGTGATGTAGTGACATAAATAATCCCTGCGGTGACTAAAAACTTTTTCACACTTGAGGTGGGGATTTTCGGCACACACCTTTGTTCGTGTCACCACGGGCACCACCAAACTCGGAGGTTAGTCAAAGTTGTCACCGTTTTCAGCTCCTTAACAAAAGATTTGTCACACCCCGAAGATGAGACCCACTTCTAAAGAGACATAGACCGTTGATGAGAGTCAAGGACTCCTTAGTCTTCACATGAAGAGTTACCAAAATGTTTAATACACAAATTGAAACACCTTAATTAAGGACCCTCCTTCTCCTCACCTCGTCTCCCAAAGTTCCGGCCAAATGTTTGAACTCAAAAATTTCATTATAAAAGGGGGACTCGTGTCGTCACGTCACTTTAAGATAAAGTCGGACTTGCGGCACATGTAGTTGTACATACAACTAAATTTGTACTTTTATTTTGTTGAAACTACAAGTCGTTAAAAGAAAATTTTAGTACACAAGAAAGGGGAAAAAAAAAAAAAGTTAGTAATCTGTTGATGGCAAAAGAAAACGGGAAATTTGGACGTAAGTCAGTCAAGTCTTCGGCCAAATGTCAGAGCGATTGAAGACTCTAGTACTTCCGTTCCAATCGTCCTAGTGGTCGTCGTCGTTCTTTGAGACTTTACGGGGGAAACAGGGTGCTTTGTAAGTCGTTCTCCGAGGGGAAGTCGACAAAGGGTTGTGTGTGCGTCGAGGGTCCCTCGAAACACCGTTCTTTTTACGTTGGAGGTGAAGATCTTCGTAGGGACACAAGTAAGTTGTTTTCTTTTTTTTCTCACAGAAACATAAATTAGTAGAAGGACCGAGACACCTAGTCCCAATTGACACTCTATGTATCCCAAGAAGAACGACGACTTCACAGACTCCTCTCTCACACGACACCGTAGGAAGATCCGTTTCCGGATCAAAAGGAAGAAGAGGAGGAGGAAAAAACCATTTCCCTTCTCAACGTCACAAAACATCGGAAGAAAGTTGTGTACTCTCAAAATAGTGAGTAAAATTTTCGTGTTGAATTGTGGTAAAAGTTTGATCGGACTCAAAGTCGGGACGTACCAAACGTGTTTTACCGGGAAAAGAAAGAGGTTCGTCCTACCAGTGTCCACGGATAATTAACGAAATGAACATCCTTGACTTACAAAAGGGAAGCACCATCCGTTTGGTTCTCGTAAAAGACTTTACATTAAGAGACTCGACGTCAGGTGTTAGTGCGATCCGAGATTCTTCCTTAGTGTTGAAAGACTTTTTCTACTTAACGAGGAAGTGGTCTTTGGCAGACGGAAAACTGAAGAGTAAGATGGAGACAACCCCCAACGAAAAACGACGGTCTACATAATTGGTGTGACCTTTTCTGTAAGGAAGTGAAAATTCACGACCCCAATATCTGGTTGTACCAGTAATAAAGTCGAAGTTTCTTCCGTTTCTGTAGTCGTCAAGAAACAAAATATCTTAACACTGTAAACTGTAAATTCTACCCCTGTCACCTTTAGATCCTGCAAGTTCTCTGACTAGGTTCTAGAGTACCGGTCAATCTTCGGTCTTTACTCAATCTTCGGTCATAAAGGACCAAACGCGAGTACCTTCTCTCTCTGAATAAACAGGGATACGATACATGCGTAGGGGTTCTGTCGTAGGAGTAGGGGAAGTAGTCAAGAAATTCATGGCATGTAGTCAATGAAGTTTCTTATGGGGAAATGAGTTAAAATTGATTTAAATTGACTTTTATTGAGACTTGAAATTTCTCCTATCATTTGAGTCATCCCTTTTTGTACTAGTTCGGTCAACAAACGGGAACGGGTCTAGGTTAGTGACTACTAGGTAAATTGTTTAAACAGATTACGTAGTTCTATATCTAAAGAAATTGATGGTATGTGTATTCATACCCCATATACCGTCCCTTATCGTCCTAAAACATTTACTACTACTCTTGGTGTATCCCTCCCTTCGACATTTTCTATCTTATTCTCCCTTCTCCTTTCTTTACTATTGGAGTTCTTTTCGACTTTTCAATGCTTCACGAAAGTCTCATTTTATATAACCTGTGGAGTTATATAAACTTACGAATATTCACCTCTACGAAAACTCTGAAGGGACCGCCAGGTCACCAATCCTGAGACACGAAGGTCACGTCCCCTGCTTCCAAGTTAGGGACCAGTCCCTTGATCCTAGGGTATATGGAGTGTTACACTGGTTATTTTATTCTCCTTTATGAAAGACGTCACAGAAACAAGACATTACGTATAGTACATGGATTCGTTTTACGAAAAAGAGAGACTCGACCTGTCATCCTTCATTAGATAGAAGTTGAAACAAACCGAACATTTATTGTGACATCTTTTCTAGACAACGTGAAACTCTGGAAGAGGTACACGAGGGAGAGTGAGAGTCTCCGGTAAATTTCCCGTGTCGGTACTGGTGGTGGAATAAGGAAGTTCTTAACAAATGTCTTCTGACTTTTTACACGGGTCCCGGGTAGGGGAGGGGGAGACGTCTTGATCGGGGTAAGTTCACCCGACCGTTTCGTTCGGACCGAAATTATCTTTGTCTTCTCTCTCAAACCCACCCGGACTGTAGAAAGTTGTGTACGAAAAACGAAAGCGGATGACTTAAAAATTAAAGGTACCTCTCAGTCACCCTTTTCCCTGTGACCTGAAGAAGGAAAAACAGACGACGAAACGTCCCTACCCTCTGACACGAAACCCTCTGGCACTTCGTGTACCCTCTGGTACTTCATCTAACAGTAAAGGAGGGGATTTATTATGTAATGTTTCACCTTTACGTTTAAAGGATACCTTCGAGATTCATCGTCCACCATAAAGGAATTATATAACAAAAACTGGAAGTCCCTTTAACCATGATACACGACTGAACCTTTTAATTTTATCGTAGCTTCGGGAGGTAAAATTTATTTTGTCGTAGAATCAATTAAACTTTTGTAATCTGACCTTATTAAGTGGTCGTTTTCTGTATTACACAAAGTGAAAATACCCAGTAAAATTCCAAACTTAAGTACCTCCTGTTCTCTCCCGATACCGTCTCGACTTAAATGATTGAGTAACTCAAAAAAAAAAATTCTTCCCTTTTATACACGAAAATTCAAAACGAAATTTGGAAACGACAATTGATTGCGACACTATGTAAATCAGTCAACATGTTTCTCAATCCGCACCTTGACAAGTCTACTGCTTAGACTCAACTTGACTTCCATTTCTGTAGACATAAAAAGTAAGTAAACGAGTCGTCGTGATTTAAAGTTCGAACACAAAACAAGTCGTAGTTTCTGTTTCAACAAAATACCAATAACCTAAAAAAAAAATGAGTGTATAAAGTACTTTCCCTAAGTTCAGTGATCTAGAAACACAAGGAAAAGCAATAACACGACGGGTCGTCGGGAAGACACACGGTAGAACATCTTATTTCTTTTGAATTAAAATAAAAAAAAAGAAACGGAAACTTCTTTTTTTAAATTCTCCAAATTTATGGTAAGTGTAAAACCTTAAAGGAAGAAATGAGGGAGGACTTTGGTAGTAGAATGTTGGTGCATTTCGCTAGGTTACAACTTTATGAATTCTCCAAGAGCGAGGATATTTATAGGAAATATACCAATATTGAAGAAACAAATAGTTCGTGTTGTTCTTACTTTAGGTCCTCGATTGTTTCAAATATCTATATCCATACATACACGTGTGTGTACACATCCGTCTGACTATGTATATGTTTAGAAACACACAGGTTTATACGTGCCATCAAAGTCGTATATATAACGACTAGTCCGTAAACATAAGAAAAGGAGGATTTTTAAGACTTACTTACCTGGAGAACCACTGCTCTTCGGTTTAGTGACGTTGGTTACCTCTTGACCCTATAACTGGTTCAGGTTCTGTGACCTCAACAAATATATCGAATTTGATTATTTAAATCGACCAAATTTCTCAATAGAGACAGGAAGTCAAACACCGTGTCAAACCGAAGCACCAGGTCCAAAAACTGACGGTCTTTAGAGGTAAAAGAAGGATTCTTCACACTTCGTTCTCTGAATCATTTAAAGTGACTCCCAGTGCAGGTGACAATGACGGGCTGAGGAAGGGTCTTCTTTCTTCACTCTCGACGTCCGTTTTAGTCTCTGATATTTTTCAAGTCGATTAGAAACCTGAGAGTCTTTCCCAATTAAGAGGTCTGTCAACTTATAATTGTGGAAATTTAAGAATTGAACTTTAAAACGATTACAGCATATACTTTTAGACCGATAACCTATACCACACACACAGAGATCGATGTATATATTTACGTGACCTATTTTAAGGTCCACAAAGAACTACTGTAATTCAATAACAGTATTCGTAGTGATCTGAACAATTCACCGTTTCTAGTACAAGAAAGTAGGAAAGAAGGAAAGAGTAAAGAACTCATACTTTGTTTGCTACACGGTGGGATCAGGATCTTCCGTGAGTCACTTACACACAACTTCCTTGTTTTTCTTTCCTACTCATTTGTTCGAGTCATCCATTCATCTTCCCATCTAAGTCAAGTCGTTTGTAGCAACACCCACATCCTGGTTCGCGTCACAAGCGACTCTGACCCCTATCAATATACTACCATGTCTTCTCACGATACGTCCTCACCAACACAAGGGGTGGTCTGACCACCACGGGACAACGTACAAACGTTTCACGAGGCTTGTCCTTTCGTTGGTGAGAAAGTACTTTAACCTTCCTTAGACACGTAGGTGGTCCGAGACCCGAGACACTGTTCTGATGACTGGCATCGTAGGATTCCGTCGGTAGAGGAGGTTGCCAAAGGAGTGAAGAATTTTTGGTCAACAACATTGTCGATGTCAGTTATTACTTGAAAAGAAACGGTGACGGGAAGTTTTGTAGACCCCAAAACCGTAGGAGTCGTGTGTAGAGTCTGTGGTTCTACGGCCAAATAAGGGACACTAAGACAGGGGACACCCGACTCAGACAAGAGCCCTACACTGTCTCCTTGTAAGGAGTGGTGAAACTCTTAACCCCGGTCCTATAAACCCCTTTACTTAAGATAAACATGTTTATGAAACAGCGGTAATGTGAGGATATGATATATTGGAGGAGGACATATTGGACCTCCGTTTCACACGGAAAACCTTATCTTATCGTATCTAAAGTCACAGACAAAGTAGGTAATAATCGACGTACCCAATGGAACCCCCGGATTCCAGGTGACCAGTCAGGAGTTTTTGTATCACTATATATCCTTTCTGGAAACGTCTCGAGGTGTCTTCGAACAAGGAAATAATAACAGTGGAAATAGTCTTCTACTACGTGTGGACTGGTCTGTGTTATGGCCCGATCTGTAGAAAAAATCTGAAAGGAATTACAAACAGGGAATTCGTATTCATCATGACATCTTAAGGCGAAAGTAAATGGGGACAGGGGCGTCGATCTTCGTCTCCGAACTGACGACCGATCATCGTCCCTGGAGAGTTCTCACACGTGTCGACTCGTAGGACTTCTATGTCATCAACAACTCAGAAACTCCCCTTTTTACAATCCTTTTAGTCTAACACGTGTATCGGTGTGAACGTGTAGTCGAGACGCAAGACAACTACAGTTTGTCACCCAACCTTTGAATAGAACTAAAATTCTAATATAAATATGTCCCTTATAATAGTCAATAATCTTGGTAATTTTCGTAACGACTCTTCAGTTGTACATCAGCTTGCAGTAGAAAACCTACGAACGAATTGTCAACAAACTCTTATCAGACCATCAGTAGCATCAAGTTTCATCTTTCACTTTCACTTTCAGAGAGCCAGCACAGAGACGTAGGGGTACCTGATATGTCAAGTACCTTAAGAGGTCCGGTCCTATGACCTCACCGACCGGAAAGGGGAGAGGTCCCTTAGAAGGGTTGGGTCCCTGGCTTGGGTCCAGAGGGTGTAATATTCGTCTAAGAAATGGTCGACTCGGTGTTCCCTTCGGGTTCTTATGACCTTCCCCATCGGACAGGGAAGAGGTCCCCTAGAAGGACTGGGTCCTTATCGAGTCGGGTTTCATTCGATGAACTTTAAAGCAACTTATTCACTTTAGAGAAACTACCTTTATTGACGTATTGTCGTTACACTATATGTACTAGTAATATCGGATTCCCGTAGACTAACTAAACCCAAAAAAAGACCGACGTTGTGAGTACGTCTGTATTACACTTATTTGACGACAACATAGAATTTCTCTTCAGATGAGGACTGAGAAATTGTCGGATTCGTAAGATCTACCTCCAACGTTCGTTGTGCATTGAAACTTTTTTCTCTTAATTCGAACGAAAATAACTTTAAGATTAAAGTATTGAACGACTTTCAATAATAATCTCCCTCCATTAAAAACTTCTTTTACGAAAAAGAAATTTTAGGACGTCGGATTAACCAAGTCAAGTCAAGTCAGTGAGTCAGTACAGGCTGAGAAACGCTAGGGTACCTGACGTCGTGTTGTCCGGGGGGTGAGGTAGTGGTTGAGGACCTCAAATGGGTTTGAGTACAGGAACTCAGCCACTACGGAAGTTTGGTAGAGTAGGAGACAACAGGGGAAGAGGAGGACGGGAGTTAGAAAGGGTCGTAGTCCCAGAAAGTTTACTCAGTCGAGAAGCGTAATCCACCGGTCTCATAACCTCAAAGTCGAAGTTGTAGTCAGGAAGGTTACTTGTGAGTCCTGACTAGAGGAAATCCTACCTGACCAACCTGGAGGAATGTCAGGTTCCCTGAGAGTTCTCAGAAGAGGTTATGGTGTCAAGTTTTCGTAGTTAAGAAGACGTGCGTCGAAAGAAATATCAGTTGAGAGTGTAGGTATGTACTGATGACCTTTTTGGTATCGACTGATCTACCTGGAAACAACCGTTTCATTCCAGAGACGAAAACTTATACGACAGATCCAACCAGTATTGAAAGGAAGGTTCCTCATTCGCAGAAAATTAAAGTACCGACGTCAGTGGTAGACGTCACTAAAACCTCGGGTCTTTTTGTATTTCAGACGGTGACAAAGGAGTAGATAAAGGGTACTTCACTATCCTTGTCTACGGTACTAGAATCAAAAGACTTACAACTCGAAATTCGGTTGAAAAAGTGAGAGGAGAAAGTAAAAGTAGTTCTCCGAGAAATCAAGAAGAAGTGAAAGACGGTATTCCCACCATAATAGACGTATAGACTCCAATAACTATAAAGAGGGTTGTTAGAACTAAGGACGAACACGAAGAAGGTCGGGTCGCAAAGAGTACTACATGAGATGTATACAATTTATTCGTCCCACTGTCATATGTCGGAACTACATGAGGAAAAGGATAAACTTTGGTCAGACAACAAGGTGCAGGTCAAGATTGACAACGAAGGACTGGACGTATGTCTAAAGAGTCCTCTGTCCAGTCCACCAGACCATACGGATAGAGAACTTCTTAAAGGTGGCAAATAACACTAGGTGTGTCAGTTTCCGAAACCGTATCAGTTATTTTGTCTTTATCTACAAAAAGACCTCGAGAGAACGAAAACACTACTAGGTCACCTACAACTGTTAAACTAGAGACCAAGGAGACGGAAAAGATTTTGGTCGATTTGTAGACCTTCAAGTGTCAAGTACATAACGACTTCGGACCGAACCTCTTAAAACTCGTAATGAAATGATCGTACACTCTACTGATGTTAACATGTTATCAAACTCGTAGGAAACCGTGACCTTACTTTTGACTGGAAAGGATCAGGGCACTGGTGACGACTTAAAAGGTTTAAACGACCGTATAACTCACGTCGTGAAAGTGTCGTAGTAGAATATCCTAAACTTTATTGAGTTGACCTTAAGGTAGTGGAGGTGATCGAAACAAGTATCACTACGAAGGATTCCGGGTGGACTGAAGTGTAAGGTCCTACAGACCGAGATCCACTCACTAGTGTGGTAACACTAATAGACCCAGAACTTCTAGAAAAAACATGTCAAGAAGACACATAAAAACGGTGGAGAAGAATCATAGAAGACGAAGACGAAGGGATGGTAAAGACAGGAAATAGCTCGGGTAGAAACGTACTTTACAAGAGAACCATCGAGATTAAAAGAACTTCTCTAGAAATCAGAAAGGGTAAGACAATAAAAGGAGATAAAGAAACGCGACTAGCGACTCCTTCCGAAAGAATAGAGAGGAATGACAAGAAACCTTGAGACGTAAGTTTACCCATATAGAAAAGAAAAGAGGAAACGAAAAGTGAAGAGAAGAAAAGTGTCGATAAACATTCCGGAGGAGTCTGTCGGTCAAACGAAAAAACGTAAAGAAAAAGAAACCCTACCAGAACGAGGGACAGAGGGCATGTTACAGTGTTTGGAGACTGGTATTAAGAAGTCCGTGAGACACATAGTCTAGATCAGGGAATTTAGATAAAGAGTGAAGATGACATTTTAGTATTCCCTAAACTAAATCCAGTATGGACTTACCAGATCACCAAAAAGGGGTGAAAGAAGTTCAGACTTAAACCGTTACTTGACTCGGTATCAGTCGAAGGCCAGAACAAAAACGATTGACAAATCTCGAAGAGGTAGAAACCAACGTTTCTTTTTCTTATATTAGTCAGACTAAAGCCACAACCGGTAGACCACTACAGGTACACATCTCAGAAGAGAACACAACAACCTTCTCCCACAAACGATACTGGTCACGTAAGAGAACCGTTTTGAGATAATCGGAAACGGGACGAAGTAACCATCAGTAATTAGTTTAAATTATTTTACATCCAAGGAGAGTTTTCTTTAGGGACTGTTATCATGTAAAATTTCGGATCGAGAGAAAGGGTCGTCGGGTCCCACAAATCTTCTGTCTTGTTCCCTTCATGAAATTCGACACTGTAGAACGTCCCCACGTCAATTCACGAAATCCGCGACGTAAGAACTACGTCACAGTATAATGTCATTATAATGTTTTTTTGTCGATGTTCCTCAAGAGTATGTACGGATTGTGTACATCGAAATTACAGGTATATCGACCTAGGTAAGTTGTTTACCCTAGACCCCTAGTCTACGTTGAACGTTCGGTGATAAAAATTCGACAAAATGGTAATTCATTAACAATGAACAATTATAACACTGATGTACACAAGAAACGAGGAGAGACATTTAGAAAACAAGGTAAGAAAAAAAAAAAAAAAAAACCGGAATATTTTTACAGCCCCCTCCTGTAGAGATAGGTGTTTAGTTCACGAAATTTATCGGTTCTCTCTCGACTTGTTTCCTTTAGCCGGATCTATTGTAGAAACATTTTACATACGGTTACTTGAAACGTAGTGTGTTATGTTTCCTTTAACGGTAACAGGACACGTTTAAGTCACTTGTTTCGTGTATGTTTTAGGATAAGACCAACGGTACGTATAAGGACACGGAGACTTTGGCCTTAGAACTTCCGGTGTCTTCACTGTGTAACCGTTTAGTCTCTACTCCCCAAAATTTAAATATAGCGTCTCTTAGGCCATTAGTAAGTGGTAACACTTTTGGTCAAGAAACTACGACTTGTTAAGCTTAGTGTTCGGTCCTCCCGACGATGACGACGACGGAAACGACAATGATAATGATGATGTGGTGGGGGTGGTCGGATCACGAAAATTTATTACAAATACTTCAAAAATGTCGGTCGTTAACACGGTACGTAAAATCTCTGCAATTAGTCAAAATTAGTGACGTTGTTGGGTCACCTCCATAGGTGTAATCTGTTTAATCCTTTAACTCCAAATCTAACGATGGTTCAGTGTCCCGAACACGTACCGACCAGATCTGGACTAAAGTTTCCGGAAAGACCACGATTTCAAAGAAGAGGTGGTGACGGAATTTAAAGGAAACGTACGTACACAGACAGACACACACACACACACACACACACACACACACACACATCCCTGATTTTGAGACATCCCATGGTTCTGTAGTGGAGGTTTAGAACTGTTTCATTTATCTCAAGGAACCCCCTCTTAAAGAGTTTCGGTTTCTCGACGGAGACCTCATAAGGTTTCGTCGAAGGTGTAGGACTTTTGTCGTTGATGTTAGTTTCTATCGTGGAATGTTTGTGTGAAGGAAATAAATTTTTTTTTTTTTTCGATGATGGTGGTTGTCAGGGAGGATTCTAGTCTCTATGTGTGTGCCTAGACCGTTGTTCGGGTCTGTATAGTTTTGTACATAATAGATCTGGGTTCTGAACTTAGGGTGACAGGATGTCTCTCTGTTCGTAGAGTAAATATCTCTGTTGAGTAAGTGGCTTATCCATGTGAGGGGACGACTTCACTGTCCCTCCACCTTCTCGTCGTATGTCTTTTCTCATCAATGTCCGTCCGTCGGCTTCCGGGGTCGTGTGGGTGTTCTCGGGGTCGGGTGCAGACGAGAGGAAGTCAAGTCGGCCGGTCATGAGGCCAACTGAGAACAATTTTCAGTTGTAAATCAGTCGAAGGTTTTATACCCGTCTTCGAGGACACTCAATAGAGGAAGGGTAGAGATCTTAGGGAAAACCTGTACTGGTAACTCAACGTCGACCCAAAATCCGTCGCACCGTGTGAGTAATTAACCGGCAGTCCTTGTCGAATGTGGGAAGCCAGGTGCTACTTTGTTTGAGTCTAGACCTAAGTGGTTTGCGTTTAAGGTTTGTCCGACCCTTTCGTTTTTGGTGGATGCTGACAGAGATATTATTAGCATTTTGACGTTACACATGTCAGATGTTTCGCCGGACAAGAAGAAGATAGAGGACACTTTTCCGAACTGTTTCTGTTTTCGAAAAATACGTGATCTCATCCTGTTTGTCCCGTTTCTTTTTAGAACACGTTGACTAAAACCTCAGTTCTCCCGTGAAGAACGGTCACGAGTTTCTGTCTCTCTGTCCGTGCCCCTTCTCACTTTATGAGTTTCGGTTGACCAACGAAAACATCTAGGTCGGGGAGAAAAGGAAACAAGTGTCACTGGGAAAGGAACGAGCCCTCATTCAGACTAAACAGTCTCGACCACCCGCTAAGGTAAGGAGACCGTCCTCCTCTCTTCTCGTCAGACGAACCTTGGTATCCTTTGTCTGACAGAGAGGAGGACCTCTGTAGCTGAAAGGACTTTCACGGTGGTCCTTGTCAGTATGACCAGAACATTGAGACCCCCTCTATGTGACTCTTCTTTGTATTGCACCGTCTCGTCTTCTAATCTTTCTTGGACTACAGGATTCCTAAAATGGTTGACTTAAATTGGACGATTTAATTGGTCAAGACTTCTCCGTAGTAGAGGTCCGAAAGACAAGTAGTAGTATTGTAGGAACCCTGAAGGGACCACCAGGTCGCCAATTCTGAAGTGGAAGGTTACGTCCCCTGTGTCCAAGTTAGGGACCACCCCCTCGCTCCTAGGGGGTCGGGAGTCCCGGTTCTATCGTTTCACGTTTTCGTCTTCTTTATAACGTTGTTTAAATTATTTCTGAAATTTTGACCACGAGGAGTTTTTTTTTTTTAACAAAATTAGGAATTTTTCTGTCAACCCAATTAAGTCGTCCAATTTAGGGTATAACATAAGATTTCGTATGTTCTTCTTAAAAGAAACGGTCCTATGTACTCCAAGTAGTCTTAAGTAATAGATGTAAAAATATCTAACAACTTCGAAGACAATGGGGAACGGGTGTATGTGACTGGATGTCCCCATATTTCAGCATAAATTACACAGAAAAGTACAAAAAATTTTGTATATGTGTAGGGAGAGGAGGCAAAGGGATCTAGGCACTTTTTTTTTTTCTTTTGGAGAGAGTACAGTTGATGGAACATCCTTGGAACCACCTCCCTTCGTAACATCAAATTGGTAACAAAAGGATACTACTATAAAGAGTCTCATGGTCGGTCTCCTGGTACCACGAATAAATACCTTGTCCAATGATTTAGGTAGGACTTAGGTCCTCACCTCAGTCCTTAGACGTAAAGACATCGTAAGAAAATACTCTAGATCCTTTCCAATAATGGTGGTGGACTCCTTCTCTTCGATCTTCTTCTCCTCCTGGAGGAGGTCCGTTTCTCTTCCGCATCTTTAGTCAGCTTTTGAAAAACTTCCAAATGAGGTACGTCCTCTGTCCTTCATACGATCCTCGACTCAGTCCACCCACCCGTTAAAGGGACCCTTAAAAGGTAACCACCGCACTAGACCAATCGCAAACGCCTATGTGTAGAGTCCAACTCGTACCGACCAGTGGTATCGAAACTGATCATTAACACGGAATTACATTTATATATATTTATAATATGTAAATATACGCCGAAATTTACCTCACAAAATTTACTGAGGAAGACATACCGTTACATATAAATGTATATAGTACCCATTTTTTAAGTACGGTGCCCACCAGTGTAAGGTGTCTCTACTTGTGTACGTGTTTTCGTGGGTGGTCACTCAAGTCTCTGTATGTCCTGTCCCCTAATTTCCCTCTAAAGAACTCGTCTTTCGGTGTCCCTCCTCCAAGTTCTCTCTTCTCTGTATGCATATGGATACCGACTGAGTACAACGACATACCGTCTTTGTGTTATAACTTTTGTTAATATGAGGTTAATTTTTATAATTTACATTTATAATTTTTCTCTTTCTTTCGGTGTTCCTTACTCCTCTCGACAGATCACTATATCTACTCCTCGACCTACCTTCCTGGACCGTAGACTACTCTTGGTCCGTAGAAATAAGAAGGAGTGTAAAACGAGTGTCTGTTATTATGTACTTCGACAATCGTGGTATCTCTGTCCTTGACACAGATAATAAAGGATATAGCATCTGTGGTACCTTAAATATCGATTACAAAAATTGTGGTAGTGTATTATCTCGTACACTATTTACCCCCCTTTTTCGTTTTCATTAAATAATCGTAAATAGTGTCTTTAGAATCGAAAGTGTTAAGACGGACTTAAAAAAAGGTATTTGAAAAGTTTCTCTTATTTCCTTTATTTTCCCATTTCCCTTCACACATATATTTATATATACATATACATCTATATATATAAATACATGTGTGTGTATATATACACTTATCGTCCCGTCCTAAAGTTGAAAATATCTTTAGGTCACTCNTTGAAAAGTTTCTCTTATTTCCTTTATTTTCCCATTTCCTTTCACACATATATTTATATATACATATACATCTATATATATAAATACATGTGTGTGTATATATACACTTATCGTCCCGTCCTAAAGTTGAAAATATCTTTAGGTCACTCTTCGACGATAAATATAAAGATTTTGTAGAACTCTGAAAACTGATTTGAAAAGTCTTGACTTTCATCAAAAGACTATGACTGAAGAGAAAATTCTTGTAATCTTCGCAAGAAAACTTGATTTTCTAGAAAATTATAACAATGTAATTTTAAGTCAAAAAGGAGAATAAACTAGTAAAAAGAAGAGTCACTTCAGTATCCGGGTCTTTCGATCCAGAAATACTAGAAAAATTTACATACGAGAAAAATACCTACTACCAACGAATATCGTGATTAAAAAGTATTCTTTTCTTCGTGTCTTATTCGTCTAACGACGTCGTCGTACCCTACTATCTTTCTCGTTTTCTAGACCTTGGTACACTGGACGCAATGGTAACACCGAAGTAATACATGACCGGAACATTAGGAAACATTCAGTGACTCATAGAAATCCCAAGATGAAGGAGTACATATTTAGACTTGTCGCCATGAAAAGGCGTCAACCGACAACACCTCATTTAGTCTTTCGTGTGTAATTTAGTGAAACATTTTACATAATAAAAACAATAACAAGGAGACACTAGTTAGCTTTATCTTTCACGTCGTAGTATAGTGGAACGGGACTTAACATTACTTTCTTTCAAACTAAGTCACCCATACTAGTACTTTGTTTCAACCCTCTCTGTAAAGACCTTGCCAGTTTTGTTTATGTATCAAAAATCTTACTGTTATATGGCTACGATCCCAGTAGGCAACATCTCGCCAACTCGACTCAATCCATCAAATCCCCCAACCAACGGACTTTGAGGGAATTCAAAGTTTATCTCTGAAACCTCTGTTCGGGTTACTTTACACTCCAAAAAGACTTCTTCCTTCCCTCTGTAAAATTAAATGCGTAAGACTTCTTTCCTTGTAATTAGGTCTCTTTTGGAGGTCCCTCCTAGGTCCTTCTTCCATAAGAGACCTTTCTACCCACACGACCCATGAGAGACCTTCACACTCTTACACTTTCTTTCTCTCGAGTGAAGACGTTGACAAATTTTGCAATTTCCTAAATTCGATTACAAGCCCTTATCAATTGTAAAGAGCCTGACTTATACCTTGAAGGAGGTTCCTTTTGTTGAGTTGACGATTTCAGTCGGGGTCCGATTACGGTTCTTTTATGACGATTTAATCCCAAGATCCTCTCTATACTGAGTCAATTCATAGCATCTCGAGAGTTGGGTATTTGATAGGGAAACATCAGGAACTCTCGTATTCTCTAATGTTTATTTAAATGACTGAGAGAGGAATTTCTTTCCTTTACGGATTTTAGTACTAAGTCGAAAAATTTAAGCCAAAGGTACACATTGACCATATCGACGACCCTTTACGACCGAGGAGTTTAGTAAAACATTTTGATAAATTTTTTCTAAAGTAACCTCACACCGACTAAATGTTACAACACAGTCAAAGACGACGTGTCGTTTCACTTAGTCAATACGTATCTGTATATAGGTCATAAAAAATCTAATAAAAGGGTATATCCAGTAATGTCTTATGACTCTTCTCAAGGGACACGATGTATCATCCAGGAGTAATCAATGGATAAAATATATATCATCACCATTTGGTAAAATTTTACAAAATAGGATGTTGGGCTTGTCTACAAGAGTCATAGTTTCTTCCAAAGACTCATAACTAAGATTTAGAGAGTAATTTTATTTTCATTAATCTTGATGAATTTTCAGTGTACTAAAGATAGGACACGTGTACCTGTCTGTGTGTTCTTTTCCATAATGTACACTATACTTTTTAACACAGAGATCAAGTTCAGGTTTAGGTCAAAGTATATTAGTGAGACTTATTAGACAGTTTACAATTCTTCTGCAATACAGGATTCATCTGAAAGTTCATACAGAGATTGTCTAAACCTCATAACTAATAACTAGTAGAGGAACGTTTCTCAGTCTGAACTGACTCGTCGATTGTGTTTATGTGTTGTCTTAGGACATCATATGTTAAATTAAAGGTAATAGAGTATCTACAGATGCAATAGGTAATAATTTGTAATCAGAACTTGACAGTCCTATTTCAACTGTAATTGATTTCAAACTTAAATCAGGTATCGTAGATACGTGTACACAAACTAAACAGTTTTGGGTTGTCGTATTACAAAGTGTATAAACAAGTAAAAGGAAACCACGACAATCGGTACACACGTAAAAGTTTTACTTGATCGAAACACTTACCAATATCTTTCTTTTTTTCTTTATACATTTCTCTTATTTATTTATTAAACGTAGAAATTTTTTATGTATCAATCACAAAGACAGATTTTTATAACACACTACTCCTTTATCTAGACTTTGTTCTCATTAAGAAAAAGGCACTTCGTTGTGATTGGAACGTTAAAAATGAGTCGAGGAAACGCATTCCTACTTAAGAGGGAGGGTTTAGAACCTCTTAACATTTTTAATTTTACTTTTCAATTGAGAACTCTGCTATATAAGGAAATGGGGTGGACATACATTGACAGATGAAGTCTTACGAAATATAGGGGTTTCACGTCGGTAGAAGAGATTCTATTGTTACGAACAATTTACGACGTTGAGTCCTCGTATGGTTTCATAGTAAATTTTTAATCAGTATTAAAAGTGTTGTGAGGACGGTAACGACGTAAAACAAAACAAAAGACTAAAAAGTTTTGTTAAGATTAGAAATTGAAAGGTTTCACTTTCGTTTTACTTAAATGAAGATAGATATAAAAAACACTATCTCTACTTACTATAAAATTGAGATGTAGTTCAGAAGTTTAAAGAACACAAAAGAAAAGAAGTCACTTGAATGGAGACGAAAGAGTATAAGGGGTAATCTTCCCTTTTATCGAGAAGAAAGAATATTAATAGGAAAAGACATTAAACTACTTGTACGAAGAGATACAAACTAACGTAACTTGTATCCTCTTTTAATTAGATTTTACGTGTAATATGAGAATTATAGATAAAGGAGTAAACAGAGGGTCAATCTGAGATCCTAAGAACTCTGATCTTTTGTAAAGAATAAATAAAACATGTGGGTCAGGGGTAGACTACATATGAAATAGTATATAGTTAAGTTTAAACTATCGGTCACTCATTGAAGTAGTCCAGTTTAACATTTTCCAACCGAAAATGTTGATTAGTCCTGTGACTCCAAAAATTTCTTAAGAAGTAACTAGAAAGAGGAGGTAAGACTCCCATGGTCTTTCCATGGTCTTCAGTCTTTCCATGTTTTTGAGGTGTCATGATCGAGGGTTTAGACAAAAGTACTCTTGACGTCACCGAGTAACGGTATGTGTGTGTCCGACTACAATTATTTGTGATTGATCTCGTCTAACACTGACAAGAGTAGGAACTTGTCTAATTTGTTCCGGTCGACGTCACTCCCGTGAAACGATATTATTAGGTTATTTATGAAAACTTTACTACGAATGAAAACAGAAAACGTAATTCAGGTTCTCATTTCGGTTCATCTCACCTTTTATTTCTTGTGGAGGGGAAGGGGGGTCATGGTTCGTTTTTAAGGTCTCTAAAACGGTTTTGAGGGGTATCTAAATAGTGAACAATCCTCTGAAACATGTCTCTTGATGTTTTAGAGGAAATGCAAGATTCCCGGTCTACAATGACAGTTTAACATTGGTAAGTCCCGATGTACACATGTGTGCAACGGGGCAGTAGAGACTCACGTGTGCCCTCCCTGTCCTGTATCTTCAACACTAGGTTGGATCCGAAAAAGACTCGACTTCTTTTTAACTGTAATTGATGACTCAATACCGTCTATAAAAGAGGAAATGCTTCCGGAGGGTGGTGTTCCTCCGTCCTAGGAAGAGTCGAACTTCTTCGACAATTATGTCTTTCTGAGAGTCGGGTTGTTCTCACCATATACGTTATCCGTCCTGAAGGGACCACCAAGTCTACCATTTCTTAGATGGACGTTACGTCCCTCTGGTTCCAAGTTAGGGACCCCGCCCTTCTAGGTAGGGGACCTCTTCCCTTACCGTTGGGTGAGATCATAAGAATGGACCTCTTAAGGTACTTGTCTCCTCGGACCATCCGAGGTGACCCAGTGTTTCCGAATCTGTGTTGACTCGCCGATTGTGTAAGTAATCCGTTCCCTAAACATATCGATGTCGAGTCAAAGTAGGAGTGTAACAACTTGATTGTAAACTAGACTTTAAGAAGTTTGAAGTCTGTGTAGCAGGATAGATTAATTGTCTTTGTAAGGAACACACGAATCAGAGAGACGGCACAGACTAAGAAACGCTGGGGTACCTGACATCGGGTGGTCCGAGGAGACAGGTACCCCGAAGAGGTCCGTTCTTATGTCCTCACCCAACGGTACAGGAGGAGGTCCCCTAGAAGGGTTGGGCCCCTACTTTGGGTCCAGAAGGTGTAACGTCCGTCTAAGAAATGGTAGACTCGGTGGTCCCTTCGAGTTCCACTAAGGAATCCATTTAGTTTATTGAAAAACTGGTGAACCACAATCTCTTATGAGACTTGAGTTGAAGGGATATCACTACAGTGACTCTCAACTGATAAGTAAAAATTTAAACAAAAATAAATGAATAAATAAAAACCGGCACGGTACGTCTTATAATCAAGGGGCTGGTCTCTAACTCGGGTACGGGGGATGTGACTTTCACGTCTCAGAATTCTCAGAATTGGTGACCTGGCGGTCCCTTCAGGACTGGTAAGTAAAAATTTAACTTGATCTTCGGTGGTACCCGAAGGGACCGTCGAGTAACCATTTCTTGTATGGACGGTTACGTCTTCTGTACCCAAACTAGGAACCCAGCACTTCTGGGGGACCTCTTCCTTTACCGTTGAGTGCGGTCATAAAAACGGACCCTTTAGGGTACTTGTCTCCTCGACCCGTCCCCGACACCCCAACCCCACCTCCAATGTCCGGAACCCCAGAGTTTTCTTAGCCTCAAGAATCACTGCTTTGCTGTTATTCAGTGGAGTCCGTCTTCTACTTAGACTAACGTGAACACACCAATGTTTGTATTAGGATTCGCGGAGACAAAGTTGATTCGGTATTTCCTGAGAAACCCTTCAAATTTTTGTTTATAGAAAAAATCGCCCTATGGTATAAATTAATTTTTAAAATTTATTGACTCGAATAGGACACTCGACAATAAAACACTCTACACTTTCCGGGGATTTTACATTGAAAGTAAATCTTTACTCTTTACTCTCAATTATAAAATCCCCGGAAAGTACACAGTGTTTTCTTCACTTCCAAAATTTTAAGAAAAAATCATTTGTCGATCCCCTACCTAGACAGAACGGGACATGACGATACTCTTACTTTCTTCCCAGTTGCACTTTTTTTTTTTTCATACATAACCCTTGTCTTCATGGAGAATTGACTTGTTACCAGAATGCTAAAATTTTCGGTCACCCGTTTTGGTAGATAACGATCAACCGTTATTTTGTTTCGTATATTAGTCTAATTTTCAAACGATGAATGTATTTTGGTTTTCTGGGTAGACGTACCTCTAGGTCCTTTCCTGACAAAAGAAGTTTTCTAGTTGAATTTGGGAAACGTATTATTAGTAGGAATGAAATGATTTGTAACATGGAGTAAAAAATTTTGTAGTGTTACAATTCGGGTTAAGTTCGAAGAAAAGTAAATTACAAATCCAGTCATAACTTTACTTGATGATTACAAGTCCAAGAAATAATACTTCCTAAAAGAAAGTTATGGACGATCTTCCCCACCGAATCGTCGGATCCGTAGTCGAAATTTTATGGATCTGAGGGACGTTGGTATCCGACCTAAGTGTCCTCCTGGCCCCTCGGGGAATTAATACGACTTTATTTAAAGGATATGGTCACAGAAAAATGTTTTAAAATTTTCGGTTTTATGAGACACCTGTAATTCTTAAGTTAGTAAAAAGGGGAAAGTAAACCTCTTTATGACCAAACGACATACTAGAGTTTTTAGGTTTTTATCCAAGAAAGGAAAAAGTGTAAGAAACGTACTAGATCAAATCGTACGACAGAGGATTCGATAAATGTCTGAAATTGTTGTCATAAATAAACGAATTTCCAACATGTAAGGTAAACCGACACGATCAGTCTATATTCCAAATTAGACGTCTTTTGTCGTATAACTGCAGGGGCACCAATCTCTCCCGGGAAGAATTAGAAAAATACTAAGTAAGTCAGCTACCCAAAAATTTAACAGAAGTGTCAAAATAAATTGTAATTGAATTAAGTTTCGTAAAGAAGTTTCAGGAAACAACAACTATAAGAAAACAAGACCCTCCTTCGAGAGAAGGTGGTTAACATAAAGTCTTCAATTTTACGGTGACACCTGACTCTCTCAAAGTAATGTTCGATAAACTCTCCACATTGGTAGAATATTCCTTGAGTCTTAGAGTCACGTTCCGCGCCAACTGTACGGTCCAGACGTCTCACGGATTTGACACTTTTGAACGGGTGTCCCTGTCTGAATTGATCTTCACCTTGGTAGTCTTGACAGATTTAGTCGTTGAATCTCCCGAGACGATAGACAAGTTATCGTGTACGGATATTCTCTCTACAGGAATCTGGGAGGCGTCATCCATTACTACGTTCTTAGAGGTTCATCCCTCCCCCTCGTCGACCTGGAACACCCTGACTCAGAAGGGGGCCCCAAGTGAGAGGTAGTCATCGGATCCTCTCAGTCTCGACCGGGACGACTGTTTTGGTCCCCGGAAGGGCCGACACCACCGTACACCTTAGGGTTCTCTAGGGTTTCTCGTCTCACTTAGACCTCCACCCTTGGCTTCAGTACTTTATTATCGAAGAGGAGGTCCCAACTAGTCTAAACTAAAAAGATTTCTTTTCCAACTCTAGTCCAACCCCTAAGTCTCTTAATCCTTTGGGACCAACAACATCGAAATCTTCTACTAGAGTCCCCTCAATTAATTTAAGGGAGACGGAATCAAAGGGAGACTCGCTTACTTTTATTGTTCAGGACCCTGGAAGGTCAGTGTTACTACGACTACAAATTTTGTCCTAAAATCGAAGATATGTCCTTTACGTACACGTTTTATAACGAGGGAATAATCCCACGTCCCTTTATATGACGGTTGGTGTGAGGTCCGGGTACACACGTCAACTATAATCAGTCAAAAATAATTTTATATCACCAGCTGGCACCAAAGTTACTGTTCTTAGGATTCCCCGTTGACCAAAGATCCATAAATTCGATCATCCACGTGGTTCCTTCTATTTTCTAAACGTCAAACAAACCACAGGGGCTTCTAAAGGTCTGTCGTCAAACAAAGGAGAGTGAAAAATACTTACCGGCATCATAACACGAAGGCAGACGTAAAAGATGGTTTCGGTAAGTATTTTTATTTTTTGTTTTGTTTTATTGTTGTTGCCTTTTGCAGCAGCCGCGTCAGACCTCGGTAACCCACGGTCTCCGACCCGTCTGTAGGGCCGTCGGTATCGGGGTTGGTGGTAACTTTCAGGAGTTCCCAGACAAACAAACCACCAGACTTTTCATACTTCACGACACACCTTCCCGTCGACCTTCTTCAAGACACTGTGCCTGATCCGGCCCTCGGTCCCGACCGTCCCAAAGTCTGTAACAGAAAGGGGAGTAACTTCACAGTCCTGGATTAAGTACCTTTTAACCCGCTCGACCGTCGGGAAAGTCTCCTAAAGTAACTCGGGGTGTCACACGTCCTCAGTGTACTTACGCCCGAGGAGTCGGTTTTTCCCTCCCCCTGAAGACTCGTCCTCCTTGGTCAGTCGGACGTTCTTACACACCCCTAAACTTTGCTAAACCCTCATTTGTACACATGTCCACATTAGCCGTCCCCTTTTTTTCCCCCTCCTTCTTTTCACCAGACAAGAATGTTTACTGAGAAAACTTTACTTATGAGAGACTCGCGAGTCTCTCATAAGAACTTAGGATTCTCCGTTTCTTCAGGATTAGTAAGAGTCAACCTAAGGTGGACCTCTTTTGTAGTAGAGTCTCGGACCCGGAAATACTATAGTAGAGATGACACTAAATTTCAGTCTCCCTTCTTGAAACCCCGAAACAAAAAACCCAAAAAAAGTCATTTGTTTTCATAAAACGGAAAGAAAACAAAAATCGAACAAGTAGCTGGTTTTATTTTCGAGACTAAAAAAAAAATTATTTTGTACAGATGATGTCGTCGTCATTCTGTAGTGTGGTAGTGACTTTCCTTTCTTTTACTTATCTTCAAGACGGGAAAGTGCTATTTTCACTTAAATGGAATTGAAGACAAAAGACCCTCTTGACATCGTTCAAAGATAGAAATAAACATGGTGTTTTCGTACAGTAACGGGTAGTCCCACCACCAAGTCAACATAAACGTTTAGAGTCACTACACACACACACGTACGATTCAGCGAAGTCAGCACAGGATGAGAAACTCTGGGACACCTGACTTCGGGCGGTCTGAGGAGACAGGTACCCTAAGAGGTTCGTTCTTATGACCTCACCCAACGGTACTGGCGGAGGTCCCCTAGAAGGGCTGGGTCCCCACCTTGGGTGTAGCGAATACAGAAGATGTCACCGTCCGCCCAAGAAATGGTGATCGTGGTGGATCCTTCGGATCTGCTTATTTATTCCAAATATAAGTTTGTACTCTCACTCATGACCTTCCTTAAGTAATTTTTAAACACCGAAGTACCCTGAAGGGACCACGAGGTCACCAATTCTAAAGTACAAGAGTCACGTCCCCCGTGTCCAAGTTAGGGACCAGTCTCTTGATTCTAGGACGTACGGGGTTCCACGTAAGGGGGTTCTTTTTACCCGAAGTCTAGGTGGAAAATATCGTTGTTTCTTATTGAATTTACAAAAAGATTATACGATTTATAACCTGTCGATTGAATTCGACCTGTCTTTTGTCAAAAGAGTTTTCCCCCCTGAAACGTAATGTAGGTCTTAATTTATCTCTGTTATCTCTATACGTCTATGTCTATACTGTTTTATAAGACGTTCACTATGGCAGTTCTTTCGCTTACTTAAGACACCCAACTTTTTTAACCTTTTTTTTTTACTCTTTTTTTTTGTAACCTTTTTTTACCTTTTTACCCCTTTTTTAACGTGTAGTCTAAGACTATTCTTTGAACATAGGTCTTGTATATTTCTTGAGAATATTGAGTTATTACTTATCTGTTTATGTAAAAATTTCTAAGTTTATCTGTAAAGAGATTTCTTCTATATGTTTACCGGTTTTCCATGTACTTTTCTACCAGTCGTAATAGTCGGTAAGTCAAGTCAAGTCAAGTCAGCGAGTCAGCACAGGCTGAGAAACGCTGGGGTACTTAGCGTCGTACGGTCCGGAGGGACAGGTAGTGGTTGAGGGCCTCAAGTGAGTCTGAGTGCAGGTAGTTCAGTCACTACGGTAGGTCGGTAGAGTAGGAGACGGCAGGGGAAGAGGAGGACTGGGGTTAGGGAGGGTCGTAGTCCCAGAAAAGATTACTCAGTTGAGAAGAGTACTCCACCGGTCTCATGACCTCAAAGTCGAAGTCGTAGTAAGGAAGGTCACTTGTGGGTCCTGACTAGAGGAAGTCTTACCTGACCAACCTAGGGGAAACGTCAGGTTCCCTGAGAGTTCTCAGAAGAGGTTGTGGTGTCAAGTTTTCGTAGTTAAGAAACCGCGAGTCGGAAGAAGTGTCAGGTCGAGAGTGTAGGTATGTACTGATGACCTTCTTAGTATCGGAACTGATCTATCTGGAATCAGCCGTTTCATTATAGAGACGAAAACTTATATGATAGATCCAACCAGCATTGAAAGGAAGGTTCCTCATTCGCAGAAAATTAAAGTACCGACGTCAGTGGTAGACGTCACTAAAACCTCCGGGGGGTTTTATTTCAGACTGTCACAAAGATGACAAAGGGGCAGATAAACGGTACTTCACTACCCTGGTTTACGGTACTAGAAACAAAAGACTTACAACTCGAAATTCGGTTGAAAAAGTGAGAGAAGAAAGTGGAAGTACTTCTCCGAAAAATCAAGGGGAAGTGAAAGAGGGTATTTCCACCACAATAGACGTGTAGACTCCACTAACTATAAATCCTTATAAGTCTAGTCTTGGTGTTACTGTAAGTGGAAGTGTGGTCGTCCTACATTTTTCTGTCATCGTTCACACCCGTACATAAACCTCGTTAACCTTAGGAGGACGTAACGACCACTCTGATATTTTACTACTCCGACGAAACCTTTTGATAGACTGTCGAGAAATTTTCAAATTGTCAATTGGAGATAGTGGGTCTTTACGGTGAGGATCGACATATGGATTCGCTTTATTTTTGAACATGTGTGCTTTTGAGTATGTACTTACAAGTATCATCGTAGTAAATACAATCCGTTTTCAACCTTTGTTGGGTCTACAGGTACTTGACTACCTATACATTTGTTTTATATAGGTATGTTCCCTTATAATAAACAGTTACTTTTCGTTACTTAATGACCCCGAAGGGACCACCTGGTCACCAATTCTGAGGTACTAAGATCACGTCCCCCGTGTCCCTTGACTCTAGGGTGTACGATGTGGTGGTTTTCTATCCATTTATTTATTTTAATAATTTTTCCTTACGTAATGACTGTGTACGATATCGCACCTATTAGGATCTTATGTAAAATTCACTTTCTTCTGGTCTACAATATACTAATGTTTTCTATGTTTTCTGACATATAAATGCACTGTACAGGTCTTATCCGTTTCAATGTCCACCGTGATTACTATTTCTTAGGCGGACGGTGACGTCTCTACGTCCAAGGAAGGGACCCAGTCCTTCTACGGGACCTTTTCCTTTACCGTTGGATGAGGACATAAGAACGGACCCTTTAGGGTACCTGTCTTCCCGGACCACCCGATGTCAGATATCCCAACGTCGTTCTCAGTCTGTACTGACTTGTGTGTTGTGTGCACATCCCTGTCTAATCATTAACTGACCCTTGACCTCCGACCGATCTCTCCCTTCGCACTTACCCTCACCCACTATTACCTATCCAGAGAAAGGGTTCTCGACTTTAGAAGATTTTAACCTATCACCACTATGAACATGATGGAAGTCTGATATGATTTTTCGAATCTACATATGTGAAGTATACCCACTGAAAATACCATATATTTAATATAGAGTTCTTTCGACTCAAAAAATTTTGTTTTAACATTGCTTAATTCGGGAAAGTGAAGGATTCAAAACACTATACGATCAATTTTGTTTCACTTATCTTATCGTTCAAATAAAACTACATTGACGATACATAATGTCTGGAATCAACCCTTAACAAAATTTGTAGGAAATCGGACTTTCTTTGGTAAACTTGAAACTTCTTTGAAAGTAGAAGCGTTTATTCACAGTTATAAATTTTGTCCATATGAATTAATAAGAGTAACACACACAAGGGAAAATTTAATATTGTTAAGAAAAAAAAAAGAAAGAATCGGTGTTGTTCAACAAGTCTTCTTCGGACGAGTCCATTCTCTCTCAGTAACACTAAAAAAAGAGGGTTAATTACATTTTTCATTCTGTTTTTTTTATACCGGGGTTTATTGGAAATAAATCAGAAAGAGATCAAAACTAATACAGTCGTAACATCACAAGAACTTTTGACCAACATAGGAAGTCTGTATCAGTTCTTACATATCAGACTCCAAAAGTTTTTAAGACTTTCTGTAGTGCTGGATTTCATATGTTTCGTTTATTTTTATGAAGATTTTTATTTGGGAAAATCACGGAATATACTTTGTTTATGAATCAGAAGACTCCACAAAGCGGGTATGAATTTGTAGTCTAAAACGGGAAAGGTAGATTGCTAGGTGTAGGGTAACTGAGGTATGTTCTGAATGATCGACGTTTCATATAGTACTAGGTACTGATCTTTGTATAGACAAGTAACTGAATAAAGGGGGTTTCTTCCGGACCTTTAACTCTTTAAAAATATAATTAAAACGATAACTACTTGAGAGACTAGAATCGTCTTACTCAGAGACTTCAGAAACCGTCGTAGTTTTAATCCTTGGCAGAAATGAAGAGAACAAGGTTTACGGACCTCAAGGAACAGGGTTAATATTAGACATGAATCTTCGTATTCTTAGTACAAATAACTCTTTCATACAGAACTTATTATTTAATTTTATATTTTTACAGAACGACAAGAGGGAAAACCCCAACTTTCTCTACGTGTCCTCTGAATCCACATAGTATGTCTTGGATGGCTTCATTCAATAATTCGTCATAGTGTCCAATGGTGCAAGAAACAACTAGAAAGTATATTAAATAGACATCCTAGAAAAGGGATCTCAAGAGATTTTGACATGGAGAGTGGGACAAGAGAACCCTGTCACAACCAAACGTACCCTTTCCGTTAGAGGATATAGACGACAAGAAACGTTTACGTCGAACTTTCTCTTAACTTCGAAGATTTGGTTATATTCGTATGTCCTTTTTACATAGACTTATTAATGTGTGCACGAAATTTTATTTTTGTCTCAAAGGTACTTTTTTTTTTAGCATTAGTGTCGACAAGGGAAAGGATTTTCGGTTCTCACCATCCCCTGTGATTTTTATTCGTGTGCTACAAAGATTCGTTATAATTTGTCTCGTTTTATATTTGTTTTCGAACTGTAAAATTTCATCCTCTAGGGTTTATATAATGGGAGAGTAGGAAGTAATCATCCCTTTAGTTCTCTTTTAATTAAATATTAAGACACGTAACCCCAGTTTCATATAACGACACAAGTGACAATGTAGTACCCGACACTTACTGTCCAATTATTAGATTCCACCAGACAATTTCGAAACTAAGTCACAGATAAAAACCCCAACATCCCTTCTATTCCGTTTGTTTTTGTGTCAGTGACGTATACTCTTTACACATTAGATCAAGTCTCCAAGAATCGGAACCGACGTATAACCTTAGTGGATGTCTATGATAATTATATTAATACATATAGGTCAACATATATAATTATATACATCAACTGGGAACTTGTTGTACCCAAACTTGACACTAC
Source organism: Capra ibex (assembly GCA_006410555.1). Taxonomy (NCBI): domain Eukaryota; kingdom Metazoa; phylum Chordata; class Mammalia; order Artiodactyla; family Bovidae; genus Capra; species Capra ibex. The sequence continues at coordinate 35,938,461 of SJYO01018757.1, read as the reverse complement.
CAGTTGAATTTGCCCCTAAAAAAAAAAAAGTGATTGACGATGTCATGGTGTCCTAGGTATCAACCAAATTAACCACCTACGTTTTTGTACCTATACCTCACTCCTGGTTGATATCCTGAACTCATAGATTCCGTTTAGGACCTTAGTCGGGTGGAGCCTATGACTTCCTGTCTGTTGACATTTATACACATGTAGGACTTGGGATGGGTCACCACATACGACCTCGGTCGGGAACACTCTGATAACACAGAGAAGGTCTAAGATATAAATCACTACAGTTCATCCACTGAACTTTAGGTAAAACCACCCTCATCAATGTGGTACCTTTAACTATGTAAGATGTTCAGTCCTGAAATAAAATGACCTCTCGTTCAACAACTTGAAAGTGGACGTATGGTGACCGGAGTGGGAAGTCACTATGACTAATAAATCAGACCTTTGGGTGCGCAATCATAAAATACTTGAGGAGTTCATTCATTGCCTCTCGGTACCTACTTCTACGAGTCACTTGTGTGAACTCTTCTGTAAACTTGTAAACAACTCGTTTACTTCCGTGTTACTCTCAGATACTCCGTGTCGCACTATATCTACTTACTCACCCTAAGGGACACAACGGATTCCCCTACTAGGAATCTTCTCAAAACTAGAACAATAACAAATCAACGTCTTCCCTTTTACTTCTGTATCTAATAAGAAATCCTTATCTTCTGCAAAATCTACTCTACTTACCGTATAAGTTTTCATTTCTCCGTCTCTGTCCATTTAGTGACCACCTCCAATAGGTGTACCGATTTTGACTAATGTTTAACCCGTTATTATGTGGTTCTTTGTTACACTCACTGTAGTCTGTAAAAACAGGGTTCTCTTAGTCCTTATAGTTTCTTTAGTGTCTACCTAACCCAACCAGGAGTGACTAGTTAGAACGACAGAACGTCTGGTACGAGGTCTAAACGGGAACTTTTCTCTCAAATCTGAGTCTCATTTTCTTGTACTCGAGTAACCCGAAGGATTAGATATAACAGAATTCCTGTGTCACTACTTAATATATTTGTACCCCTGATGTGTCTTCAAACACCTCCTATTACATTTAAAGTGTGGTGTAAGCTTTCTTAGAGAAAGAAAAGGTAGACAAAGACAGTTTTATGGGAGGACCTACCGAAAAGGTACACCGTCAGACCTAATTAAGTCCGAGCATAGGAAAGATAGTTGTGACGAAGGTCCACAATGTAAGTCTAGGACAAAACTCCACCGTTTTTAAAATCGTGTTAATTTATAAAATGTAGGTTCTTTTCTTGAGTCGTCACATATTCCGTCGGATCCAAAAAGACCGGGACAGTTACCTACTTAATTAGAGAGATAAGGGATATATAGGTACTTGACCCTTTTATTGCCACGTAGAAGTGCACGAGGTTTCCTGTAAAATTCTCAACATATTTAAGGTCCCTTATCATAATGTAAGACTGAATAAAAACCTACGAACCGAAAAGTAAAGATCCCTAAACATAAGAGTTTTTATAGGTTCCAGATTAATCAAGTTTTGATGATAGAAAAAAATGGAGTTCACAAAAGTGACGTAGAAAAATTTTATTTCCTAAAAAATTGTTTCCCTTTTAAAATACCACTAAAGATGTATGATAGTAATCCTGATTTCGTGAACCGAACACACATTAAGGTACACATACCTCAATGTTTCTGAGAGAAGATTTCATAGGATTACGGTAGTTTTACGAACAACAGCAACAAGTCAGTGATTCAGTACAGGTTCAGAAACGCTGGGGTACCTGACGTCGTGCCGTCCGAAGGGACAGGAAGTGATAGAGGACCTCAAACAAGTTTGAGTCCAGGTAACTCAACCACTACGGTAGGTTGGTAGAGTAGACGACAGTGGGAGAAGAGGAGGACGGGAGTGAAAAAGGGTCGTACTCAGTCGGGAAGTGTAATGTATCGGTTTCATAACCTCGAATTCGAAGTCGTAGTCAGGAAGGTTACTTATAAGTCCCAACTAAATAAAATCCTAACTGACCAAACTAGAAGAAAGTCAAATTCCCTGAGAGTTCTCAGAAGAATTCGGTGTCAACTCTTCGCAGTCAAGAAGCCGCGAGTCGGAAGGAATACCAGGTCGAGAGTGTATGTACGCACTGATCACCTTTTTGGTACTGAAACTGAGCTACCTGGAAACCGCCTTTTCACTACAGAGACAAAAAATTATACGCCTGATCCAAACAGTATCGAAAAGAAGGTTTCTCGTTTACAGAAAATTAAAGGACCGACATCAATGGCAGGCGTCACTCAAACCTCGGGTTCTTTGTTTACAGTGACAAAGACGAAAAAGGGATAAACGGTACTTCACTACCCTGGTTTACGGTATTAGAATCAAAAAAAGTACAACTCAAAATTCGAAAAAGTGAGAGGAGAAAGTGACAGTAGTTCTCCGAGAAATCAAGGAGAAACGAAAGATGGTAATCTCATCATAATAGACGTATAAACTCCAACAACTACAAAGAGGACCGTTAGAACTAAGGTCGAACAATAAGTAGGTCAGGCCGTAAAGTGTACTACATGAGACAAAGTTCAATTTATTTGTCCGACTATTATATGTCGGAACAACATGAGGAAGGGTTAAAACTTGGTCAGGTAACAAGCACAGACTAAGATTGACAACGAAGAAGAATTTAAAGGAGTGTTGAAATCCCTACGTTGAAAAACTTTTACCTAATTTCTTTCAGTATTAAGTAAGATTCCTCGGTTTAAGTCTTAATCCGATTTAGAGTCTTAAATCTACACGTATACACATATATTCATGTATGTAGTTCTCTCCTTATTTTTAAATTCCTTTTGGTAAGACGTCTCCACACGAACCCTTCAGGTGGTCGACGGTAGTCGACGTTTGGAGTTCACACACAGTGCATTGGGACTACCCTTTCAATTATTGGAATTTTTAGATTTTCCCTTCTAGAGATTATAAATTATAATTTAAATATTCAAGGTTTTGGTCACTTTTGATTCGAATGATCTCTTAAGATATAAAAGTAAATTTCATTTTTTCATTCTTCAATCGATTAAAGGATCAAAAAATCGGTAACTAACGATTTTTTCGTCGACTAAAGAGTCGGTGTACCTAATGTAAGAGTTAAACTCATCCTTTAACCATCCAAAACAACGACGACAACAGGAAAAAGATTTTCTTTGGAATATTCTATATCCCAATAATAATAACGATCTCCCCCGAAACAAAGAGTTGACAATTAAAAGTATTCTTTTTTTTAGAGTGAGGTAGAGTCTTAAGATTTTTCTAAAACAACTAAATAATCGAGAGAATAACAAAGAACTAAAGGCGGAAAATTCTAAAATTTGACTTTAATCTTCACTCAGGAATATATATTAAGTCTATAAAAAAAAGAGTGCACTCGGGATGAGTCTTCCATATTTGTCGAAATTTGTTAGGTTCAAGAGGAAGGAAAGTCGGGTCAAAGGAGTAACAACATCACGGGACCGTTCGATGTGGAGATCGTTAATTCTGTCCATCTTTGGACGAGGAAAAGTCGAAAGGTCACTCTCTTGACCTTTCAAAAGTCAAAGATTCTCTGACCTTTGTTTCGAAAGACAAAGCTTTATCTCGAAAATGGACGCTCATTGTAGTAAACACCCACCACACACAACCCCGTTTCTTTAGATTCGGAACCAATAGTACCCTAAAAGGGGGGGAATTTTTTTTTTTTTTCTTCAACTTACGAAAATGTCTCGTATTTTGAAGTTCCCGTCAAAATTCCTACAAATATAAAGTCTGTTGGATTTGTAACAAACCTCGTTTTACTCTCTAAAGTGAAACCCTGTTCGTCCAACTACTTAACGTCAGTCGTAGAACAAGAGTTTCTTCCGTAAAAATGACCCCCGAAAATCAGATCTGTATGTTTCCTCCTTCCTCCTTTTTCCCTCTCAAGAGATTGTGAGTAGAAAATGCACCATAGAACCGGTCACGTCATTTATCAAGTAGTATTTAGTCTGAACGTTTTTTCTCAGTGAGAGATGAGTGAGTCCCTCTTATGACTAAATACGACGAATTCAGTATTTCTCATGACTAAATAAACAAAAGGTTGAATACGAGAAAGTTCGACCATTTTGTCAAACACCCGGTCATCATTTACAAACCATGGTTGACCGTTTTGCATTTCTTACTATAGTTTCGGGTGGAACTCACCCTGACAAAACACATATCCTTTATGTAAAAACTAAATTGGAGACTGGAGACTGTAACGTTTCCAGTTCCTTTTTCTTTTCTAGGTTCATCTTCCGTAGTAAATTGAGAACATTATTTCATCGAGTTCCTCTATGTCGTGTACCCATCCCGTCTCCTTCGTATAGTTTTACTAGTAGTTGACATTTGTATACTTCAGTAATCGAATCAAAATTATTTCCTTATAACCGCTCTACTTCAGTCGACAAAGAACCGTACCCTACAGAATGTCTCTACTGTATTTGCAGATTGTCTTCACTTTCTTGTACTGAGTCAAACCCCGTGCTGTATTTTGAGGTTTTCCGTTTTATATCACAAAGACTTGAACTGTCTAAAGGATATTCTCCAAAAAAAAAAAAAATTATACTAACGGAGATTGATACACCATTTCGGACACCTAATCCGATTTTTATTTTACCGGTACAGACAGACGAAGGGAAACGTATAACGTCTCACGAAAAGGATACGTAAAACTACACTCAACATATTTTTCGATAATAAATAAGTTATACATTCTAAAGAAGAATAATAGGTTTGGGTTTAATTATACTTATTTATCATTGACCGAAATTTTGTGACAGAAAGATTCCTTTAGGAATTACAAACTTATCTTTATACAACTAAACAGGTCCTTTGAAAAAATTGAAATTCCCTTACAAACGACCTGTGACTTTACAAAGATAACTTCTTAATAAATTGAATGACAATAATAACTATAAAAGTATTAGTAGAAGTTTTCAAAAACAGAGTCCCATCATTTGTTACAAACCACGTTATTACTAATTTTGAGTCTTTACAAGATAAAGGACCGTTGTTTATGTTTAATACTTGTTAAAATATATGTATCTTTTATCTCTCTTTTACAAAGACGATTAGACTCGGTAGTTATTTGTGTAGGTCTTATTTTGGTAATTCGTTGGAAATTAGATAGGTAAACATTTTTCTTCTTGTAAGGAGTTATCAAAACCTTTACAACTTTACTTAAAGGAAAAGGACTCACCAAGGAAGTATATTTTTAGAAAGACGAAGTAGAAATTGATAAAAAATTTGTACTGTAAAGAAGTTATTCTTAATCTTTGAAGGCCTGTGTCCTCGGACCTCCCGATGTCAGGTATCCCCGCGTTTCTCGACCCGTGTTGACTTCGTTGAACCCTCCGTGCGTACCTTTTGACTACTTCGAACACTAGGAGTCTTTATACTGAATGTCCTAGGACTTTAGACGTCAATTACTCACACGTTCAGCGAGTCAGCACAGGCTGAGAACGTTAAGGTACCTGATATGTCAGGTACCTTAAGAGATCCGGTCTTATGACCTCACCCATCGGAAAGGGAAGAGGTCCCCTAGAAGGGCTGGGTCCTGAGTTTGGCCCCAGAGGAGGTAACGTCCGCCTAAAAATGGTCGACTTGGTGTTCCCTTCGGGGGTTTTAAACGTAAATCAAATATATATTTTACTTGACAGATAGACTTTTTACACTAAGGGAAGACTTCTATAAAAATTTATCAGAAGGTAGGGTCTTTTCTCAAGCATCATAGGGTCTCTACTTACAATGGAGAGAAATGTCATAAAAGTCCCTACTTTGAGACTAGTCTCCGTACGTGTTCTGTTTGTCCTCACATAATGTTTAGATTCTACAGTATAAGACAAAAGAAACCCTCCGTAAGAAGTCATTGTCCAAAAGAAGGGAAAGAAAGTGTCGATAGATAGTAACTTGGTGTCTATTTCTTTATTTGTGTTTTACTCATCGACATTAATTAGTAGTATCGAGGTGTGACATCAGAATGTCTTAAAAAATGAGAAAAAAAGTTTTAACAGGGTAAAATAACAGTGTAACAAAAGAGTGTGGGACGACTACCCATAATAGTAATAACACATTGTGTCATGCTTTTTCCGTGTTCAATATATGTGCAATTACGATCCCGACCACGGGTACCAATAACTATAGATCCTAGTTGGAAGAAATGGCATTTGTAGGAGGTCATTCTGGAAGTTTCCCGAGGGGGCCACCGAGTCACCATTTCTTAGACGGACGTTACGGCCTCTGCCCAGTTGGGCACTCAGCCCTTCTAAGGGACCTCTTCCTTTACTGTTGGGTGAGGTCATAAGAACGGACTCTTTGGAGTGCCTGTCTCCTCGGACCCCCCGATGTCAGGTATCCCAACTTTTCTCCGTCTGTGCTGGATCGTGGACTTGTGTGTTATTCTAGAATTTTGACTGAAAATAATTCAACTACCATTGTGTACGTTCCATCTGTGAACATATAAAAATGTATGTATTCTGATTTTAATTATTTTTCTATTCCATGGTATTTATAGGGTTGAAGGCTTCGGAGGAAAACTTTTTGTAATGGTGGTCTTACGGAACGTGAACGGTCTAGTATCCCAAATATATCCAAGGTAACTTGTACAAAAAAATTTTAACACTATATTTTAAAAGGATCAACTTCCTTTATTAGTGAAAGGTACTTCAATTTGTCGGGGTTAGGTAAAATTTAATTTTATAGACTGGTTCTTTATCTTTTACAGACTAAACACCAGAGTACCCAGTGAATCGACGTCTACCTTGAACTTTTGAACCAAAGACCAGAGACGATGTCTCCTCCCCTTGGGTATTAAAAACAAGATCGCCCTGACCGAACTCTATAAGTACTTGTACTTTTTGAGAACGCACACAGTAAGGTTCAGGAATTCCTTGACTTGTATGATTCTACTGTTTTTCTTACAGTGATTTGGTATTGATGAGAAAGATCTTCTGTTCCATAACAAACCAAATGATCGTTCTCTCGAATTTAATGTCTACGTAAACATCGGACGTCGTGAAAGATTATTCTCTCAGTGTCTCAAGAAACGTTGGTGCCACCCTTTTTATTCATAAATAATTTCCGCTGTATTTCCGTCGTACCTGAAGACACTGATCGGGCGGAAGGATGTGTGTTTCTCCCCGTACTACCACAGTCGTGGGGATATTAAACGTCCCTCTCATAAAGGTAAAGAGCCAAGGTAACTTTTAAACGACCGGAGGAAAGGTGACGTCTGGAAGACAAATCAGACGTAGACTTTTAATTTGGGTCTCGAAGTCGAGAACGGAATTTGGAAGGAGGTCACGTGTGGGAGTGGGAACGGACACCACCATTCTGGATACCAATTTGTGGATTCTGCGACTTTTTAAGGTAGGTCGTACTCCCCTAGTCCTACATATAACCCTACAGAAGAAGGAGGAAAACTTAGTTACTCGTTTTCACGTAGGTTCCCATATACGATTTACGTAGTACGACTTGTTTTAGTTTTCTTGCCCCTCTCCACTCTTGACAGAAAGATCCAAAGTCACCCCAAAAAGGGGGTTCACATTACTTTCGTTACTTTCTCAATGTGAATAATTTAAGGCAAACCCCCCTTGTTTTCTTTTTGAAATCCGTTTTACTCACGTCAAAAAGGTCGTCAGTATTATTTTTATATCAAGAGGTTGAGACGCATGAAAGAAAAGGGAGAGAAGTCAAAAGACGGTTTTTTTAGGTGCACAAAGTGGGGGCACGCCACGTCGGAGTCACCAGAAACATTCCATTGACTCACCTACCGACCCCCGACAAGTCACAAATCTCCGGAATCACCGACCACGAGTATTTTTACAGTGACACGTGAAAGTGAAACTTTTCAGGAAAATAGGATGTAAGGACTTCGCGGTAAGGTTGTCATTCGGAGGAACTGGTCTGACGCCGACGAACCGAAAGGGTGGAGCGGTTGATCGGGGATTACTCTACACCTCTCACGAACCGCTGTCAGAAAGTTGCTGAGTCATAACGGAGTCTCGACGGCAACCCCCCGATGGGTTCGAGTTTCTAGAAAATCGGTATACGTCGTTTGTACTTCGTTAAATTCATTTATCGAGTTCAAGGTTAGATAACGGATGTCGTTTACCGTCAGAAAATTCAATGAATCCTCCTAACTTAGAGTCCCCAAAGGATGGTAGATGAGACGATACTTTTATTCTAAGGACCCCCTACAGACCTGGTCTACGTAGAAGGAAAATAGTGACCAAGGACAGACAGGTGAGAAACGTGGAGTCTTCCCGGGAGACTCTTCAGACCAGCCGTCGACTTGTACCTAAAAGACTGTGGTAGGAAAAAAAACCGATATGACCCACAGACAACGAATCGAGTCCGAAAGGGATGAACACCGTTCGTACCCGAGGAGATCAATATCGCGCTCCCGAAGAGTAACACCACCGAAGAGAACAACGTCTCGTGTCCGAGATTCTGTGTGTCCGAAGTCATCAACCCCGTGTGTCCGAGTCCTCAACACTGAGACCTCGAACCCGAGTCATCAACACTAAATGACCGAGGCTTCGTACACCTTAGAGGGATCTGGTCCCTAACTTGGGTACATGGGACATAACCGTCCGTCTAAGAATAGGTGTCACGGTGGCCCCTTCAGAAGACTGAGGTAGTAGTACGTAGGTGCTGTATGTCTACCAAGGACTCTTCTTTTCGTTCTTGAGAAGAGAGGGTCGGAATGAAACGTTAGACGACAACTTAGTGGACGGGGTCAACTCAGTTACTTGACACCTTGTTGTTGTTTTTTTTAAACTTCTAAAAAGAAGAGAATTAATGTGCGTATGAAAGACAGTGTCGTTTTCCGGTTCAATGACCTTCCCACTCTTGGCCGCAAACGTCTCCACTCTCGACGGCGGAGAGTGTACGTGGAGGTTGTACTAGGGGAACCGTCGGTACAGTAGGAAATCTCCAAACGGTCAGTCCCGATACGGTTCTTCTCTTTTGAGAGGTGTTTGGTCTGTGAACACTCTTGGAAGTAGGACTCGTACACTTTCCATGTACTGGAGGGCTCCAACTGACTCACTCCGAGGGTGGGAGACTGTAGGACCAATCTTTGGGTCAGGATCGTCTCCGTAAAGTCACAGGTACCTTTATGTTGTTGAGAGGTACAACATAATTCTTGGTAATTTATTTCCTTTGTTATACTCTTACTCCCTGGCAGTAAAAGCCGATTTAACACAGATTCCCTAAATTTATTTGGTGAAGGTATAGTCCTCGATGTTCTCGAGTCTAGTTCGTTTCAAAGACCCTACAGAAGACCTTACAAAACTTTTCGACTAGTGTAGGGTAGATGACGTTCTAGAAACATTCAAGTACCGGACTTTTAAGCCAAAGGAAGACCTAAACCTTCTGGAAAAAGGTCTATCAAATCTTTTTAACTAGTCAATCCTTACCTTATCAATGTCGAACTAGACCCCGGGGTCCCCGGAAGGTTGAACTGTCGGAAGACAATTAAACAATTGGCCCCCTTTTTCGTTAGTTTAGATAGACGGTGGAACATGCGGCATCAGACAAAGTCCCATCAGTGGATTCAGGTATGGAGGACAGGATTACTCCTCAGGAAACCCCTACCAACTTCTCACATAGACGGCTTGTTGAATTCACTGAAAGACTTTAAATTTATAATTCACATTTCTGTTCCAGTTTCCCGCCGACTTGTAATCGAGTTGAGAGAACGCAGACAGGCACCGAAACTAGGGGAAGGTAGGAGGAAACACCGGTCCTGAGGTATGTACCTCTTAGAGTCCTAGGACCGGACAACGGATAGTTCTCCATATTTGGACGACGAATTTATACACTTCGGGTCAAACCCACAACCCTCGTCTCCCCTCCACCGACGTTTGCAAGGTGCAAAGGATGTATTGGGTTTCGTCTGATTTGTTTTGGTCACACTTTAGAGTACTGAACTACGACGTCACCAATATAAAAAATTCGATATTAGGTAAGTAAACATACACACAAATAAGGGTCCTAAATGTCGAGGGAGTCAGAACCCATCCCCCTTCTCTTACAAACTTTGGGAAACGTTTCCCAAACGTTATTCGTCACCGGATAATTTCGAGTCCTATGTCACTCACACACACGTAAGCACACTCGGACACTCACGGGCAAGTACACCCGAAAAAAGGGGGGAGGGAAAACGACGAAAATGCGTTTTCGCAGTGTGTACCATCGTAAATCCTCAAGGAAGTGTCGACTTCACGAAGTTTGTGATTACTTACCTTCAAACCAGTATATTACGTCTGTTCGAAATTCCGTACGCAATGACTTACCACATGACATCACTGGACCCTTTCCTTCTCTCCATATTTAACACAGTCAATCGGTGTGTCTGTTTTACTTCGGTACACCTTTTAGTTTAGATAATGTCATACTTCTGACAATATTCGACAAACTTCGACCGGTAAGGATTTCAAACGACGTCCTCATTTACAAACGAAGAAGAGGGTCTAGAAAAAGTGTACGGCAGAATACTCTGTCACATGTCGTAAACTATTTTTAGTAGGACAGTGATTCCTGCGAAAATAGTCTTTACAAATAACAGAGGCGAAATGGTGGGTACAGGACTTTCCATGACGTGTAAACAATTTATTCGTTTTCCTTTCTCTTGAAATGTCGAGTTCGGCCGAACGTCTTTGAGGTTGTTTAAGGTCTCGGTATTCCTTAGTTTTTTCCCTTTCTCTTCCCCCTTAATCTAAATACTTCTCTTCCGGGACGTTTTTGTATATATAATCTAAAAGAGACAAACCAATCGGGTGGTAATTTACGAACCAACCACACCTAAATCATAACTATAACTCGACAATTACCGTCTGATACCGGTAACAGAATGTCACACGAAATTATTTATGTTCCTCCTTTAGGTAAACCTTTCCTTTAATCAGGAGTCGAGAACGTCGGGAAAGAGTCCGAGACGGAAGTACGACGGAGGGAGTGACACCACCACCGTAGAACCAGTGTGTCCTCACGGTTGTGGGTAGAGTGAGACGGGTTTCGGACCGACAGGACCGGGACGTCGAAACCCATATACTCAAGAACACGGAACTAAAAAGAGTGGCCATCTTACCCTTATTATGGTCGGTCAGGGATTTTCGCAGTTCATACGTGGGATTCTCGTAGTCGATACTAATGGTTATAGACGTCCTGTGTAAAGGAAACACGGAGTCCTTACCTAGGGGAAGTGAACTAAACGATCAAAAATTTTGACTACTGACCACTCGGTAGCCCTTTTTTAAATAGGAACAGAAAAAAGGGAGAGTAACCACCCATTCGAGTGCGCCCGGACTGTAAGAGACCTACCGTCTGTTAACTTAGACGACTCGTCGGCGGTACTACAGTTCGGAATTCAGTTGTCACCGATTACTGCCGAGACCCTTTTTTGTTGTGGAACTAAGGAGTTAATACCAAATTCTTCGGGACCCTTGCTCCCCGAGCGGTCAGTAGGCGTAGGAGAAAACTTCGGTCGTATTACACGACATCTTTGTCCAGTGAAGACTTGGTAAACAGTCTCGTCCGGGGTGTCACATTACCGACACGGGAAACACACAAGGTCCTCCTTTGACTTCTCTGTAGGAGTGTTCTCAGACGCCTTCTCCTAATCCCCCGCGGTCGTAAGTTAAAGATGGAGTCGTCGTCAACTTAGAAAACTTCCCTCTTCTGTGACGTCACTGGTGAATGAGAGACAGCGGTACCAGAAAGGTGAAAGTAGACCCCAGCCCCCACCCCCCCACCCCACCCCCGCCCTGCCCCCACCCCCACCCTCTTCAGTGCATTGGAATTTTTCCTGATATAATTAGTGGAAGAAACATTAGGGAAGTGCCAGGGTCCAAATCACTTTTGACGACATTTGTGTCCCCTGTGTCAAAATTGTTACGTTGAAAATTAATGACAAAAGAAAAAGGAATTGGATGATTATCAAACACCTAGACTATTCGTCCTCACCCACCTACTCTTTTATTGGAGACTTAGCCCAAATCAGTTAGTGACGTGACGTAGGTTTGGTCTTTGCACAGTGGATGCACTGTGGCCCGTAAGGAGGTCCGGTCCGCGCCACCCTTTGTGACCGGTGGAGTCTACGGTGGGTCGGGCGAGTCATCACTTCGAAGACACATCTTGTGGTTTCTATCCTGATCGATGATGAAGAGAGAAAAAGTATATTGGAACATCTGTGAATGAACTACTAAAAAAAATTAAAAATGAAAATAAAGATTTACTCTGCTTTACGACTACATAGGAAAGTAGGTCGAATTGTTTGGTCTTTTCCACTACAAGCGAAAAGTTTTTCCCTTCATGCGTTTGAGACTAACGGTTGAGGAAATCAATACCTACGGCGACGTATAGACGTCCTCATTATTTAAATGAGTGTCGGGAACAAAAAAAATGAAAGTCCTTGGGAGTAGGCCCATCTTAGATGAAGGATGTCTCGGTTTACGGTAAATCGTTATTTAGTGTGAACAGTCGAAGTTTCGTAAAAATTCCTTGGATCTGTTCATTTTAATAGGAGAAACATTAAATTACTTTTCCATGTTGTCTTATTACTTACTCCTTAAATTGGACCTAATGCTCCACCCTCCTCGCTTTAGGTTTAAAGAAAACGGTATCAAATATGATGTTAAATTTCCTACTTTTTTTTTTTTCGTCCGAGAGAGAGAGGATAGAAAGAGAGAGAAGTAACAAATAGTCAAAGGCACTTTCTGGATTTATGGTGAATGGAGTTTACTTCGAATACACAATGCAGTTCATTATGCAAAACTGTATCCTACTAACCTACTCCACGAACTGGAGTCGAGTGGTGGAGAAGTAAGTTTGACGTGAAAATCGGTCTCTACGTTATGTTTGGGTGACGAGTTATGATGGAGACTTACAATGTTAATTAAATGTCAAATTATGAATAATGTACGACGATATGTGTTCGTTACGTTCTTTTCTTTTGCGTTACCCATCCACTATGTTTAGTAGATGTCAAGAAAAAACAGGTGAATAAATGTCAATATTCTTTGTCAGAGGAATGACACAAAGTCGTACCGATACATAAAAAGATACCCTAAAAAAAAAATAATTTTAAAATGTTTATGAACAAAGTCGAAGAGACGATCTAAAAGATGTAATTGAACTTAAAAACAAAAATTGGTTCAGCGAGGATCCAAGAATTCCTATTGAAAGGAGGTAGTGTGATGTGTAGTGTGTTTTAAACTGACATTACAAATTTATAATGGAAGGTTCAAACATGGAGTGTACTTAACAAATTCCTTTACCTGATTAACTGAACGTTTCTGGATGGAGGTCTGAAGTTTTCCTTACTTGAACAATGAACGTCGGAAGTAAAAACAGTTACAAACTTTATAAAGTCTGACGTCGATTGGGAGTAGTTTTGATAAAAACATTTTCCGAAAAAACTATCTTTCCTTGTGCAAAAATGTATGAAAAACGTTTATTTTATTTCGGTTGGAAGTTTCTTTGAACTTCGAAACATCCACTCTACGTTGTTCGAGTCGAAAACGTACTACGTTAGTTTTTATACAAAACTTCTAATCAACTGATACTTTTTACGAACTGTCTATAAAAGTACATAAAATGTGTTTACACTAAAAACATTATACAGAGTTGGTCTAAATAAAATTTGCGAAGAATACATCTCAAAAATAAGGAAAGAGAGGATCACTCACACGACTGAAAAATTGTACCATAATAGTTGACCCGGTTCTCCATCGAAGAGTACTGCCGAACACAGTCAGACCGAAAATCGTGACTACGGTTTACTTTGAGTTTTGGTAGAGAGAAGGTCGGCGAAGTCCCTCCAGCAAAGTTTCTGGTGCATGGAGAGACTCTGCCCGAGTGACAACACTTAGTGGTTTCCTCGATACCTCTCTTAATTTTGGGTTGTCATGACAATTGATACGTAAATTATTCGTTTATTTGTCACCGAGTATTTTTACCTTCAGGGTGAGGAATAGAACCCAACCCAGAAAACTTTGGAGTGACCGGTCGTTGACTTCGTCAACGAGTACAACCGGTTTGAGTCTTGTGGGTCGTTAAAGGTAGAGACTACTTCAATGAGAGAATAAAGGATATGCAACATGTTAGTTTTGTGTGATGATGGAGAATTCGGGGTCATATGGAGTAAAAAGTATGACTTTTTTTCGAACACCGGTTACCTTGTCATTCTTGTAGTATTTTAAAAATATATATATCAAATAAAAACACCCTCTATTTAAAATATCCTGACAAGAAACGACAACAACCAGAGCCCGATTCATTCTGACCTGTAAATTGAAAAGATGGTAAAGACTTCAATCCATACAAAGGTCCTCTTTTCATAGTTCTGCAACTTGACGTCAACTGAAAGAGGGACAAAGAAACTCACAGAAGATTGAAACAAGAAGTACATCTCAACGACAGATACTAACATGAAACTTAGCGAACGAACAACTTTTATAAAGAGATCACCTAATAGTGACAGACAAGACGTGTTATTTGTATTGTCGGAGACACTAGGGGGACACAAAACTAAGGAGGAGAAACAGTACTGAGGTAATTTACTCATTATTTCAAACCAGTTTTGTCCACTTCCTCTCTCTGTAAGTGTTCAGTAAAACAACGTGGAGGATGTGTGGCACGTGGGTGTGGAGCGTGTGTGGTTACATTTCAAAAGTTCGTGTCGAGAGACTCCCAAGGGTTGGGTGCCTAAGTTGGTTGGTGTCTAAGGGATCTCGGCTGACGTATTTCACTAAAGTATATTCCTTGAACTCGTAAGAACCTAAAACCATAACCCCGAAAGAACCATTGAGTCGACCATTTCTTAAGACGTTACGTTCTCTGGGTCAAAGTCAAGGACCCAGCCCTTCTAGGGGACCTCTTCCCTATCCGATGGGTGAGGTCACAAGTACCCGAAAGGACCACCGAGTCTGCCATGTCTTAGGCGGACGTTACGTTCTCTGGACCTAAGTTAGGGACCCAACCCTTTTAGGGGACCTCCTCCCGTACCGTTGGGTGAGGTCATAAGACCGGACCTCTTAGGGGCACCTGTCTCCTCGGACCGCCCGATGCCAGGTACCCCAACGTTTCTCAGTCAGTGTTGACTTGGTGATTCGTGTCGTGTCCTTAGTTTGGGTACGGGGGTCCTAAGACTCCCTTCCGATATAGTTTGAGGAACTTAGTCGACAGGATTTAGATGTAAAGTATTAGACTGCAAATTGCGGTGGTTCCGTTAGAAGTTTCTTTACGTTTCCTTCTTATTAGTATCAAATTTTGTCTCAAAAGTGACTTCCGAACGAAGACGTTTCAAACATTGACTGGACAGTCAATAGAAACTTAACTACAGACATCGCCCGGTTGTCAAACCACTTTTCTTATTCTTTACTTTCAGTGTCTCACAGACGACTTGTCCTTAGAAAAATAAGACATTGTGGGTATTCGTCTCAGTCTTAATAAGGTGGTTCAAGTAGAAATGTGGAGACAACGGAAAACCTTCATTTAGGTCGTAAAAAACTTTCGATTCAGGAGATCCAACACGACGGTGGTAACAGTGATGTCGGGAGAAACGAATCGAAAAATCCTTCGCGAACGAGTAAAATTCTTTGGATAGTCCTTTACATAACAGTTTGAATGATGAAGTAAGGAAGTAAACAAATAAGAGTATCGGATATAAAACACTCACGGATAAAACACGAATTTAGGGTCTGGTTCTCCAGAAAGTTTTATAATAGAGGAACCTTTTTTTTTAATAAGTCCACGTCTTTACTGTCCGTCGTACGTTTTTCTCGGTTTATTTAACAAATCCGTTGTTCAACGTTCTTAGATCTCCTCCCTTTCGACAAAGGACGACCTCACCTAGTAATCAATTTGGATTATTATCATGTTTACATAAATTATCTTGGGTATAAATCAGAGAAGTAAAAATAATTATATCTTTTCGTCTTTTCTTTTTTAATTAAGAACTTTTGTTTTTATTCGGTTCTCTCTTAGAAACTGAAATTTTTCCTTCTGATTTTTTCCTGTATAATACAGGTCTTATCCTATTCATCTTTTTACTCTAATTTTTTAAAGGGTATAAAATCTCTACTACGAGTAATTACTAGAGAATAAATCCAAAGAACAATCTTTTCAATTTTCATAACGTAAGTGTTTTATTCAACATGCGAACACTTTCAATAATTCTTTCGAGAATTCAAATTTACATTCAAGTTCCTCCCATAGGTTTTTTTTAGTTGCATAAGTTTGTAGTCTCCTCGGAGATCATCCATTTTCACAAACAGTGAGTTCGCACAGGCTGAGAGACGCTGGGAGACCCAACATCGGACGGTCCGAGGAGACTGATACCCTAAGAAGTCCGTTGTATGACCTCACCCACCGGTAAAGGGAGAGGTCCTCTAGAAGGTTTGGGTCCTCAACTTAGGCGCAAAGGACGTGACCGTCCGTCTGAGAAATGGTGACTCGGTGGACCCTTCGGGGTAAGGACGGATGTTTCTCAGTTTTGAAGAGTACTCCCTCGATCTGAGTCCCTCTCGACACATTTATCTTGGAATGGTTCAATGGGACTTTCACCGACCTCCGTAGAACTTGAACGACGGTTACAATCCCTGTTTAGCATCCAGGAGGGTGTTTTCCCGATATCGCGGTGGTAATCTCTGTCTAGGGCCCGGAAGTCCCTGTCACTCAGAGTCGACCCCATCGTAAAGTATTTGTCACCCCTCCCCTTACAAGATTGTCCAGACCGACACGAGGCGAGACCACTTAAGCCCCTACCATTCACCAAATCCAAAAGAAAAAAATTCTTTTTATATTAGCGAGTCAGCACAGACTGTGAAAAGCTGGGGTACCTGACGTCGAGTGGTCCGAGGGGACGGGTACTTTAAGAGGTCCGTTCCTTTGCTCACCCAACGGAAAGGGAAGAGGTCCCCTAGATTGATTGAGTCTCTAGCTTGGACCAAGAGGACGTGACGTCTGTCTAAGAAATGACAGACTCGACGGACCCTTCGTTATTTTTGTCGTGATGTCTTATTCATTAGACCAGTCACCCCACTCCGTTCGACTCTGATGTCCAATCACCTACTTCGAAGTCTTTTCCCTTCGGGTTCTCTCCTCTGGTCCCGTCGTACTTACACGAGGCATAGTTCAAAATAAATACATTCTAATTTAAAAAAGAACTTGTCCTCATTAAGAATTTCAATCCGTTCCAGTAGGAACTCGTTAATGAGAGTCTAAATTCTCTAGACCAGATTTTCCCCTTCTCTTTAACTTAGTTTTGATGAACACTTTATTCTTTATGTGTACCCGTTACTGGTGTTAGTTTTCCGTTGTTGTCTCCACCAAAGCGGTAGATATTATGAACCGAGAGACGAGAGAAGGAGTTCCTCCACCCTGTACCGACTCATTTTAGGGGACAGGGGTGCGGGAAGTAAGACATGTAAGCCCTGAGGTAGATGCGATTCCGTCGGTTCAGGGTCATCTCGGATACCTTTTTGGGGGTACCATCATTTATCGTAGAGGCCAAATGTTATCTACTAAGAACAGGAGACGGAGGTCCGGACTCAGTGTTGGAATTATTGCGGAGGTGGGGTCAGTAGGTCCTCAGTAGGGAGGGAGTGAGGACGTTCGGAGGGTCGTGGGATTAGGAGGGTGACATGAACTTGGTTGGGGAACACTAGACAATCAGGGTAGAAAGGAAGAGAGTAGACTAATTGATAAAAGAGTGAAAACTTAAGGTGGACATAACACCGACGGGGTTGGGATCTAATCCGTATATAAGACTCTTTGTACCTCATTGCTGCAAACTTTTACGAAGGTACAGTCTTGGACCTACGCCCCTCTCCGCCCATGTATGCATCTTTCTCTGAAAGACAGCCTCCTTTTTATCGTCTACGCCTAGATCGAGATCACCAGACGACGACGACTCTTAGGTCTCTCTGCCTCGTTTCTTCTCGGGACACTGTGTGTCGGTGTTGCAGAGGGACTTATGAGGTTTAGGGCCTTCGAGGTCACTGGAGGGTTCGGTACAGTAACTGACCGTAAACGACCTGACGTCCGGTACAGTCGATACAGTATCTCCTTAGATCCCTTCCCTCAACGGTAAATCTGTCGTGTTGAGGCTTTCTCCCGAAGGGACCACCGAGTCCTAAGACGGGGGTCACGTCCTCTGGGTCCAAGCTAGGAACCCAGGTCTTCTAGGGGACCTCTTCCTTTACCGTTGGGTGAGGTCATAAGAACGGACCTCTTAAGGTACCTGTCTCCTCGGAACACCCGATCTTAGATACCCCAGTGTTTCTCAGTCTGTGTTGACTCGCTGATTGTGAAAGTGAGGTTTTCTACGTACATCAAGTTGGGTAAACGTTTCCACCACTACTGGTCCCTGTGTCCTGTTCTGTAGGGCAACGGGGTATACTACGTTCTCCACACCTGAGACCTGGATCTGACGGACCCAAACTTAGGACAGAGACAGTGATTAAGCGTTCAGTGTATTGATAAAACCTTAGTTAAAAAAGTAAAAATTTGTCTTTATGATTGTCATATATAGGTTTTTGTAAACAACCCCTTCAAGGGACTACGGGAGCAATCCAGAACCACGAAAGTAACGGTACCGGACCCAAGTCAGGGACCAACCCCTTGTCTCTAGGGTGTTCGATACGTCGTACCAGTTTTTTTTTTTTTTTTTTTTCCGTAGTAACATTCCTAATTTATTCGGTTATATCCACTTTACGACTTGTCGTAAGTCGCGTATCTTCTACGATATTTCCTAACCAAGAATAAAGACAATAGGTCGGAGACCGACGTCCCACCCGTATTTTGCTCGTACAAAAGGAGGTCTTGAATCTCCTTTTATTACCCTATAGAACAGTAGGACACAGGAACCAGTAGTGGTGGAAACGTTCCCCCGATAAACTAGAAACGTGTGTTCTTATAGGTGTCTGTAACAGGTTTATATAGTTTCTGAAGTTGGGGTAAAACCAACATATAAGTTACGTACCTTTAGTAATTGTATTGGTGTCTGAGGAAAAGGGGGTAACGGTAAACGTAACATAAACTAGAGTTACCTAAACCAATGAATTTCGTTAGTAGGGAACTTTTTAGTCGTTCTACGTTTAACGGACGTAATGTCGTTACCAGAATCCCGATGGGAACACCGAGTCGACCATTTCTTAGACGGACGTTACGTTCTCTGGACCCAAACTAAAGACCTAACCTTTCTACGGGACCTCTTCCCTTACCGATGGGTGAGGTCATAAGACCGGACCTCCTAAGGTACCTGACATATCAGGTACCCCAGCGTTTCTCAGTCTGTGTTGACTCGTTGAAAGTGAAAGTAAAATCCCAAGGGACTACGGGACGACGAAGTAACCGAGCCCCCCAATGAGTGAAAGACGGTAAGTCAGGTCGGTAGTCCGGACCGACGAGGTCTGAGGACTGTAACAAGAACCAACCTTCCTAGTGTCACAACCTCCTCCCTGGAAACACCCCCAGAAGGAGGAGGTTCTAAAATCATGGATTGAGGTCAAGAAGGAGGTCTAGGGTCGGAGGTCGACATCGGGGGACGAATTACAACAACAACAAGTCAGCGAGTTAGTACAGACGACGACGTTGTGGTACCTGACGTCGTACGGTCGGAAGGGACAGGAAGTGATAGAGGGTCTCAAACGAGTTTGAGTGTAGGTCACTCAACCACTACGGTAGGTTGATAGAGTGGGAGACAGCAAGGGAAGAGGAGAACGGGAGTCAGAAAGGGGTTTAGTCCCAGAAAAGGTCACTCGACCGAGAAGGGTAGTCCACCGGGTTCATAACCTCGAAGTCGAAGACGTAGTCAGGACGACGACGACGACGATTCAGTAAAGTCAGCACAGGCTGAGACACACTGGGGTCTCTGCCGTCGGGTGGTCCGAGGGGGTAAGGACCCTAAGAGGTCCGTTCTTGTGACCTCACCCAACGGTAAAGGAAAAGGTTACGTACTTTCACTTTTCACTTTCACTTCAACGAGTCAGCACAGGCTGAGACACGTTGGGGTACCTGTCGTGGGATGATCCGAGGAGGTAGGTACCCTAAACGGTCCGTTCTCATGGCCTCACCCCACGGTAACGGAAGAGGCCGTAGTCAGGAAGATCACTTAAAAATCCTAACTAAAGGAGATCCTGACGGACGAATTACTCTGATGTGATTCACGCGAAGACGTCGGCCAGAAACGGGGAGCGGACAAGTAGACGTAGGTTCTTACGGTGGAGTGACACAAGGAGAAGGTATCTGGAGACAAAGGTGAATCTCAGGGGAAACGGACTCCTATGATAAGAGGAAACTGGTCAATTCTTATTGACTGTCGAATCACCTTATGATCTTCTTTCTCCTTTGTTCTAAAGGGGACGAACGTTAAAAGGGACTACTGACTTGACATCCACCATCATTCTCGGTCGGGGTACACTTTGTACTTTAAACACTACCTGGTTTCTTTTCAGGTAGACTTGAAGGTCTTCCCTTTTGTCTAGGTTCTCTCCCCTTTTGTCGCCGACGAACAAAGGTACCATGTCGGTCGTGACGAGTGACTTTTTGGTCTTTCACTCTACTCCAGTTACACTCATTTCCAGAGATTTCAGTGTATGAAATAATAGTCGTACTTACCTTCTCTCTATGGGAATCTCAACGGTTAGTCCGCCACCCAAAACGGTCTTCCTTGTTCTTCCTTTTGAACGAAGTCCCGTGACTCTATAACGATAAAGACTAGTGCCGTATTAAACTGGATGGAATACCGAGTCGACCATTTCTTAGGCGGACGTTACGTCGTCTGGATCCAAGTTAGGGACCCAACCCTTCGAGGAGACTTCCTCCCGTACCGTTGGGTGAGGTCCTAAGAACGGACCTCTTAGGGGTACCTGTCTTCAAACCGTCCGATGTCAGGTACACCAGTGTTTTTTGACCTGTACTGACTCGTGATTTCTAATAGACTTGAGTTGATAAGTAGGGTAAGTAGTTAGGTTCTTATATCAAGACCCCAGATACATATACTTGAGATCGTCTAAAGTTCCTAAAAGATTTGCCATCATTCGTTCGACCGACACCCTGGGTCCTGTAAGACACCCCAGTGGTCTCAAATTTCAGGGTAAGGAAATAGAAACCAGTGGTTTAGACATCTGAGTTTCTTAAAAGGACACCGGAACATGAGTTTAGTCCGTCAACCGTCCGACTATACACCAGTAATAAATAATGTTACCCTATGTAAACCGGTATTTTGTTAATATAAGTCGGGTTAGGGGTCGGTTAAATTATGACAGTGCCTTTTATTTTGGACGTTAAGTTGGTCGATTACTTTTACATTTTGAAAGTGTTTAGGTGTCCATATAACGTGACGGACAAGTTGAAGACGACTTCTTTGGAACGATCATGTTTCTTTAAGTTTATGGAGAAAACAAAAAACTACTACTGAACACCGAACTCCCTAGAATTAAGAATGGTCCCTAACTTGGGTCCAGAAGCGTCACTTTCACGTCTTAACAGTGAAGTCAGTACAGACTGAGACACTGGGACACTGACGTCGGGTGGTCCGAGGAGACAGGTACCCCTAAGAGGTCCGTTCTTATGACCTCACCCAACGGTACAGGAGGAGGTCCCCTAGAAGGGCTGGGTCCCTAGTTTGGGCGTAGAGGACGTAACGTCCGTCTAAGAAATGGCGACTCGGTGATCCCTTCTTCGGGGAATGATGATCTGGTAGTCCCTTCAGGGAGTTTATGTAGAATTGACACCGACGAAAGAGAGGTAGAGACAGCGGTGAAGATGTCAGGTTCGGGACTTGGGGAGAAATGCGAGACCGACCCATCAGAGCGACGGACGGAGTTAAGAAAAGGTAGGAGTCATTCACACTAGAAAGATTTTGGTGTTTAGAGTAGTGTTTAGATTACGAACGTCCATTTTAAGTTTCGGAGAGAGGTTACTGGTCTTAGTTCACTGTACCAGGCCGAGGACGAAGGAAGACGTCGGACTCGAGAGTGGTCGTAAGGGGTGGACCACGGGGGTAGGAGTGAGGTGGCCGGAAGGATCCTCCGAACCCTACGTGGTAAGAAAAAAGATAGTAAAACTCTGGGGAGGGTGTCCGAGGTCATGGGAGACGGACTTTAAGAAAGGAGGACCTGGGAGAAGGTGGGACTGCTTGGAGGAGGAACGAGAAGTTCAGAGTCAAATAACTAAATAAAAATAAAAAACCTCATATCAAGAAAATGTTACAATACCATCAAAGACGACATATCGTTTCACTTTATCGGGTTCAGAGTCAACTTTATAATGAGATCCCCGGAAAGAGGGACGGGTGTTAGAGGTAAGTCAGTCCAGAAGACATATAAGAGCTTTGTGAGACCTGAAGAGGGACCATCGTTAAGGACGTTGACAGTCATTCGAAACACATTGAACGGTACGGGAGGAAGTCTCCTAGAAGGGTTGGGTCCATAACTTGGGTCCAGACGACCTAACGTCCGCCTAAGAAATGGTCGACTCGGTGTTCCATCCAGTTTTGTACGGCGCTAGTCTTTATCGTTATAGAGTCACGGAACTTCGTTCAAAAGAAAGAACAGGGAAGACCGTTTTGGGTGGTGGACTAACCGTTGAGATTCCCATGGAGAGAAGGTAAGTACGACTATTATTTCATACACTGAAATCTCTGGAAATGAGTGTAACTGGAGTGGAGTGAAAGACCAAAAAGTCACTCGTCACGACCGACATGGTGCCTTTGTTCCGCCTCCCACTCCCCTCTAGACAGAGTAGTATAAACGTACGGATCGGGGATCGTGTCGTCTGGGAGGGTAACTAAACGTACTACTTAATCGGGGTACCACAGAGATAACCCGTAGACAAGCCACTCATCTCGACTGAGACTCGTCTGGTGGGTCATCTCTGGGTGTCAGAGGGAGTCTCGGAAAGGCCCGAGAGAGGACAGGAGGCCCGGGGACGACTGGAAGTAAGTCTGGAGTAAAAGGAGGAGACGGGTCCCAAGACGTGGGTTGTGGGGAGGGGACACCAGAGGGGTGGAGAGGGAGTTGTGTAGGTTATGTCAGAAAGGAAGTGAGGTAAAGACAGTCGAGTTGAATCCCGGTCACACGAGTAAAACTTTTGTGGTTGACCATTCGTTCACTTAATTGTTGCCGACGAAGGCTCTGTTTGTGGTTTGTGGCGCAGAGTCCGTGTCATGCTTGAACTTCGTCTGTCCCCAACGAGTTTGATGAACCAGAGATAAAATGAAAGGAGACCGTTGTCCTGAGGTAAAAAATAAATAAAAATTTAACCCCCCCCGCCCCTCCTTTAAGGAGAGGAAGTGAGAGTCGGAGACTCTAAGGAGACCACCGTCCCCTCTCGTACACTGAATCCGATTCGGTCAACTATATAAAACTGGGAGACTAACCAAGTCTGTGTACTAGGTTCCGTTTGGGTACTCTAAAGTACAGTCGTGGAAAGACTCTGATTGATCATTTCACTCAGAGAAAGAGACCACCCTAATTTCGACCATCCTACGTACGGACATAGAAGATGCCTGTCCCACCCCTCGTCCTTCCGTACAATGGTGTCGTGCCCTACCCGAACAGACTCCTACTTTGGGTACGTCTCCTGTGGTCTCCGGTCTAGACCTCCTTCAAGTTCACACCTTCTGTAATAAACTCGGATAAACACGGATTTCCGATTTTTGTAAAGAAGAAATGAACTTCTTATAGTCTAAACCAAAAAAGAGTGAAAATGGGTCCTCTTAGGACTGATACTGTATTTAATTTCTCATTTCTTTACCATTTCGTTAATATGAGGTTATTACACACAAATATATATATACATATATATATATGTGTAGTCAAGTAAAGTCAACAAGTCAGCACAGGCTGAGAAACGCTGGGATATTTAGTCTCGTACGGTCCGGAGGGACAGGTAGTGGTTGAGGGCCTCAAGTGAGTCTGAGTGCAGGTAGCTCAGTCACTACGGTAGGTCCTTAGAGTAGGAGACAGCAGGGGAAGAGGAGACGGGGGTTAGGGAGGGTCGTAGTCTCAGTAAAGGTTACTCAGTTGAGAAGAGTACTCCACCGGTTTCATGACCTCAAAGTCGAAATCGTAGTAAGGAAGGTTTCTTTAGGGTCCCAACTGGAGGAAGTCTTACCTGACCAACCTAGAGGAACGTCAGGTTCCATGAGAGTTCTCAGAAGAGGTCGTGGTGTCAAGTTTTCGTAGAAGTCGTGAGACGGAAGAAGTGTCAGGTTGAGAGTGTAGGTATGTACTGGTGTCCTTTTTGGTATCGGAACTGATCCGTCTGGAATCAGCCGTTTCATTACAGAGACGAAAACTTATATGAAAGATCCAACCAGTATTGAAAAGAAGGTTCGTCATTCGCAGAAAATTAAAGTACCGACGTTAGTGGTAGACGTCACTAAAACCTCGGGTTTTTTTATTTCAGACGGTGACAAAGGTGACAAAGGGGTAGATAAACGGTACTTCACTATCCTGACCTACGGTACTAGAAGTAAAAGACTTACAACTCGAAATTCGGTTGAAAAAGTGAGAGGAGAAAGTGAAAGTAGTTCTCCGGAAAATCAAGGAGAAGTGAAAGACGGTATTCCCACCACAGTAGACGTATAGACTCCAATAACTATAAAGAGGGCCGTTAGAACTAAGGTCGAACACGAAGAAGGTCAGGTCTCAAAGAGTACTACATGAGACGTATCTTCAATTTATTCGTCCCACTGTTATATGTCGGAACTGCATGAGGAAAAGGATAAACCTTGGTCAGACAACAAGGTACAGCTCAAGATTGACAACGAAGGACTGGACGTATATCCAAAGAGTTCTCCGTCCAGTCCACCAGACCATAAGGGTAGAGAAAGTCTTAAAAGGTGGCAAATAACACTAGGTGTGTCAGTTTCCGAAACCGTATCAGTTATTTCGTCTTTATCTACAAAAAGGCCTTGAGAGAACGAAAAAGGTACTAGGTCGTCTACAACCGTTAAACTAGAGACCAAGGAGACGAAAAAGATTTTGGTCGAACTTGTAATCCTTCAAGTGTCAAGTGTAAAACGACTTCGGACCGAACCTCTTAAAACTCGTAATGAAATGATCGCACACTTTACCCACGTTAACACGTCATCAAACTCGTAAGAAACCGTAACGGAAAGAAACCCTGACCTTACTTTTGACTGGAAAAGGTCAGGACACCGGTGACGACTCAAAAGGTTTAAAAGACCGTATAACTCACGTCGCGAAAGTGTCGTAGTAGATAGTCCCAAACTTTGTCGAGTTGACCTTAAGGTAGTGGAGGTGATCGAAACAAGCATCACTACGAAAGATTCCGGGAGAACTAAAGTGTAAGGTCCTACAGACCGAGATCTAATCACTAGTGTCGTAGTACTAATAGACCCAGTACTTCTAGAAAAAACATGTCAAGAAGACACATAACAACGGTGGAGAAGAATTATAGAAGACGAAGACAATCCAGGTATGGTAAAGACAGGAAATAGCTCGGGTAGAAACGTACTTTACAAGGGAACCATAGAGATTAAAAGAACTTCTCTAGAGATCAGAAAGGGTAAGACAAGAAAAGGAGATAAAGAAGAGTAACTAGTGACTTCTTCCGAAAGAATAGGGAAGAACGATCAGCAACCTTGAGACGTAAGTCTACTAATATAGAAAGGAAAAGAGGAAACGAAAAACGGAGAGAGGAAAAGTGTCGATAAACATTCCGGAGGGTCTGTCGGTAAAACGAAAGAACGTAAAGAAAAGGTACCCCTACCAGAGCTAGGGACAGAGGACATGTTACAGTGCTTGGAGTAAGGTATCAAGTAGTCCGTGAGATAGATAGTCTAGATCCGGGAATTTAGATAAAGAGTGAAGGTGACATATTAGTATTCCCTAAACTAAATCCAGTATGAACTTACCAGATCGTCAAAAGGGATGAAAGAAGTTAAACTCAGACTTAAACCATTATTCCTCAAGTACTAGACTCGGTCAGTCGAGGACCAGAACAAAAACGACTGACATATCTCGAAGAGGTAGAGACCGACGTTTCTTATATTAGTTAGACTAAAGCCACAACTGATAGACCACTACAGGTGCACATCTTAGAAGAGAACACAACAACCTTCTCCCACAAACGATACTGGTCACGTAAAAGAACCGTTTTGAGATAATCAGAAACGGGACGAAATAAGGCGTAAGGTTCCGGTTTAAACGGACAATGAGGTCTACAAAGAACTGAGGGATGAAAACGTAAGGTCAGGGGATATTCCTTTTCCTGTTAAAACCCCCCACAATCAAGATTTTACAGAACATCCAGAAGTATTTTGGCAAGTTGAAGTCGAAGAAGTCACAATGACCAACCCCGTATCTGAACCTATTGACACTATAACTTACCAAACGGAACCTTTGTTTGTATCTAGTAAGACAGCAAAAACTCTAACGTAGGTTCATGACGTAAAACCTGAGAAAACAACTGGTACTACCGCTGAGGTAAAGAAGACTCCCTAAGGACGGGTGCCATCATCTATATTACCAGTAGACTCAATTTAAGTGGGTAAGGTCAGGTAAAATCAAACGTCTAAGGGTCTTACAGTTACAAATGAGAACGGTAGAGAACAAACTGGTGAAAGTTAAACGGAACTAAGTACCTGGACTGTAAGGTCCAAGGATACGTTATAACGAGAAATGTCGTAGCCTGGAACGAAGATAGTGGTCAGTGTAGGTGTCGACCCATAACAAAAACGAAACTGAGGTAGGGAAGTAAAAAAGACCTCAATAAAGAGGTGACTAGAGGTCATCGCACAACCCGTGAATGGACCCCTCAAGAAGAAAGTCATAGGATAGTAAAACGGAAAAGTATGACAAGTACCCCAAGAGTTCCGTTCTTATGACTTCACCAAACGGTAAGGGAAGAAGTCACCTGGTGTAAGACAGTCTGGAGAGGTGGTACTGGGCGGGTAGAACCCAACGGGGCTCCCGTACCGAACCAAAGTAACTCAATCTGTTCCGACACCAGGATCACACTAATCTAACTGATCAAAAGACACTCATACCAAAGTCACACAGACGGGAGACTACGGGAGAACGGTGTCGATGGTAGAATGAACCCAAAGAGAATGGAACCCGTACCCAATAGAGAAGTACCGACGAGGTCGTTTCGTGTCGACGACGAGGAATGGAACCTACTCCCCATAGAGGAATGACGGCGGGAAGGACTGGAAGTTGCACCCTATCGAGGAGATCCGGGAGGACGTGGGTGCGTCGGTGGTGAGGAACCCACCGAGAAGGGCCGACGGCAGGGACCGGAGCCCGTGCCCCACGGAGGAGTCCCGGTGGCGGGGACCGGAGCCCGCACCCCACCGAGGAGTACCGGGGGAGACCGGAGCCTGCGCACCATCGAGGAGAGTCGGTGGCGGGGACTGGAGCCTACGCCCTATCGAGGAGGGCCGGAGTCGGGGACTGGAGTCTGAACCCATCGAGGAGAACCGGTGGACACGAATCACGCGACCCAGCGTCGACCGTATATATACTCTACCGACCTACCGTAGTGCCTGAGCTACCTGCACTCAGACTCACTTGAGGCCCTCTATCACTACCTATCCCTCCGGACCGTACGACGCTAAGTACCCCAGCGTTTCTCAGCCTGTGCTGACTCGCTGACTTAATTTAACTTAACTTAACTTATATATATATATATATATATTTTTTAATTTTTCACTTCTGTACTTACTTGTGTCACTTTCAGTCGTCTGTACTGGTCGTCTTCCGGAACTAAGAACACCAAGATGGTCGGAGTCTCACACTTTGGAACCTGCTTTAAGACTTAAAGTCAAAGGAATAGATGTCTGACTCCTTCGACCAACCTGATCTAGAAATTATAAGAAAGATTCAAATTTTAAGATCCTAAGACACTATCGTTCTAGAGGTATCTTGGATTTCCGTTTTCTTAATCAAGGTTCACGACTCTTAAACCTTATTCTCGGGTATTTCTTTTGTCATGACCTAGTCCTCTCCGAGAAGGACCAGAAGGGTGTCAAGTGCACACGTGCCGAAGGATAATACGAAGGTCCAATCTCTTTGTTCCTTGAAGAGCATGACTATTATCTTGGATGATCTCATGCTTCGGTTATTTATCTTTTTATCGTTGGAGTATCACCACCTCAAAGCACTCTATCGAACAAATAAAGTGTCAGTGACGTCCACACACACACATACATATTGAATGTATGTATTTACTATATATATTTATATGTAAATTGAAATTCAATTTGTAACACCCTCTATACAGGAAGGAATTTAAATTCTATTATATTTTTATCTCAGTAAGTATTAATTTGTAATTATTATTATATGTTAAGGACAATCCCAGATCATTTGTTTCATCTTCCCGAAGGGACTATCGAGTCGACCATTTCTTAGACGGACGGTAGGTCCTCTGGGACCAAGCTAAGGACCCAACCCTTCAAGTCGACCTCTTCCCCATCCGATGGGTCAGGTCATAGGACCGGACCTCTCAGTCTGTGTTGACTCGTCGAAAGAGAAGTAAAGTTTGTTTCATCTCGTTCGTTTCTTTCATTTACTTTGTAGTGAATAATAGTGGACTTCTCGGATTCGGTGAGGTAAAACAATTTCTTCTAAGGTAAAACATTTTTAAGGGCCTTTTCTCGAAAAACCTTTAGGGGACTGGAGTGGGGTGGTGGACGCTCGGTTAGTCTAGGGTCTAGTCCTAGAGGACTGAAATACAAGTCCTGAATACTCGACGGGTCCTTTAAGCTTAATTCGGCCCCTTTACCCTTGGTTAGTCTTGGGTACCGGTCGGGCCCTTTACTTTTGGTCAGTCTTGGGTTGTGGATTGGGAAGGTGTCTTCCATTGGTTAATCTACAGAGGGTTGGGCCTTTGAGGGTAAAAAGTTTAAAAAGTGCGTTCTTATGGGATATATTCGTTACATTGGGTCTCAAACCCCGAGGAGAGGATTCGGCGACGCACCCATTGCCACCCTTGGGGTTGAGTTCGAACCATTATTTTTGAAAGAACGAAAACGTAGCCTATAGCCGAGGGACCACCAGTAACCCTCTAAAGTGATGAACCCATATTGTGTGAGTCTCTACTTACTTTCTATTACACCGATAATAAAACTATTATCTAAACCTTGTTTGAGACAAAGTTGAACATTGATTTATGCAGAGACCTTGTGGTAAGTTCAGTATCTATATGAGACAAATTGTTTTCATGAAAAGAATGTTTTCCTTGTGAACGATACACTTTTCTCTTTGACTT
The DNA here is from genome assembly GCA_006410555.1 of Capra ibex. Taxonomy (NCBI): domain Eukaryota; kingdom Metazoa; phylum Chordata; class Mammalia; order Artiodactyla; family Bovidae; genus Capra; species Capra ibex. Next base: position 35,909,171 of record SJYO01018757.1, on the reverse strand, counting down.
GGTCTCCGATTAGAGTATATTTAGTTTTTTAAGAGGGTATTCATAATAATCATCATAGAATTAAATAGTAAAAGGGAGTCTCAATGTATCTGACTTTTGGATCGTAGCGTCTATTTTGTGTATTCGGTAGTTTCGTCTTTTAAAAACAAGAAGACAAAAAGAGAAACTAAACAATAAAGAAATGACCAGTGTATAACCTTGATTTTTTACTTTAGAACAGATTAAAGAGTTATCGGTCTATTACTAGAATTTGTTAATAGAAAGTTTATCGGAATCTAATTTTAAAATCTTGGTGGAAATTTCAAGTGAAAGTTGAAAAAGGACAGTAAACTTTCCCGTAAGGTATGTATAATCCAGACCAGGTCATCTCTCGGTATCTTTTCCGTACCTTATTGATACTACGGAGATCTCCGAAAATTCGGAGTCGACTCCTCTGTTCTCTTATCCTCTCCCTCCCCTGACATAACTTCGTAAAAGTGTAGTTTATTAAGTCTTGGTCCAGAGTACTCACTATTCCATTCAAGTCAAAAGTTACACTGGAAACAATTGATAATAAGTTTCGGAGACTTCTTTGTCCTTTTTTCTTGTTGGCAGAGAGTGGATAAACAGTTCGGTATTTATTCTCCGATCCAATACCGTACATCGCGTTTGGCAAAACTTTCAAAAAATGAAAAGAAGAAAGTACCCCGATATTTTAATATATCACGTAAGAGTTGAAGCCTCGAACGATCTCCTTTTCTCGAATCCTTTATAAGTAAAGGATGTCTTGTGTCCTTCATCCGTGTCGGAAGAGCCATAGAGAACAAGGGAATTGAAGACCTAAATCCGGTTCTAATAAGTTGAGTAATCGGAAACTGAGTCATTAACAATTCGTGTCGACACATCAACAAAACCAATAATAAAAAGTATGTATTTGTCATACACGTTGGATTTCACCTTGACATGTGTCACTGCCACCGAAAGTAAGGAAGCAAATGCGAAAGTAAGTGGTTCACCAATAACTCGTGGAAGACACATGGCCCCGTGATGTAGCACACCACCCCGACCGTTCTGTTTCTCAAGCAGAGACACAGATCCCTGGGACTCCCGGTCGTCACGTCTGACTCTCATTTACTGTCGTTGTTACATTAGATACCTCAGTTTCAGTCTCCCCAGGAGGTCCTAGGGGTCCTCCACCTCCTAGGGGTAGCCCACCCCAGTAACAACTCTGTCCGAAGAGGTCCCCGTGGTGAGTTGACTTCGTACTCTCCACCTTCCTCAAACCGGTTCGTTTTCTCCCTTTCCCACCCTCCCCCGACGAGGGTGTTCTAGGTCCTCGGTGGCTCCTTCGGGAGTCTTCTAGGTCTCGTGTCAGATTTGTGGTCTTTGTCGGTCTACTGTCGTGACGCGATTTTATTGGAAACAATTTGTTGATGGGTCCAAAGCTAAAGTAGAGACCTTACTGCTTCTCACTGAACGTCTCCACTGCCGAAGCACACAAGGACTCGATCACTACCTACCGTAGTGTCGTCTTATAGACCCGTGTCTGCCCTCCTTCGTCTAGTCTCGACTCCGGGTCTTTACTGAGACAGTCTTCGGTAGAGTACAACACTTTTAGAGGATTTAAGGGACTTTGTTTCGAGTGAATGTAAAGTCTACTTGTCTGACTTTCTCTTTACTCCTTTCCTTTCTTCCCACCTCCCTTTCGGTGGTCTACTGTATCTGTCTACAGAGATTTTCTCGAATACGTGTTAAAAAGAAAGTTAAAGATGTCAAGGACAACTGTCCACGAAAAAGTCAAGATGTTCCTAAAGGATGATTTATTTTTGAAAATTTTTAATAACGTACTACGAAAAAAAGAACGTAAAATTTCTGTACTCCGTATAGTTTAAGCATAGAAACAATACTACTAACTCTTTGTCTTAAATAAGCTAACTCTAATCCAATGATTTATAAATATAAACCCCTAACTCCCAAAAAAAGATAAAAATACAACTTAGGTCTACAAAAGTCAAACGTATTTTACCGTTGTCTATACATATTACGGAAGAAGTTATTAAGTATATTTAGAGACGTGTTACGGATCGTACATTATTCACGAGTTATTTACAATCGATAATAATGACAACTTTATACAAATGTCATTTATTTATTTTTTACAAAGGATTCTATATATGTGAGAAAATTTTTTGTTTGTCATGTCTGTGTACCACTTTTTTCGTTCATTAAAAGTTTTCGAACATTACTTCTAGTTGTCGTCAAACGGAGAAGGGGGAGACGGAGAGGTAGGAAAGGACTCTACGTCGACTCACGGAAATCGAGAGTCAATAACGAAGTCTACCGACAGAGTATAAACATTTAATATCCGAACAGATAGTAAAATAACACTTTGGTTAAACTCCTCAACAGTTGATTGATTGAAGAAAGGTGCTCCTCCTAAATTTAGAACTCAATAGGAGAATAAGTAAGTGAGTTCTTTATTAATAACTTATGACTGACATACGGTTCGTGACTCATCCACTCGTGGCTCCCACGGTGACGTTTGTTTTACAGAAGGGTCACCCGTCGAATGTAAGATTCTCTTCTCTGCGACTTGTTTGTCCATTTATATAACTTACGGCCCGCCAATCTTTAAGTTTCCTCTTATCAATTCGTTCCACCCCGATTCACCTCCCCGATGTCAAAATTTCTCAACCAGGTCCTTCCGGAGTGACTTTTCAACACGAAACGCGTGTCCTCGCACAAGAGTCAGTGAGTCAGCACAGGTTGAAAAAACCCGAGTTACCTGGTATCGAGTGGTCCGAAGAGACAGGCACCCTAAGAGGTCCGTTCTTATGACCTCGTCCAACGGTAAAGGAGGAGGTCCCCTAAAAAGGACTGGGTCCCTAACTTGGACGGAGAGATCGCGTCTAAGAAATGGTGATCGTGGTGGACCCTTTGGGTTCTTCAACTAATGGACTGAGATTAGGAACCTTTTAAAAGAATATAACAACTGTTCAAGAAGTGGAAACAAGAGAGATAAGAAATAAAAACCTACGGGACAACTATTGTGCAACCAGGACGTCCGAATTAAGAGATGTGACGAACCTATAAAATTTACATAAAAAAATTTCAAAACAGAAGACCCTCTAAAAGAACTAAAATAGAAAAATTGAGAAGTATGGCGTCTATATACCATATATATAGAATGAAAACTCTGAGGACTCCAGAGGACCCTGCAGTAGAGACTGAAGGTCGGAGTCATATCTTTGGTTTAACGACTGTAAAATACGGGTTTGTTCACCTACCGTCAGGTGACTGGGTATGCTGGTGGGACAAAAGTCGGCATTCGGATTTATGGTGGGTGACGAGATGACCCTTAAGCTCTTAGGACAGAAAGACCCTAAGGAGACTCGTTTAGACTAAAAAGAACACATATACAGGGAGACACACGTCACTCTCTCCGACGAAGAAGACAAGACGATTTAAACGATTTAGATATAAGGTCTTTACACACCTTTGGAATAAAAAATAGCTGAGGTTTGTAAGAAAAACAGGAGTACCTACATATCGAAAGTGTACGAAAATGACTAAGACTACCTTAGATCCCTTCTTCTCTTATAATTACATAAGAGATTGGACAAGAGATATTAACCTATATGTACATGATGAAAACTTTCGTAAATAACTAACGATTAAACGTAGTATATGTACGTATGTAAATACATGTCAAAGGTACTTAAATAGGGTTTATATGTAATATATACCGACACATATGTGTTTACATACATGTATACACACATATATACATTCACATAAAAAAAACACAATTAGAAAGAAGATAGTAAGGTGAGAAAATCTCAACTTTATGTATTTGAATTCTTTATAGTAGTCGGAGTTTCTGCATTTCAGGATATGTAATACAAAGTTCCACTTATCGTGTCGTATAAACTCCTGGACGTTCTTACCGATCTCACATCCAAATAAAAGTCTTCTCCCTTTACTAGTGTCTTCTGAGACCTCTCTTAAAAAAATTTTGTGTCTCGGTCTTCTCGGTCCCTTCGTTTCAATTCTTTAGACTTCAAGTAAGATACCGGCTATCTCTTGGTGACTTACTCGTCTCGTACTACGTTAGTCTATACATGAAATCTTTTCAGTGGTCGTTGTCGTCTTTCTTAACTCATCCCCTCTACTGCTGCTTCTAGTCGAACGTCCACCAACACCACTGTCTCACTATTTCCGCCGAACTTGTTTCAGTCACCGTCCTCTCTGTCTTAAACTCTCTCTGAAACGTTTCTCTCAACTACTGAGAACCACAAACAATCTTTATTCTCACCTTTGCCCTTCTCTTCAGTCCCTATTAACGGTCAAGACTGGCTCCGTCACCTACGACCACGGTGAACGATTCTAGCCTTCGTGTCTACCTCGTCGTCCACTTCTTCTTCCACTGCACCCTTCTCTCTTCTCCGATCCTAGGTCTTCGGTCGAGAGAGGTGACTCCGTCTGGTGTCGGTTGGTGTACCTCTCCCTCTGAGTTAGATGGGATTTATGACGTCGTGATTGACATAGAGGACGACCAGTGACTAGTCTCTACCACTAGACCCCTGGTCTCGTTCTTGTCCTAACAGACAATTTAGTGTCAAGTGTCTTTTCTGTGGTGGTAAAGGTGTTAAATAGAGGTCCCTGTCTCTTTCCATGAGGATGGTATTTGGAAAATTTAACATAGAAACAATGTCCGGAGATTACCGTCTAAGTTGTACGATTAATATCGATGTACGTTGACATGAGGGGTTTAACTTCTATGTGCAAGATCAGTTCGTGTGTATGTTGTGAATAGGTTTAGTTAGGGTGTGATCAGTGTTTTCTGCCGTGTCTTAAAAAGTTTTTACATTACAGAATCTCTAATGTAAAATTGGTGTAGTAATGATTTAATCTGTTACTGTTATTAGTATATCTTTTCTTCTTTATGATGTAACACTAACCTTCATGGAAGTTTGTTAAGTACTTAACTTTACGTTTACTACTACCTTTAATGTTTTATAAATCTGTACTTGTTGGTAGTTTCATAGTCTTATATACCACCAAGAATCTATATTTAAATATCGAAGTTTATAAAGAAATTTTCATAACTTTACTTACTCGTAAAGAAAGTTCTTTCACGTATTTTAGTGAGTTTTTTTAATCGGGGTTTCATTCTAGAGTAGAAAGAAATTATGTTTTGTAATAATCCATGTAAAATGATCTTATTTTTTACCCCACCCCCTGTTTCCTTGTAATAACCCATTTATTTGTTTGTGGATGACCCATTTATTTGTTTGTGAATAAAAGGGTTCATTTTAAAAATAGTTGGTTCATTACTTTTACGATTAAAGTAAGGTAGACGGGAGAAACGAAAAAATATAGATATAACTAGTTTTTGTAGTTACCCAATTATAATTCTCTATAAACTGAAACAGTATTTTTAATATACATATATAACTTTTCGTCTCTGTAATGAAACGGTTGTTTTCAGGCAGATCAGTTTCGATACCAAAAGAGTCATCAGTACATACCTACACTCTCGACCTGACACTTCTTTCGACTCGCGACTTCTTAACTACGAAAACTTGACACCACAACCTCTTTTGAGATGACGTTCCTCTAGGTTGGTCAGGTAAGACTTCCTCTAGTCGGGACCCTAAAGAAACGTCCCTTACTACGATTTCGACTTTGACGTCATGAAACCGGTGGAGTACTCTTCTCAACTGAATAACCTTTTCTGAGACTACGACCTTCCCTAACCCCCGTCCTCCTCTTCCCCTACTGTCTCCTACTCTACCGACCTACCGTAGTGCCTGAGCTACCTGCACTCAGACTTACTTGAGGCCTTCAACCACTACCTGTCCCTCCGGACCTCACTACGCTAAGTACCCCAGCGTTTCTCAGTCTGTGTTGACTCACTGACTTGACTTGACTTGACTTATAGATATACATGTATGTTATACTAACACATATATATATATATATATATATATATATATATATAGTGTCAGATTGAACCTGTAAAACGGAGATTTGTCTTTTGCCGAGACTCTCTTCGTTCTATATCCTTACTTATTCCTGTACCCGGGTCCCAGTCTGTCGGTACTTAAGACAGAGGTGAAATTGGTACATGATGGACTCGCTGAAACCGTTTAAAGACTTTTGAAGTTAAGGGAAGTGACATCTAATCTTAATGACACTGTGACCATGGTCGGTGTTTACTGTCAATGTTCAATGACTTATGTGTAACGACCGTAACCCAGCCCCGTGAGCAAAAACAAAGCGGTAAGATTATCACTGTAACTCAAAATGGCTCTCTGACGATATCCGACTTCCAACATACTCACGGAAGACTTCCGAATCCTCTTTTAGACAAAGGAACCAAAAAAAGACCAAAGAACTCCGACGGGTGTAAGGAACCACACACTGGACACTCTTTATTTAACGACAAATGTTCGATCCGTAATAACCATTTCTTGGACGGACGGTCACGTCCTCTGTATTCTCTGTGCCTAAACTAGGGACCCAGTCCTCCTAGGAGACCTCCTCCCGTACCGTGGGGTGAGGTTATAAGAACGGACCCCTTAGGGTACCTGTCTCTTTGGACCACCCAATGTCAGGTATCCAAACGTTTCTCAACCTGTTCTACCTTCACTGAATCGTATCGTGTCAGGTACCATAATACAATATCACCTAGTACGTGGTTCTGTCTCTGTAATGAATACTATTTTTGAGTTCCTAAGGAATAGGTCTTTTTGTCGACAAGATCACCTGTTTCCTTCATATTTGTTTAGGGATTAGTTATTGAACCGATAAAAAAAGGAAAGAATAGATTGACTCACATAACGACTTTCTATCCATACCGTGTCTGTCTGTGTGTTCATTTAGAGTGTGAAAACAGTAAAAAGGGGAAAACCTGATAGTACCTTCTCAAAGAAGATCCTGAACTCCTCACCACACATGAAAAAGTGTGAAAAGGTTTTTCCTTATTCGTCTGAACATTCCAAACCATCTGTCTTATTATTGAGGGTTTCTTCGGGTACAGTATTAGATGACCTGGACACCTATTCAATGTCATACAATCCAAAGTGACGTTACCCCTAAATTACAACATCTACCTTAATTTCAACGACTAGTCGTTCAGGACTCTACCCCTGTCATAGGAGTTAATAGGGTCATTCGGGTTACATTAGCGTTTTGTAGACATCTTTATTTACACTCTCTCTTTTCTGAGTCACAGTCTCACTGCGTCGGACTCTTTTAGAGGTGGGTGGTAAGCGACCGAAACTTCTTCCTTCGTCCAATGTGTGGTTCCTTACACCCGTTGGAGCTCTTTGGTCCTTTTCTTTTTTTTCCTTGTCTAAAAGGAGATTCGGAAGTCTTCCTTGAGTTCAGAACGGTGACGAGAGTAAAATCACGCTGGTTAATATCTGCAGACTGGAGGTCCTTGAATTCACTTATTCAAACATAACAAAATTCGGTGACTCAAACCCTATTAACCAACGTTATCGTCATCCTTTACTCATGTATTCTCAAGGAATGTTCCTTTCTTTCTCCTCCACCGGTGAGTGATCTATGTAAAGACTTTCCTGAAAGAGGGGAAAGTACGTGTTTTAGGACTGACGCAAACACTAGGGACGTAGCCATTGTCAAAGAGTCCTAAGTCGGAACCCTGTAGAGTAAGGACACACAAGACTGAGATATTGAAGTGGGTGTCAGCACCGAAAGCTACGACAAAAATATGTCCCGACTAGGTGTTCAAACACAGAGAGTGAGTCGGGAGGAACGTCTCGAGGTCCGGTCTTATAGAGACAAACCCTAGAGTGTTCCTAGAGTTCGAAGTGCCCAGGTTGTGACTCAAAAAAAGAAAAAAAATAAGAGGTGAGGGGTAGGAGTATAGGGGTCGGGTGGAAAGGGATCTAAAGGGGTTGACGAGTACTATCTTTGAGTAGTTTTGTGTAAACTGTGGAAAAGAGTTGGAACGTTTCTTAGCCTGTGTTGATTGGTACGTCCGTGTGTGTGAGTCGGAGACTAATGGTGTAGAGTAGTTCAGACAGAAGTTTATGTAGAGATCAAGTAGGTTAAGAACGGTGACAAACAGTGGTGGGATCAGGTTCGATAGTAGTATAGAAGGGACTTGATAACATTGTCGGAGGATTTTAGGGACGAAGGGAGAAGGGAGTCTCGTAAGAGTTATGACGTCGGGTTTCACTGAAAAAAAAGACGTGGTGTGTTGAACTCGGTGAACACCCTAGAATAAAGAGGTTGGTCCCTAGCTTGGGTCCAGGAATCGTCACTTTCGAACCTCAGGATTGGTGACCTGACGGTCCCTTGAGGGCTCACTAGAAGATTTTATACTTACTCTGTTAGGTACGGAGACGAATTCTAGAAAAATACCGAGTATGTTCTCATAGTTCTGTACGAGAAAAGACCGACCTTAGTACCTCTCATGGTTTCTCTTCTTTTTCTTCCAAGGACGATATGATCTTTGGGCATTCTTTTTCGTTTCCTTGAAGTGTCTTGACTTCTAGTTCTCGGACCCTTTCTTCAAACACGTTTTGTACGAAACTTTTCGTTCCTCTTTCAAATAGTCACTTTTGCGATTCGTGATAATGTTCCGCATATCCGTCTACATGTTTTCATTTTAACGATCCTACCGTCCTTTCCGACCACTGAAGATACAAGGATACACGGTTAGGTTTAACCGTGAACAGTAATCCTAGTCTCCATCGTCACCACACTCGAGTTTCCAGACTTCCATAACGTCGAAGAAGTGGAGGAGGGCTAGAAGTAGCCGTGAAAACACTTCAAGTCACTCCGAAATCAGTTGTACGACTCCTAACAGCTTGGGTCTTACGTGCTCCCATGGATTTGGACTTCAGTTGTTTACTTGACTAGATAAATCGGATACCGTTTTAGTTGTCTTTTACTTAACGGGATTGTGTACCTAGTGAGTTAGAGAACCATTTACACCGTAGCAGACGTACCTCCTAGACTAAGTACTCTAGATAAGACAACTTTTTGTAAAGTTTCTTCGTTTTTTTCTTTTTGTAAAGTTTCTTCGTTTGTTGAAGGGTACTGGGAAGTTTAATAGAAGAGGTGTTTCGCCTTACTTCTTTTTCTGGTGGGTAAGAGAACTTCTACCTCTACGAACGTGTTCTAGTTATCCGAATAACTTTCCTATTTGATTCCATAGATGTAGCTAATCAAACGTTAGACCGGACAATTATTTGTCTCTGACGAAAGTTTGACTTTCTGTTTCCTTTTAGGTTTGGGACTCGTACCGAATTTTCCGGGACGCACCAGAAGGGGGTAAAGAGTTTTAGATAGAATACGGTGATGAAGTACCTCGGTGTGACCGGAAGATTGAGGAACTTAGAAGGTTGGGGGTGGAGGGGCTTGGAGTCCCGGGAGTATGTTCGATAAGGAAGAGAGACCTCGTGTAGAGGGTTGAAAGGTGTACTAAGAAGTCGGAAGTCCAACGTAGATTAGTCTCTCTAGAGGCGGATGAACTTCTTCAAGAGTATTGTAGGACAATAAAAGAAGGTAACAAGAATCGTTTTAGTAATTAATATGTATGTGAATTCATAAATTAAGGCCATTGGGAATGACCAGATCTGCAAGGGGTCCAGTACAGATGACACAAGTAGAGACGGACTGAGTGGGGTCCGTGTCTCAGAGTGTGTATCATTCACGAGTCGAGTCAAGTCAAGTGAGTGAGTCAGCACAAGTTGAGAAACGTTGGGGTACCTGTGGTTCGAAGGGACAGGTAATGGTTGAGGGACTCGAATGAGTTTACTTACAGGTAGAGTGACCACTACGGTAGGTTGGTGGAGTAGGAGACAACAGGGGCAGAGGAAGAGAGAAGTTAGAAAGGGTCGTAGTTCCAGAAAAGGTTACTCAGTCAAGAAACGTAGTTCACCGGTTTCATAATCTCAAAGTCGAAGTCGTAGTCAGGAAAGTTACTTATAAGTCCTGACTAAAGGAAATCCTAACTGACCAACCTAGAGGAACGTGTCGAGTCAAGTCAAGTCAAGTCAGCGAGTCAGTACAGGCTGAGAAACGCTGGGGTACTTAACGTGGTGTGGTCCGGAGGGACAGGTAGTGGTTGAGGGTCTCAAGTGAGTTTGAATACAGGTGTAGCTCAACCACTACGGTAGGTCGGTAGAGTAGGAGACGACAGGGGAAAAGGAGGACGGGGGTTAGGGAGTGTCGTAGTCTCAGAAAAGGTTACTCAGTTGAGAAACGTACTCCACCGGTCTCATAACCTCAAAGTCGAAATCGTAGTCAGGAAGGTTTCTTGTGGGTCCTGTCATTATTTACTTACTTACTTTCTACTTAAACCTACTTCAACTGTCTCAAAAATTTGAGAGGATAAGACCATGAAGGAATCACCAGGTCACCAATTCTTAGACGGAACGTTACGTTCCCTACGTCCAAGTTAGGGACCAACCCCTTGATCCTAGGGTGTACGAAGTCTTGTTGCTTCGGGGACGCACTGTTGACGACTCGGGCACGTGACGTCGCTTCAGGGTCACGTCGGATTTCCTTTAATTTTTTTGGAGAAGACAGTGGAAGATCTTTAATAAAGAAGGAGACAGGGGGTAATCTCAGAGAAACAGTGAAGGAGGAGGGAAGGGATCGGTCACAGATACGAGGATTTGGAATGACGCCGTAGTTTTATGCAGATAGGACGGTGTAAGGGTGTCCCTGAGACGGGAGAAGACCGGTTATACCCTTGACTAAGGTAAAGTTACCGCGAACTCCTAAATAAAAGGTAGAGTCCATAAAAATAGACTTAGTCGTTGGAGACCTTCTGGTTCTCGAACTGCGTTTTATTTCTGGGGTTTAGGTGAAGATAAATTATTACCCATATTTAAGTTCAGACAATAGTTTAAGCACTTACTACTTAAGGATTTATATTGGTATCGTCTACAGTAGACAGGTAAGTTGTGGATAAATAATTGATAGTTGTGACCGACACTTTGAATCTTGAGAAGTTCCTCGGAGTCTGGGTTGTCACCTCTTTCTATAACATTCATTTAATTACTCTGACAGGGAAGACATCTAGTAGGGGTAGAGTAAAGGAGGCCTGTTCCTGTGTCCCCTCCTCCTACTCGGGACCCAATTTTAAAAGTAGTCGAGGATATGTGACACAATACGCATACACACTACAATCAACGAGTCAGCACAGGCTGAGAGACGTTGGGGTACCTGACATCGGTCGGTCCGAGGAGACAGATACCCCAAAAGGTCCGTTCTTATGACCTCTCCCATCGACAAAGGAAGAGGTCCCCTAGAAGGACTAGGTCCCTAACTTGGACCCAGAGGGCGTAATGTCCGACCTCGGTGTGCCCGTACCCGAACGGGTCATCGAGTCTCCATTTCTTAGACGGAAGTTACGTTCTCTGGGTCCAAACTAGGAGTTCAGTCCTTCTAGAGGACCTCTTCCCTTATCGTTGGGTGAGGCCATAAGGACGGACCTCTTAAGGTACCTGTCTCCTCAGACTGTCCGATGACAGGTTTCCCAACGTTTCTCAGTCTGTACTGATTCGCGGGTCCGTGTATGGGTAATACCGTGTATATTCTGGAAAAGTATCAAGGTAGTGCGGACTTTCTCCTCGTAAAGATTATTTCTAATCTCCATCCTAGTTCTTTTCCTCGATTGTAATGAGATGTAAAGGTCCCTTTACAAAATTTTGAGTATAGAAAGAACATTCGGATCTACTGTAACGGAAACTCTTAGCAGTCACGAACATGTACGCACTAACTGTCCATTAGCACTCTGGTCTCCTTTGAGAACGACCTGTCTCGCAGATGGTGAGTGGGATTGTCCCTCTGGACCTTTCGTCAGTCCCAAACCTTATGAGTATAGATGGGACCCGATGGGACTCCGCGAGCCTTACGGTTTCCGGCGAGCCTGACGGGACGAACACGGTAGAGAAGGGTGGTGGTCAGGAGTGAGGTGGGAGTGAGGACGCATAAGATTCTCATTCTCCGACTTTTGGAGTCCGAACCCCTTTGCGTTACGATCGCTTCTCCCCACCTGGGTCCTTATTTTGGTTTAGGACACGGCATAAAAGAGTAAAAGGAACAATCCCGAGGAAATCATGTGGATAGTAAATTTTCACATGTAAATTAAAAGTTTATGTACCCCAAAAAATTCATAGAATCTATAATTAAAGAGTAAATTTACGAAAGAAGAGACGTTAGTGGGAAACACAAAAAAGTCAGAAGACTGAACTGACTTCGAAAGTTACGGATTCAGTTTCTAGAGAGAACCATTTACAGTATAACGTGTACTTTTTACACCCAATGAAAGTTTATAGAAAACTATCACTAAAGACTGTATTAAGGTGTCACTATTCTCTCGTCTGAGACATCCTAAAGTTATGGAAACCTGGTACTTTAAGAACGTGGAACAAAATACGGGGACCTATACAAGGTTACAGAGGATCAAATATGAGATACCCTTGAACTTATCCTAAACATAGGATAATCACACACTTTTAACATATTTAGAATTAATACAACTTAACCAAGTACCACAAAAAGTCCAGATGACATAGGAAGATGAAAAGACATATAGGTAAGATAATTAAAAACTCTCAAACTATAACTTTGAGGTTAACTTTTAGAATAGATGAATTTTTCATTAACATTATATATCACATTGATATACATTGAAACAAGACATAAAAGGTTCAGAGGACATTTACATATTATTATGAAGATATTAATTTTTTTATTTTTTCTTACTCTTTTTTTAAAAAAAATTAAGACACACATTCCCATCCTAAAGGGTTTTCCATCCACCTCAAAGAAAGTACCCTCAAATCTTTCTTCTCCGTAAAAGGTCCTCTTTCCTATACAGGTATAGACTCCTGTTCTAGACCCTGTAAGTACTCCTTTGTGGGACATTTGACAAGTTGAAGAACCTAATAAAAGAGAATCTGACACCCTTTACGACATAAATCACATGTTGTAAATCTCTTAAATGAAAATATAATATATGATAAATAATAAAATAATACAATATAGTAATACTATATTGTCCATATAATTGTATTATTATAATTATACGATATAGTATAATCATGATATTGGGAGGTATACCATTAAGAAAAATGTATATGGTTTTGAAGTTATTTTAGACTACATGGGTATTTAGTAACATACTCTTACAATTCCATTTATGTCTACATTACGTCATATTAATATAAGTAGTCTTAGAAAACCACCAACGTCTAGTTTAACCGAGTTCACTTTTCTACTTGAGTGACCTAATAACTTGACTTTTAGGTCCACGAGTTTGACTTGTAAGTTCTTAGAGAGAAAGGAAGAACATTCACGTTAAAGAAGACACAACAGAAAAATAAAAGTTCGTCGACGAGGGTATCTATCCACTTTACCGATGATCTTCGAAGTTGAATTCTTTAGGTTGTTTTGGTCTCGGAGATAAAGGTTTTACAAAGTATTTGTCATAATTCGTCTATGGATAAACGAGGTGAACATTTTAGAGTTTGGCCAGCAACACCTACCCTTACCTGTTTGGACCCATTTTACGGATAGAGGTCTCCCTCATTTCAGTCTAGGAGCTTGGTGTATTTGGTTTAGACTTTACTGTTTAGACCTACTTTCTGTGTATCGTAAATTTTTATCTATACATGACTATTCAGGAGATTTATTTTGGAATATAAAATTTAACTAAAAGATTCATTTATATATCGTTTGACTTTCTTATCTCCTCACTAGGTCGTTAAAGGGAGGACCCGTATATAGGTCTATTTTGAGATTAAGTTTTTCTATGTACGTGGGGCACAAGTATTGTCGTGATAAGCGTTGTCGGTTCTGTACCGTTGTCGGATTTACAAACGACTCTCTACTTACCTATTTCTTCTACACCACGGATATATGTTACCTGATGATGAGTCCGTATTTCTTCTTGTTTTATTACGGGAAACGTCGTTGTACCTATGTTGATCTCTAATAGTATGGTTCCATACATTCAGTCTTTCTCTTTCTGTTTGTGATATATATGCGACAGCGAATGTACACCTTAGACTTGATACCGTATTTACCTGGGTATCTGTTTTGTCTCCGTGTCTACATGTCTTGTCTGCTCACCAACGGTTCCATTCCTTCCAACCCCCTCCCTACTTGATCCTTCGACCCCAATCGTCTGCATTAGTGAATATATATCTTACCTATTCATTGTTCCAGGATGACATCTCGCGTCTCCTGGTGGAAGTTTAGAATACTATTTGGTATTATCTTTTCTTATATTTTCACACATATACACATATTGACTTGACGAAACGACATATGGTCATTAATTGGGTTGTAACATTTAGTCGATATGAAGTTAAAAAACTTTTTAGTGATTACTTATTTTTCTCTCCTTCTTTTTCAAACGAAGAATCTTTCCCAGTCGTCCCTCACTCCAGTCCCGATCATCAACTGAGACCGCATCTCCCAAGGTCCATACCCTTTTCTCTTCCCGTTTTGGAGGTTCTCATTGTTCACGACCCTCATAGGCTGTCTGTCACTTCCCGGGGACACCGACCTTATGTCGTTCGTTCCTCACTTACCACCCGTTACTTCTTTCTCTCCATCTGTCCTCCGTTTACTCTCCGGTGGAACGTCTAGTACGGTCCTTCCGTGACTTCATTGAACTCGGGTCCTAGTTGTACGACAATGAGAATAAAATTCTCCTACTGACGGATAACAATGTCTGAAATCCTCCTTAGCCCTCCCCTCGCTCCTTGGCCTACTCACTCCTCCGTGTTTCGCAGTTGTTTCCCACTTTCTATTGTCGTTGAACACAATGTTACCACCACCATCTTCAACGTATGTACCAGTATAAGTTCTTGACAGAAACTTCAGTTACGGTTATCATAGTCCTCTACCTAAACTATCTCCTACATACTCTTTCTTTCCCTAGGTCCTACTAAAGTTTCAAAGAACGACTTCCTTCGTTCTCAAGGTACCTCCATTATACATTTCTTATAACCGTCGTACAGTGTTGTAGTGTGTGTGTACAAAATGACTGCTCGAGTACTTGAGACAATGAATGCTAGACCGTAAGTTACGGACGTGTACAGACCGTTAGGGTTTGTGACGAGAGTTCTGATCGTATGAAGTTCGGGTGTCCTTTTGTGGAGAACGGAGGATATGAACTTGATGTTCGTATACTGACAGGACTTACACATGTCCAATACGACAACGGTTAGGAACCCCATTTTATGACGAAACTCACTCTTCTCCTAACCTTGTCACGGTTCAAGAGTCCATTCTCGCTGTTTTCTGGAACAGTGTAGAAAGGAGAATGCATTTATCGTAGTAAAGGGTCGTCATGACTTGTAGTTAAAAGAACGAAGAGAACTATAAGGTTGAACCCTCTATGGATAGTTGATAGAAATAAACTTTGACAACGTATATTAAAGACCTTTTCTTTTAAACGTTGTAAAAATTATAATTATAATGAGAATTTAAATATCCGAAGGGATCATCGAGTCTCCAATTTCGTAGACGGAGGTTACACCCTCTGGGCCCAAGCTAGGGACCCAGCCCTTCTAGGGGACCTCTTCCTTTACCGTTGGGTGAGGTCATAAGAACGGACCTCTTAGGGTACCTGCCTCCTCGGACCCAGTGTTTCTCAGCCTGTGCTGACTCGCTGAAGTGAAAGTGAATTTAAATATACATATCTGGATCTCTATTGACTACGTACTTGATATTATGACCAACAAATATGATCGTTAATCTACTTGTAATTTCGAAGCTAAACGTTTACCAAAATGAATATACTTTTATTATTCTAGATTGAAAAATTTTTAAAATTTATATACATTTAATCCGTTTCTCAGAACACCTCCATTCGGTGCTTGAAATCGAGACATTTCACTAGTCGACATAAAGAAATAGGTGTCAGTTGGACGGTACCTATAGGGTCGTGGTTAGGTGACCATACTCGTAAAAAAACTTTTACCTGACAAACTAAATTTTAAAACTATACGTGATAATTATTAATAGGGTACATAAAAAGGGAAGTTTAGAACGTCTATTAAAGTTGACAAATCTTCTTTATTGAAAGAACTTTCGTGTCTTTACTTCCCATAGATGTTTGAGAACCAAGAGTGTGGTTGGGAAACTGTATCTACCTCTATTCTTCCTATTGTCGTACTTAATTGGACGGGACTATATCGATTATTCGTTATCTAGACTTCAAGCTTAGATCCAGACGAACCTAGATCTCTCTGGACCTTCCACAGGAAATGTATATGTGTGTGTGTGTATATGTGTACCTTGTGATAAATCAAAACCTAAATTTTATTAGGTTTCTTGATACGCACACACAAGTCAGTGAAGTCAGCACAGACTGAGAAACGCTGAGGTACCTAATATCGGGTGGTCCGAGGAGGTAGTCACCCTAAGAGATCCGTTCTTATGACCTCATCCAACGGTACGGGAAGAGGTTCCCTAGAATGACTGGGTCCCTATATTGGACGTCGCGGACACAGAGAACGTAACGTTCGTCTAAGAAATGGGTGGCTCGGTGGACCCTTTCTTGATACTAGTGGGAGTTTTACATGGAGGAACACCAAAAAAGAGAGGACCGTTAAAATGTTCTAAACCTGTTACCGGTGCAGACATATTACTTGTCTACCTTAGACCTGAGAAAGGTAGACCGGGTAGAGATTTTGTGTGAGTAGAGTTACCTAACCACGACCCCAAAGACACCACTCAATTCCCTGAGAAGTCGGTTATGTCTTTGTGTCAACGAGTTGACTTTCTCGATTCTCTATTCCCAAAGGAAGACATCTCAAGAATTCAGGACAAGTTGAGTCAAGTCAGCGAGTCAGCACAGGCTGAGAAACGTTGGGGTACTTAACGTCGTGAGGTCCGGAGGGACAGGTAGTGGTTGAGGGCCTCAAGTGAGTCTGAGTGCAGGTAACTCAGTCACTACGGTAGGTCGGTTGAGTAGGAGACAGCAGGGTAGAAGAAGGACGGGAGTTAGGGAGGGTCGTAGTCTCAGAAAAGGTTACTCAGTTGAGAAGAGTACTCCACCGGTTTCATGACCTCAAAGTCAAAATCGTAGTAAGAAAGGTTTCTTGTGGGTCCCGACTAGAGGAAATCTTACCTGACCAACCTAGAGGAACGTCAGGTTCCCTGAGAGTTCTCAGAAGAGGTTGTGGTGTCAAGTTTTCGTAGTTAAGAAGTCGCGAGTCGAAAGAAGTGTCAGGTTGAGAGTGTAAGTATGTACTGATGACCTTTTTGGTATCGGATGTGATCTGCCTGGAAACAACCGTTTCATTACAGAGACGAAAAGTTATACGATAGATCCAACGAGTATTGAAAGGAAGGTTCCTCATTCACAGAAAATTAAAGTACCGACGTTAGTGGTAGACGTCACTAAAACCTCGGGTTTTTTTATTTCAGACTGTGACAAAGGTGACAAAGGGGTAGATAAAGGGTACTTCACTACCCTGGCCTACGGTACTAGAAACAAAAGACTTACAGCTCGAAATTCGGTTGAAAAAGTGAGAGGAGAAAGTGAAAGTAGTTCTCCGAAAAATCACACTCAGATAAACGGGGTGGTTCTTTAGTCAACTCTCTGGTTAAAAAAAAAAGTTTAATCTTCGTAAACGAAGATAATTTTCACAAACAGAGTTTTACCTAATTTCTGGATTTCCATTCTAGTCTTTGATATTTTGAGAATCTCTTTTTGTATCCGTCTTGTGAGTTACTGTATTTAGTTTCGTTCTAGGAGATACTGGGTGGAAGATCTCATTTCCTTTATTTTTGTTTTCATTTGTTCACCCTGGACTAATTTGAATTTTCGAAAACGTGTCGTTTCCTTTGATATTCGTTCCACTTTTCTGTTGGGAGTCTTACCCTTTTTTATTATCGTTTACTTTGTTAACTGTTTTCTAATTAAAGATTTTATACGTTCGTCGAGTATGTTGAGTTATGGTCCTTTTGTTTGTTGGGTTACTTTTTCACCCCTTTTCTGAATTTGCCTGTAAAGAGGTTTCTTCTGTACGTCTACCGATTGTTTATGTACTTTTCTACGAGTTGTAGTGAGTAATAATCTCTTTACGTTTAGTTTTGATGTTACTCTATAGTGGAACGTGGTCAGTCTTCCTGTAGTAGTTTTTCAGATGTTTGTTATTTACGACCTCTCCCACACCTCTTTTCCCTTGTGAGAACATGACAACCACCCTTACATTTAACTATGTCGGTGATACCTTCTGGTATACCTCTAAGGAATTTTTTGATATTTATTTGGTGGTATACTGGGTCTTTAGGGTGAGGATCCGTATATAGGACTCCTTTGGTTTTAACTTTTTCTACGTATATAGGGTAACAAGTAGTGTCGTGTGAAATGTTATCGATCTTGTACCTTCGTTGGATCTACAGGTAGTTGTCTATCAACGTCATGTACATGTGTTACTTTATAATGAGTCGGTATTTTTCCTTACCGAAACTCAGTCAAGATTACTCCACCTACTTGGATCTTGGATAATATGTCTCACTTCATTCAGTCTTTCTCTTTCTATTTATAGTATGAGATTACGTATATATACCTTAGATCTTTTTACCATGACTTCTTAAATGAATGTCACGTCGTTACCTCTTCGTTCCTATCTCTTATCTAAACACTCTCCCCTCCATGCCACTCTACATACCTCTCTCATTGTACCTTCGAATGTAATGGTTTACATTTTCTCTATCGGTTGTCTTTAAACGACATACCGACTCCTTTGAGTTTGTCCCCGAGATTTAGTCGGATCTCTCCACCCTACCCCTCCCTCGACCTTCTCTTCAAGTTTTCCCTCCCCCGTATACATATGGATACCGACTAAGTACGACCCCAAACTGTTTTTTGTTGTTTTAGGACATTTCGTTAATAGGAAGTTGTTTTTTATAATTAATTTTTTGCACAAACCTTCTTACACCTGTAAGTCTCTTCCTTTTCTTAGTGAAGAGTCGGATGTTTTTGAATTACTTCTCTAAAGAGGTGTCTACTTAGAGTCAGTGACTCGTGGTCTTCTACTACTCTCTCAAACGACTCCTTTCAACTTCCTCGACCCGGTGGTACGTATCGACGGGTCCAAAAGTAACGTTTTCATGTGTCGACTCCACCGTTCACTCTGATTTTAGCTCGCTCGTGCGACGGACGGTCTAGTACGTGTCACCATGGCCTAACACAGACGAGTCTTCTTTCCCCTTAAAGGAACTTAGGTGTATATAAGAGATTTACAAGAGCACCGACAGGACGGGATCGTCGCACGACGTTAAGTACCCCAGCGTTTCTCAGGCTGTGCTGACTCGCTGCCTTGGCTGACTTGACTTAACTCCAAGGGAGTTGAAATTCCTACGATCACCGTTGTGACCTACAAGTAGGGGTGAGAGGGCTAGAGAGGGTGTTAGGTCTCGTAAACTTTCCGTCCACTCATAGGGTCGTAAGGTTTCTTGTCCGTCTTCACCCACGGTCTAACTCGACGTCTTTCTGGACCGTTTCCTGGAATGGACACTCGTAGTAGCAGTAAAAAGCCTTTAGGACGGAAACAAAGGTTCTTCGGACGATTGTGATTCCGTGGTAATAACGGTGCTACAGACCACGGTGGACGGGTGTCGTATGAGGTTACTACTCCACGAGTCTGGTTCTACGTCTGGTTGAGGGAGGGGGTCCCAGAGGAAACCGCGAATGAGTATCCATACACAAAGGTAGTCGTGGTGAGAAGAACGGTAGTTGTCTGACGAGAAAGTCCTTTTACCTCTCCTTGTTCGCCTCGACGGGTCGAGTAGGTGTTGGCGTCGTGAGAGACGAGACGAGTGTAAGTCGAAAATGAGTCCGTCCACTTTCATGCTCCTTTGTAAGTATAAAAGGTAAAAACTTTTCCGGAGGTTTTCAAAAGACAGAACCAGATCTGTACGAAGGACCACACATGTAAATGTTACAAAAATAAGTATTTAATCTTTTGATCCTGTCTACACAAGGGTACTTACAAGTCGAAGACTTGTTCTGACAGACAGACGAGGGAGGTGCGAAGACGTCTCGATTGTTGGGTATAGGTCCTCACCCTTGTTCACCCTTGAACTCAGTCAGTGGACCCAGTGTTTATAGTGAAAAGGAAGTCAGTGTCGGAGTCTACGGAGTTCATCAAACAAGTCAAGTGAAGGGGTGATTCCGAACAGGGACCTTCCGGTGTTGACGTCTCAAAGGGTGTTATTTCTTCAGACTGATGAGACATGAGTTTTACTTGACTATTTCTCCTGTCGTTAAAAAAAAAAAAAAATTCAGTCGTAGACGATTGACCTAGATGTGAGTCTCTCGGTCCACTGTAAGATTCAAGATTTTAAAAGATTAGGTTTATTCTCTCTTAACACACTTTGACATATAAAACTCCCCCTGTCCACCGAAGTCTATTTTCTGTCCATCGTATTTATTAAATAAAATTCTTGAGACCTGAGTTAACTGGGGGGAGTTAGAAACTCTCAAGGTCTTAATAGATTAAGTCCCTGGATCAGTTTTCCAAAGACGGACAAGGAGACAGACAGAGAGGGAAGTAAAAGGGTTAGACAAAGAGCATATGAGAGTTTATTTTTATAAAATAAACCCTCAAGACTATTTTGTCTCACCGTACCGGAATTCGGTATCCAACAAAAGGGGAGTCTTTGACAAATTACTTACAAATTGTCCAGGTTCTGTGACAGGTCTTTAGTTTCCTATATGTTTCTACCTCCTTGGAACTTGCACAGGAGTTCCTCGAAGTCTGTTCTCATCCTTGAATCTTCCCACAATTAGTAACTTGTTTATAAATAACTCACGAATGATCTACGGTTCATTCAGGAGTCACAGCCCCTTTGATCTCCCTTGTTTCATTTCTGTAACGAAAGTACGAATATAAGACCTCCTCCCTCTAATTGTTCTTTCTTGAGAAATTACACAGATAATAATATCATGGTTCCTATGACAAGGAGTCTATGACAACCAACAGACGGACGACACGCGTGACACTGTTGTTTGAACGGAAGGGAAAAACCTGACTTCACACCAGTATACTGAACCCCGAAGGGGCCACCGAACCACCATTTCTTAGACGGAACCCCGAAGGGGCCACCGAACCACCATTTCTTAGACGGACGGTTGAGTCCTCTACGCACAAGCTAGGGACCCAGCCCTTCTAGCGGACGTCTTTACTTACCGTTAGGTGAGGTACTAAGAGCGGGCCCTTTACCGTTCCTGTCTCCTCGGACCACCCGATGTGAGGCGCTTCTCAGCCTGTGCTGACTTCGCTGATTTGTGTTGTTGTTATACTGAACAATGACGGTCACTGTGTCCTCGTCATTAATGAACACAGTGAACGGCCGTCTTCGAAGTCCTCGGGTCCGTGTTTGTGTCGTGTAAGGGAATGGTGACGACGCCAGGAACACCATCGTTGAGCCATATACTTCGGCGTAGAGAGACTGTGGGACGCACTGATCGTGTTCACCTCGGGGGACGACCAGACGTCACTTGTACAACGGACTCAGTCTATGCACAAATCGGGTAATGCAAACCCTTACTAGTAATGATCTCTTATTAGTCTTGAAAAGTTCCTTTTCCCTCACCGATTCATAAGACACCTTTTTAGTTCGTGTTAATTCCCATAAAAATTTTAGTATACCCTCCTTTGCCAAAGAGAAAATCTAGCTCAGTATGTCCTCAGAAAAGACTAGGTGACTATGAACCAGTCTGTGGACTTTCTTTAGTCTCGCGGTCGGTACTCTTATAGGCCCACGTCTCTCAATGTCCGTCCGTCCTGTCCGTTCACGTTTCCAGAGCTCTGTCCTCGTACGAGCCTCACAGACGACACCGACCACGCCGGCTTCGTGTCACTCGTTCCCCTCTCACCCTCCTTCACTTAAATCTTTCCAGAGCTCTGTCCTCGTACGAGCCTCACAGGCGACACCGACCACGCCGGCTTCGTGTCACTCGTTCCCCTCTCACCCTCCTTCACTTAAATCTTTCCAATGACCTCCAACGTCCACTCCTTCCGAAACACCAGGTGTACCTAATATCCATTTACAATTCACGTCTCCTTATACTGCCGTCTACCTACCTACCGTGAACTCGGTCAGTAGAAACTGAGGATAGAGATGGAATGGAGAATATAGATTGAGTACTAGTTCAGTCAACATAGAACCTAGACAAGAGGTACGGGTTGTGATTGGGGTGACAGTTGTGAAACCAAGGTCGAAAGAATCGGAACTGTACTTGGTGACGTCGTCGAAAGATTGATCGATTCAGGAAAGTAACAATATCGGTTTTACTTATAAGATACGAAGTCGGAGGTCTTTAAATAAGAACTTTTTGAGTTTTTTCTACTTCAATGTGTCGGACCAATTTTGTGTAGTCTCCGTTGAGGAATCGTACCTAAACTTCGGGAGGTAGCAATACGGTCGGGTGTCCAGGAGGAAAGGTCAGAACTACGAATGAGAAGGAGGGGAGGTCTTACTGGAGTGAGGAATCCCGAGAGGTGCGTGGCACGACAAAGTTTGGAGACACAGAAATGTGTCGGTAAGAGTACGGAAGGGGTGCAGGAGTAACGGTCGTAGGGGGTTTTAGGACGAATTTGTACTGGAGGAGACGTTTTGAGAGATCTTGTAACGTGGATGGCACCTGGTCACTTCCAGGAAAGAGAAATAAAATTGTATACCCTCTAATATAGGTGTTAACGGGGATCTTACAACCCATCCAAATAGCAAATACACTGATAGAGAAGAAGATCCTACCAAGGAAAAAACTCCTACTTAGAACCCTAAGTGAGGAGACTAATCCCGACCTGGCACATGTCGAGACAGACGGTTCCCCGGAGAAAGGACCTTAAAAACGTCCGAAGCAAAGGATATGGAGAAGACCTGGATCGACGAGTAAGACGAAGGTTCAGAACCAAACTAAGAAACACTAGACGAAACCCGAATTACCAAATAACATTAAGTACAACGGTCGGGGTCTGAAACGAAACTTGTGGTTTTTGAATGTCGGAATCCGGACGAACCCAGTTAGAACCACCACCCTATTGGTGATTTAGGTCCCAGGATGGGGATCAAGTCGGTCGCCAACCCGTAACGAATGGAGACATGTGTTGTCGCCAAGGTACGTCCCACCGACTTATTCGACTGGAGGGGGACGTCTTCCCCTATGTGGAGGGAAGAAGAAGTGACACATGGGGAGTGGGGTCTGTTGGAGATGGAGTTATCCTCGTTTCAAAGTTTTCTAATCACTCCACTCACCGTCGTCGAAGGGAGTCATCAAACCCACCGGGGCGACCTCGGGTGGCCGGAATAGATTGGGTGAGGGAAAGGAAAGAACAGAGGAAAGAGGGAGTTCAACGACCTTTACGGAGGCCTCGGTAGTGAATCGTTATCACAATCATCTTAAACAGGTTCGGACAGACTCTACCCCCATGTTTTTGGTGTTCTTACTTCAACACACGAAAAAAATAACTTATGAACCGTTAAGAAGAATTTGTACGTAGGGCTAAACCCACTCCCCAGCCTTACTCAATGTGAGGAACAGTCTGAAACAATATAATCGCACTTAGAGGAGGACCCCGGTAAAACGGAGTCTCTCACACAAAACTTAGAAGAGACAGAACCTTTTTGGGTGTCCTCGATACTCATTCCTACCGCCATGCGTCTCGGGACCCACACCCGACCCAGCCGAGACCGGACGGTCGAGGTCTCAAAGACCCTTTCGCATTAACACCATCCTACTTAAAGATCCGTTATGACTAAAGTCCCTTATTTCCACCTTCACTTCTCTTTTGTTTCGACTCTTTACTCTTACTTCCAAGTTCCCTACGAAGAAAAATTATCGGGTTAATTCCGATAATGAATGGCAAACAACGTTTCTTCTAGGTCACATCCCGAAAACTCGACACGACAGGTACCACCAAAGTATAGATCTACCATTTTCCTCGAGAGCCCCGGGGTCTACCTTCCTTCCCGTGGATTCGTCTAGTCTCTACTGTGCAGGTCCAGGTCTAGAGTGTCTTCCTTCCCCTCCGGACCGACACAGGTGCGTCCAGAGAAGTTAATCTACGAAATACCACCGGCCTTTTTTTAGTTGTTTCTCGGAAGTTTACAGTTACTGGATCGTGAACTGTAGGAGAAATGAAGGAGTAAAACCGTACCTAATTACCGAGCACTGTAACAAACTGTCCCGAAATAATTTTGGTCTTATTCCAAGGGAACTTAAAAACGATACCCACTCCGAATAAGTCTGTGGTGACCCTTCTAAGTCAACCTTTCCATCTGTGTATCTCGGGACAAGTGTATCTCGGGACAACGAGAGTCACAAATTCGCGTGTCGTTCCCATTAAAGGTCCAGTGGGGTCACTCGTGACCCCTTTATCCTCTTTGGCTCCTCTGTCAGGAAGACTCTTGATCAGCCTTCCGATCCGGACACAAAGAGTTGTGTGGCTCTAGTAAACCTGCAAAAATTCAAGGGTCTCTTCCTTCTATTCAGGTTCTTTGCGGTTTACCTTTTGATCTCATGTTAACAGTCTCATCGACATCATGTCAACGACGTAGTTGGAACTCTATTTTCCCTTTATAATTTGTAGTTCGAAATTAGATGTAAGTAAATTATATTCTTTATGTTAGGTAATTATTAATTATAATTATATAGTGATAATTGTAAAACGAAATTATTAATACGATTTAGTAATACACGTAATTAACGATATTATATTAGAAATATAATACATAATTAAATTGTTAATAATTGTAATTTAAATGGTTTGTATACAAATTATATATAATTTCATAACCAAGTCTATAGTGGTTTGAAAGTATCTAGTATATTGTTGTCAAGATTCTCTACTTTTTTCCCTTTTCGAGGGGTTAAAGAAAATTCTTTAACCGTTTTAAAACTATAATTTTACGGTGTACCTGTTATATGTTACTCCATTTAATATACGATTCGTATCGATACTTGTATCAACATGTTCGTAAACCATTTTGACTTGTAAACGAGTAATTGATAAAATGTTTCTTTTCATTCCTTCTCTTCCTTTCTCTCCTCCTTCTCTTTTTTTTTCTCTTCCCTCCCTTCCTTTTTTCTGTTTTTTACTAATATTTACACCTTATTTTTCTTTACAAGAATTGGACTATGTCAATGGACGGTTGGTAGATTTCGTTTGTAGTTTGATTTAACCTTTGTAATCTCCGTACTATAAAAAATTTTTAACTCTACGTTAACTGTATATTGTAACATATTCAAAGTTCACATGTTGTAGTGTCCTTGTAATAGAAATTTCAGTCCCTGTCCCCTTCCTACGAGTGGTAATGGTAAACATAAGTCCTACCTTAGGTCTTATCCTTTTCTCTCTCTTTCTTCTTGACCTTTTCACTTTGTCCTACCCGGTACACTCGGTTACTATACTTTGACTTCTATTAGGCATTAACCAAATTATTTTAGTCATTCTCAAGTAGTCAACGACCTAACTCTTGGTTATATATTTTTATCATTGAAGTAATATGGATTATTTGGTGGTAAATCTTTTACATTGATTTCTTTTCTAGGGTAAGTGTCACTGTCGTTTTTTATGTATTCCGTCTGTTACTTAAATTGGTTTCTACGTGTAAGGAATTACCTTTATCTTTTTACATGAGTTCCTGGTTACTATTTTGGTTATTTACCTCTGCATGTCTGACAGTCATCTGCCTTCCTGAGCACAACATTCTTACAAACCAAGTCAAGTCAGCGAGTCAGCACAGACTAAGAATAACTGGGGTACCTAACGTCGTGTGGTCCGAAGGGACGGGTAGTGGTTGAGGGCCTCGAACGAGTTTGAGTACAAGTAACTCAGTCACTACGGTAGGGTACCTAACGTCGTGTGGTCCGAAGGGACGGGTAGTGGTTGAGGGCCTCGAACGAGTTTGAGTACAAGTAACTCAGTCACTACGGTAGGTTGGTGGAGTAGGAGACAATAGGGAAAGAGGAGAGTGGAAGTTAGAAAGGGTCGTAGTCCCAGAAAAAGTCACTCGGTCAAGAAGTGTAGTTCACCGGTTTCATAACCTCAAAGTCGAAGTCGTATTCAGGAAGGTTACTTATAAGCCCTGACTAAAGGAAATCCTACCTGACCAACTTAGAGGAACGTCAGGTTCCCTGAGAGTTCTCAGAAGAGATTGTGGTGTCAAGTTTTCGTAGTTAAGAAACTACGAGTCGAAAGAAATATCAGATTGAGAGTGTAGATATGTAAAAAGGGTTTAATTAAATATTTAAATAACGGTAAGATTAGAGTGAGAATTGTCCCAAAACTTGATTTAAACTGTTCGATTAGGATTTTATGTTTACCTTCTTATTTCTTGGTTTTCATTAGTTCTTTTAAAACTTTTTATTTTTATTCCTCCCCCCGTAGAACGGAAAGGTTTATAGTTCTAAATAATATCTCGAAAACAGGAATTTTGTCACACTATAATCGACCTCCTGTTTATCTGTATGTTATCCTATCTTTTATTGTTTTGTCTGTGAGTGTACAACCCTTGAGTCATATAAATAAAGACCCCAGTCCCCCGGGGACTTTTATTGTGTTATTTATCACCCTTTTCTTACCCGACAGATTATTTACTTCGACTCTTTTGACTGAGAGAAATACAAATTTTTAAATAGGGTGTGTATTTGTACTTAAGTTCCGAATAATTTTCAGAGTGATACTTTACGTTTTGAAATTTTAATACTCTTCTATTGTACCTCTCATAGTTATATATATCTTTACAGAAATACTGGAACATTATACGTTCTCTTTTAAAGAATTCATTTTGTGTTTTAATTGGAATACTTTCGTTGACTTTAAAAGATATACTGTTTCTAGTAGATTTTACGTTTCTGTACGATGACATACTTCTAAACTACTATGTTAGTTCTTTTATGATCATATGTCTTACGTGTAAAATTTTTAGAGATTTAATTATTCTTTTTTGGGTAGTTTATATTACTACCCATTTGATAGAGTTTTTCGTTAAATGTTATTTTCTTTTGGTTGACCGTTTATTAACGTGTCTTTCTAAAAGTTGAAGGAACCATTAATCCTTTTAAGTTTAATTTTCTTTCATCTTTCTTAATTTGGATTCTCAAGAGTAGTGTTTCCCTTTTATAAATAAAACAAAAAGAAAGTGAAAAATAGATACACTCTGTTACCTACAAGTGATTTGAATAACACTATTATGTAAAGTACTATATATATTTAGTTTAGTAATACGACATGTAAAATGTCGAATGTGTTACGACACATATTTGATATAGGGTTATTTTGATCTTTTTTTTTTCTTTCACTCTATTGTGAAATACGATTCGTTAAACCGTTTTTAATTCTGCAGGCTGTTGTGCAATATATTCGAGACTAGTCCGTACTCAACATTACAACAACACTACTCGAGTTGCGACCACTAAGTGATAGTGGTTATGTCGAATTTGTTCTACACAAATTTGTCTTTGTTTATTCTGTCCAATACACAACTAGTCAACTATCTTTACAACACTGGTCTCCGAGTGTTCTTGAATTGGGATATAAAGAAGATCCTCATTACCAAGTTATGAGTGATAGTCACAAACGTCCTTAAAATATCTCGTACACTTTTCACTCTCACAAACAGTTTATTGAGAAACACTGGGGTACCTGACATCGGACGGTCCAAGGAGACAGGTACCTTAAGAGGTCCGTTCTTACGAACTCACCAACGGTAAAGGAAGAGGTCCCCTAGAAGGGCTGGATCCCTGACTTGGGCCCAGTGGACGTTACGTCCGTCTAAGAAATGGTAAACTCGATGGTCCCCTCGGGTCCTAGAAATATCTGGTATTGATGACACTTGTTACTCTTAACTGATACATAAAATTTAGACTCAATACCCATACACTTGTATGAAAATTTTATCAAATACTTTTCGTGTACTGAAAGAGACACACAATCTTTATCAAGTGTCAACATTTCGTAATTTTTTTTTTCAGTCACTCCGACTTTGTCACTTAATGTCTCTCCGACTTCCTCCGTCCGTCCTCACGTAAATATTTCCTCGAACTCAGTTTTCTTTAAACAAACTTAAAGTGACTCTTGATCTTATTCATTGATCATGATCGTTTTCTAAAACGTTCCAGTAAACAAGAAAGGAAGAAGTAGGACAAAGAACGTTGAAAGGGTGGGTCGAGAGTTGTCCAGGTTTGTTGACTTTATAGTAGAAGTTGTCCTGAAGGGTTTCTATAGAATAAAATTATTCCTAAGACTGAGGTAACAAACCGAATTGGTAACTGTTGAACATTCGGAGTGCAGAGAGAAAGGGAAACGGAGTGCAGACCCGTTCTACTATTTCGGACCGACAAACGACACAATCGTGACGACCCTCAAGTTCTGTGTGTTCAGAGGTGAGTATCTGTTCTTGGGAGTCGGACCTGAGAGGGAATTCGTGGTAATTTTGGGGTCCGGACAGAGGAAAGGAACGAGAGAGTTCGGTAAAAGTCTGGACGAATCCTAAAGACGGGACTGAAGAGATCTTTTAGGAGTCAAACCATTTATTATTTAGAAAAATATGGGAGAACCACACAAAGATATAACCTTGGTTTAACACCAACCCACCCCCCGGTAGAATAAAAAGTCTTACCGATACCGTGAAAGTTAAATCTTTTCAATAAAGTCCTAATTTTTCCTTAATTATACTAAATACCCCGAACCCCTTTATTTATACAACTCTTTGATTATTCTGATTCGTATTCAAAATCTTATTGATTTCGTACAACGATAACAAGTCAACGATTGAGTACAGACTGGGAAACGTCGGGGTACTGACATCGTGAGGTCCGAAGGGACTTGAAGTGATAGAGGACCTCAAACGAGTCGATTTCGTAGTCACTACACGTTTGTTTTTCTGAGTAAACAAAAAACCAGGATTAATTTGCGTAACGTGAATTTGGACTCGTTACAGAGTAAGAATACGACACCGATTTCTCTTTACCCTCGAATTTGATAAAGAACAAACCACGATAATGAAAGGAACGAGTAACGTCTCAAGGTGTCAACACCTACCTTTCTGTTTGTGGTTAGGTACTTCTCAAGAGAACGAAGGAACGCGAAGGATCCGAAAGGTATGAGGTGTTGTTCCCGAGTACAGTTAGTCTGTCCTTATATCCTGGGAGGAGAGATTACCTATTCACTTATTCACAATCAGCGAGTCGCACAGACTGAGAAACGCTGGGGTACTTGACATCGGGAGGTCCAAAGAGACAGATACCCTAAGAGGTTCCTTCTTATGACCTCACCAACGGTAAGGGAAGAAGTCTCCTAGAAGGACTTGGTCCCTAACTTGAGCCCAGAGGACGTAACGTCCGTCTAAGAAATGGTAAACTCGATGTCCCTTCAGGAATAGGAGAGATTACCCTCTCGGAATTTGACTGTAAAGACGGTATATTGGGACAGAAAACGATGGTGTCTTCTCCACCAGTCGATTTCCGGACAGTGAGACACAAATTCGACCTTTTATGAACAGATAGAAGGGAGTTTTACCTTTTACGTCGACATTATTTCGTGAATTGTAATCTTTTTCGGTAATCGATTTGCACAATATTGTTAAATGAACACCCAATTGTTGTCGATGGTATAAGACTCGTAGATGGTTCAGGTCTTAGTGAAGGAGATAGGAGGAATCCACCGCAAAAAGTCCGGGAGAAGGAGTCGATGTTATTGTTTTACTTACGGTTTCTTATACTAAAGTGTTCCCTCTCTCTATTTATATTTTACAAATTATAAATGTTTTATAATAGGTAAAACATGAAAGGTTTCAAGTTTCTCGGTCTTATCTATATAGACTGACGTTTCGAACAGGAAGAAATGTTGAATACCCGAGATGGTCCGTAGTGATCAGTGGGTAAATTGTCGATAAGGAGTGTAAAAATAAACGATCATTGTCTTAGGACTAAAACGAGTCGATAGTCCACCGGTAGACGAAGTCTTCTAAAACAAGGGAAGGGTCTGGTTTCCACTTAGAACGACAATGTAGTCGATATCACCAAGGTAAGAAAAAGATCGTTGATTAACTCGTTACCCGTACACTAGGTTAGGACAATTTATTCTGTATATCACTTCAGCGAGTCAGCGTAGCCTGAAAAACGTTGGGGTACCTGACATCGGATGGTCCGAAGAGGTAGGTACCCTACAAAGTCCGTTCTCATGACCTCACCCTACGGTAAAGGAAGAGGTCCCTTAGAAGGGCTGGGTCCCTAGTTTGGGTTCAAAGGACGTAACATCCGCCTGCGAAATGGGAGACTCGATGGTCCTTTCGGGTTTATCCTGTATATCCTTCAGAATTACCCTTAGAAGGACCCTGTTAAAAGAAAGAGACTTGTTCATTATTATGTTTTTCCGATAATTAAAATACATATAAAAATACATCAAAAAAGAAGACACCATTGAAACTATTGGTAGAACCCTGTAACTTCCTTCAATGGGATTTTCCTGTATCGTCATAGGACTCTTATCGTCTCCTCTTTTCTCTTTCTGGGATCTTGGGATTATTTTAATAACTAGACTGAATTGATTTGGAAAATGGAGTCAAAAAGAGAAGTTTACTCTATTATTTATGAAAGACCAAAGTTATAAACTTCAACCTAAAAGACAATGACTATGAACTCCAAGTTCTACTGGACTAACTGTCAACTGGTTATTATACTCTAAACGGATATCTACCAAACTTGTGGTTCTTTACTTCAGAAATTATTCAGTTATTTATCCCAAAGAGCAAAGTGATACCCCATACCCTTTGTCCTTTCTTGTAGTGGGGTGTGAGTGTTGGTTTTGTTTCTTCGATCTATTGAATCCTTTAATGTTGAAAAGAACTGACAGTGTCTCTATACCAGTGTCCAGTTTGTTAATTGAATTCTTGTTGTCCACGGAGATTCCTCTCGTGAATCGACGTCGTTTGTGGTTTACAAAATACGTGACCATTCTTTTTTTAACTGAATTTATAAATTGGAATTTTCCGTTCACATCTCATATCCCATATCTCAAATCTCATTCGTAAATCTTAATGACTCTCAGTGTCCACATCTTCTTAAGTGTGGGTACATGTTGTCTCCGGAGTGACTCACACGTATTCTTTTGACTTCTGTCTATTCTCAGATCTCTTCGTAGGAAACACCACTTCTGGACCCCTTTCCTTCTCGTTGGTGACTCCACTTTCATACTGCTAGACGGGCAAGGAAGAGAAGACATAAAGGATGTCTTATTTTCGGAATAGGGGGACCTCTTTTCTGTAATTTGGAACAGTGGGAGTCTCATGTCTACTTCTGTATAACGTCCACCCACGTCCTTGTCTTTATGAGAGACTGTTTCAGTCCTTATGACTGAGTCATAAGGGCTCCGAGTCTTATATTCTCTAGAGGATAACGACTCGTTCGTCTTCTTAGGGACTCTTCCGAGGTGGACATTCTGGACCCCAACTTCGTGGATAAATTCTGACCTTGACTTCGTCTTGTTGTCTTTTGTGAAGGTAAGGTGAGGGGTTGTAGTCCGATCGTTTGAGTTTTGTGCTCATTGTCGTCAGACATTTTCTTACCTCTCCTGAAAACACTACCAGGTCACCGAATCTTAGGTCGACGGTTACGTCTCCGACACCCAAACTAGGGGCTAGGTCCTTCTAAGGTGTACGGTGCCTCGTTGATACGCGGTGTTGATGGCTTCGGGCGCGTAGATCCCGGACGCGAGACGTTGCTCTTTTCGGTGGTTTATTCTTCCGGTTCGCGGAGTCGTTTCTCATCGGGGGTGGGTGACGTGTCTTTACTTCTCGGTCGTGTTGGGTTTTATTCGTTTATGTATTTGTTACTAATAAACAAATTTCATACTTCTCTATTCAAAGACTTCACATCCGTTTGTTCCCTTCTGGATTTAGACTCTCACTTCATCTGTAACTCCTTTTGGAAGATCGTCTGGTAAGGGCTGGGATTTGTGTTCCATTACGATCTTCGACTTTGACACACCATGTTACTTCCGTTAGTGTCGTTCTTTTCTTGGGTTGGGTCGGGACGGGAGATCCTACTGTTAGGGTCTGTGATCGTTTTTATCCTCTGTACGGGCAATAGTTCTTATTTCAAGGGAACCAGATATAACGACATGTATTCTACGGGTCGAAAGTTGGTTTTCCCGTTCTATGTGGTTCGTCATTTAATTCAATCATATGATAAAATTCTCTGTTTTGTTAGTCGTCTTAGTATCAGTTTATTATCCCTCTATAACCTTGATGATCTGTCCCTGAAAATTCGAGGGAGATTCTGTATCCATTGGACTGATCAGGGTATACAAAAATTTTTTAAATTAAAGATTAATTTTTAAAGAATTTATTTACTTTTCTTTTAAGGTTCGGGTCTCCTGAAGTTCTGTTTAAGACGATTGATAAATTCTTTCTTCATTATCGTTGTGACATGTTTGAGACAGTTTTACATTTTCTCTACTCTTTTTAAGGGTCGAGTAAATTATTCCGTATGCAAAAGGACTATGGTCTTGGTTTCTACAACACTCATTTGTCTGGTTATAGGGAGACTTTCATTTCTACTTTTTTTTTTAGGAGTTGTTTTTATCTTTTGACCCTTACTGTTCTTTGTAGATGTCAGACTGTGTCCTACTAATAGTTTTTGAATGTCGAATATAGTAGTTATTACCATTCTTTAACCTACAAACCTTCTAAAGGGGTATACTAGTCTTTGTTCAGCTCCTACAGGACAAGAAGGTGAGGATAAATTACGGTATTCTTTAAAAAACCCGAAGGGACTGTCGAGTCAACCATTTCTTAGGTGGACGTTACGTCCTCTGGGACCAAACTGAGGAGCCAACCCTTCTAGGCGACCTCTTCCGTATCCGATGGGAGAGGTCATAAGAACCCAAAGGGAACACCGAGTCGACCATTTCTTAGACGGACGTAACGCCCTCTAAACCCAAACTAGGGACCCAACCCTTCTAAGGGGACCTATTTCCTTTCCGATGGGTGAGGTCATAAGACCGGACCTCTAAAGGTGCTTGATATATATCAGGTGACCCAACGTTTCTCAGCCTGTACTGACTCTCTGAAAGTCAAAGTGAATCTTTAGGATCGGTTACGTTATTCCGTTTTTTTCTCTCTCTCTCTACTTTACCTAACCTTTCCTTCTTTATTTGACCAACTCTTTGTATATTTCCCAGACTTTAAAATAGGATGAACGTTTTATTGTTCAATCGGACGGACGTAAATATCTACGACCGTCTCCGTGTTCTAAGGACCCAGTCTCTTTTCCTGAATTAATGAATGTTGTTATCGTTAGTGGTTTTATAGTTATAAAAGAACACGATCATTGAGATTGGGGTCAAGGGTGTCCCGTCGGACTACTCCCGACCTCCTATAACGTTTACCAACGACGACGAGGACGATTCAGTGAAGTCAGCACAGGCTGAGACACACTGGGGTATCTGCCGACGTGTGGTCCGAAGGGGCAGGGACCCTAAGAGGTCCGTTCTTGTGCCCACACCCAACGGTGAAGGAAGAGGTCACGTACTTTCACTTTTCACTTTTCACTTTCACTCCAGCGAGTCAACACAGAATGGGAGTCGCTGGGGTACCTGACGTCGGAAGGTCCGAGGAGGTAGGTACCCTAAAAGGTCCGTTCGCATGACCTCACCCCACGGTAACGGAAAAGGCCGTTTACCAATCCTTTGGATTTATAAAATATGACCAACAGTTACTAAAGGTCTTTGACTCCAACTTTCCTCTTAAACTAATGTTCCTCCGTGTCTTTTAAAAGACCACACCACCTTTACAAGATACAAAACTTCTTAATACTCTCAGTGAAAATAACACTAGGTATGTCAGTTTCCGAAACCGTATCAGTTATTTCGTCTTTATCTACAAAAAGACCTTGAGAGAACGAAAAAGTTACTAGGTCGCCTACAACCGTTAAACTAGAGACCAAGGAGACGGAAAAGATTTTGGTGGAACTTGCAGTCCCTGAAGTGTCAAGTACATAACGACTTCGGACCGAACCTCTTAAAACTCGCAATGAAATGATCGTACACTCTACTCACGTTAACACACTATCAGACTCGTAAGAAACCGTAACGGAAAGAAACCCTAACCTTACTTTTGACTGGAAAAGGTCAGGACACCGGTGACGACTCAAAAGGTTTAAACGACCGTATAACTCACGTCGTGAAAGTGTCGGAGTAGAAAGTCCTAAACTTTGTCGAGATGACCTTAAGGTAGTAGAGACGATCGAAACAAGCATCACTACGAAAGATTCCGGGTGAACTGAAGTGTAAGGTCCTACAGACCGAGATCTACTCACTAGTGTGGTAGCACTAATAGACCCAGGTCTGGTGGACTGGACGGAGAACTCTTTAGACATACGTTCGGTCCTTCGTTGTCAATCTTGACCTGTACCTTGTTGTCTGACCAAGGTTTATCCTTTTCCTCATGTAGTTCCGACATATAACAGTGGGACGAATAAATTGAATATACGTCTCATGTAGTACTCTTTGTAGCCTGACCTTCTTTGTGTTCGACCTTAGTTCTAACGGCCCTCTTTATAGTTATTGGAGTCGATACGTCTACTGTGGTGGGAATACCGTCTTTCACTTCTCCTTGATTTTTCGGAGAACTACTTTCGCTTTCTTCTCTCACTTTTTCAACCGAATTTCGAGTTGTAAGTCTTTTGTTTCTAGTACCGTAGACCAGGGTAGTGAAGTACCGTTTATCTACCCCTTTGTCACCTTTGTCACCGTCTGAAATAAAAACCCCCGAGGTTTTAGTGACGTCTACCACTAACGTCGGTACTTTAATTTTCTGCGAATGAGGAACCTTCTTTTCAATACTGGTTGGATCTATCATATAAGTTTTCGTCTCTGTAATGAAACGGTTGATTCCAGGCAGATCAGTTCCGATACCAAAAAGGTCATCAGTACATACCTACACTCTCAACCTGACACTTCTTTGGTCTCGCAGCTTCTTAACTACGAAAACTTGACACCACAACCTCTTCTGAGAACTCTCAGGGAACCTGACGTTCCTCTAGGTTGGTCAGGTAAGACTTTCTCCAGTTGGGACCCTAAACAAACCCTCCTGACTACGAGTTCGACTTTGAGGTCATGAAAGCCGTGGAGTACGCTTCTCAACTGAGTGACCTTTTCTGAAACTACGACCCTCCCTAACCCCCGTCCTCCTCTTCCCCTACTGTCTCCTACTCTACCGACCTACCGCAGTGACTGAGCTACCTACACTCAGACTCACTTGAGACCCTCTACCACTGCCTGTCCCTCCGGACCGTACGACACTAAGTACCCCAGCGTTTCTCAGTCTGTGTTGACTCGCTGACTTGACTTGACTCTCAGTGAATCTGACGTTCTTCTAGTTTAGTTAGCTAGGATTTCCTTTAGTTGGGACTTATAAGTAACATTCTTTACAACGACTTCGACTTTGAAGTTATGAAACCGATGGACTACGTTTCTCGACTGGGTAAGGGACTACGATCCTTACTCACTTCCGTTTTCTTCCTCCACCGTCTCCTACTCTACCAATCTATCGTAGTGGTTGAGTTACCTGTATTTAAACTCTTTTGAAGTCCTTTATCACCTCCTGTCTCTTCGACCACACGATGTCAGGTACCAAGTGTTTCTCGACCTGTGACGAATCATTGACTTGTCGTTGTCGTCGTTAATATAGCAACTATGTTGAGTATCTAGAAATATGATTTTTTTACCATTTAAACCAGGATAGATTTGACGTGATTGAAAAAGTTTCTTTCTTAATACTTCTCGCTGTATCTATTTTGACAATAGATTTTTTCATTTCTCGGGTAAAGGTCTTCAACAAGTTAAAAAGCGGTTTGACGGTCCGATCTCCTTTTTGGTCCTCAGCCTCATTCTACTGGTCCGATCCATATGTTTCTACTCTTTAGACTTTGGTCCGTCTATGTCGGTTGTCCCTTGTTCGTTCCGGTTGTCGAAACCCTCAAATCGGTCCGAAAGTTTGGTACCTCCCCTGTGTGATCGCCCGTTTCCCCTGTGGGTCTCTTTTAAGTTAGGAAATCTGAAAGATCGACTTTTTCCCACTCCAGTTCCTCCGGCTTACGGTCCACTCCTCTCTCGGACTCCGACTTTTGGGTCGAATTGAACCCCATAGAGCACGGGAAAGACCAGGTCCAAGTGTCTAATTGAGAATGTACGAATGAAATGTGTGGTACAGGGGAGTGGGACTTTCTAGGTCTTGACTAATCAGTCGAGTCGAAGTGTCAGCTAGAACACCTTAATCTTTCGGTTTAGACAACTAACTTAACCATCATGGTAGTTGACTTTTCCATAAAACCACAGAAAACCTGTCTCGGATATGTTCCCATTGTAACAACCATGAAGTCTCATTAGAATACGCTGTCACTGTACCAATTTCTCACCCCTTTTACTAGTTTTAAACTTGACAGAGATATTTTACACGTTAGTGATGATAAAGGTCAAACGACCTCTTTTACGGTTACACCAGTCTGGACTAAAAAAGTTCTATTTGACTTTAGACTCAAAAATGGACTTTCATAACTATTCACTAAAAGGATTATTTTAAGGAGTCGTCATGACCAAGACAGGTCCTCTACAGTAAAACGCTGAGGACACCTCGAAAGTCAAGTCAAGTCAAGTCAAGTCGACGAGTCAGTACAGGCTGAGAAACGCTGGGGTACTTAGCGTCGTGTGGTCCGGAGGGACAGGTAGTGGTAGAGGGCCTCAAGTGAGTCTGAGTGTAGGTAGCTCAGTCACTACGGTAGGTCGGTAGAGTAGGAAACAGCACGGGAAGAGAAGGACGGGGGTCAGGGAGGATCGTAGTCTCAGAAAAGGTTACTCAGTTGAGAAGCGTACTCCATCGGTTTCATGACCTCAAAGTCGAAGTCGTAGTAGGGGAGGTTTCTTTAGGGTCCCGACTAGAGGAAGTCTTACCTGACAACCTAGAGGAACGTCAGGTTCCCTGAGGGTTCTCAGAAGAGGTTGTGGTGTCAAGTTTTCGTAGTTAAGAAACCGCGAGACCAAAGAAGTGTCAGGTTGAGAGTGTAGGTATGTACTGGTGACCTTTTTCCTATCGGAACTGATCACCTCGAAATCCTCTGGGGTAAATATAAATAAAAACTTTTTTTGAAAATTAAAACATAACCTCATATCGGTTAATAGTTTGTTACAACACTATCAAAGTCCACTTGTCGTTCCCTGAGTCGGTGTGTATATGCACATAGGTAAGAGGGGGGTCAAGGGAAGGGTAGGTCCGACGGTGTATCGTAACTCACTACAAGGGACACGATATGTCATTCTGGAATAACCAATGGGTAAAATTTATGTCGTTACACATACATGTACAGGTAGGGTTTGAGGAATTGATGGGGAAAGTGGGTGGGAGGGAACGGAGAGTGGGGGGTGGGGGACGGTTCCTGATACTCAAGGAATAGATTTAGAGACTCAGAGACAAGACTTTCAATTCAAGTAAACATAGTAAAGAAAGATCTAAGGTGTATATTCCCTTCAGTATATGATAAAGACCCAAAAGGACAACCGAGTCGTCATTTTTTAGAAGGTCGGTTGTGTCTTCTTCGCTCAAGTCAGGGACTCAACCCCTCTAAGGGGACCTCCTCCTTTGCCGTTGTGTGAGATCATCATAAGAACGGACCCTTTAGGGTACCTGTCTCCTCGGACACCCGATGTCAGGTACCCCAGCGTTTGTCAGACTGTCCTGAATCACTGATTCGTTGTCGTTGTTGTACCATAAAGATCCTCTGAGGTAAAAATTTTTCGTCATCGTCTTTATCAGAAATTGGGAGAGAGTGCAGATATGACACCGTGGGGTGAGGTCATGAGGACGGACCTTCTAGGGTACCTGTCTCCTCGGACCATCCGACGTCAGGTACCCCAACGACTCCCAGCCTGTGTCGACTCGTTGAAGTGAAAGTGAAAAGTGAAAGTACGTAACCTCTTCCTTTACCGTTGGGTGAGGTCACAAGAACGGACCTCTTAGGGTCCCTGCCCCTTCGGACCCCCCGACGACAGATAACCCAGCGTGTCTCAGCCTGTACTGACTTCACTGAATCGTCGTCGTCGTGAAGATATGACTTCTATGAAACTCTTTACGGTTTCTAAAGATTGAAACAATCATACAAAGAAAGACTGAGTTGTCAACAAGTCAAGTCAAGTCAGCGAGTCAGCACAGGCTGAGAAACGCTGGGGTACTTAGCGTCGTACGGTCCGGAGGGACAGGTAGTGGTTGAGGGACTCAAGTGAGTCTGAGCGCAGGCAGCTCAGTCACTACGGTAGGTCGGTAGAGTAGGAACCAGCAGGGGAAGAGGAGGACGGGGGTTAGGGAGGGTTAGGGTGTAGATTCTCACATCTCGAGTCGGCCATCTAGGGTTTTAAGTAGTTCTTCGATATCATTCCGACCTCATTCCTACCTAATGTCTCTTATCCCCTGAAAGTGGAAGACCCGAAGATCGGGTAAAGTGGTCTCGTGGCGGTGACGTCCATGATCACCATCTCCGTCGAAAACATAAGAGAGCTGCACCGACGTCACTCTTTCGTGTAGACACTTCGCAAACGGTCGTACAGTTCTCATTGTCCTGAGAACTTCGGTAAAGTTTGCAGTACGGTTAGGAACACGTATTGTACAAATTTTTCTAACAACGAAATCTCTAGAATTATAACTTTTTTTTTACTTTACGTTATGAAAATCGGTGAATTTTCACCTCAAGGAAAAGTGATTCGTTTCAACTTGAAAAATTTGAAAAAAAAAATGGTTCGTTCAGGGGAGGGAGGGAAAAAAAAAAGCGATCCCTCGTTTATTCAATCGTACCCCCAGGATTCACGAGAATTTTAGTAAAACGATATCTAGACACGTGACAAATATTAAGAACTTATTTCGATTTTCATTTCTTTCCGAAAGAGACTTCCAAATACTCGTAAAAAGGTACTTCGTCTTCAGTTTGTCTAGTTTCTCTAGATTGTTTTACGAAGTTTCAACCCTATCCCACCCGGCTTTCGGGTACTTAGCTTTGGTTGGAGAGGTCTATCAAACCCTCTATAGAGAACAATAAAGTTTTATTTTCGTTTTGATTTTGTACTATCAAACTGACATAGTTTGACTGTAAAAACTTGTCACAACAATTTTCGTAAAATGGGTGTCCTAATTTCTGTAAAATTTTCTCCAATCTATTGACAAAATGTTTCACCGTTTTTACTTGTGCTAGTCCACTTAAAGGATTGAGAGAAAAGGATTATCGGTAAGAAGAGACCCGAAGAGACTCAGAAAGATGTTTTCCGTCTCAAAAGGTCCAAGTGCTTCTTAATTACATGTCAGAATTTAAATAGAGTTCGTCATTTTACATAAGACACATAAAACTTACGAGTAATTAACTTCGAAATCGAAAACTATGTGATGGTTAAATTTACGGATGATTGGTAAATGAAATTTTATCTTTTTATTTTTGTGATCTTTAGTTTACTTATATAAACGACCTTTCCGTACTTAGACAGATCGGTACTAATTTGGAGTTATTTATACGAAGATTAGTAGGTAACCATAAATTTATATATTATTGATGAAATAATTTGAATTAAGAGAGATAAATTACTGTCAATAAGATTTAAATTACTGTCAATAAACTTTATATATGGGTGTCTAATAATTGTTGTAAAATTGTCCTAAAAATTTGGTTCCTTGCACTCATACTTAGGTAGTTTACAGTTATTTAGTTAATGATCAATTACATCTTACGGACTTAACAATTTACCTTCGTATGGGTTCACTCTTGTGAAACTTTTGTAAAGTTACTTTTTATTAAACGGCCCCCCCTTTTTAGGTAGACACTTGACGACCATGATAAAGTCGTATTTTAATTCCGATATATTGAAATTTTATATAAATAAAACATACTTTTATACGTAAACCACTTCACGTAATTTAAAAGAACTAACCCTCAACTGAAATTGGTCTCATGGTAAAATTGTAATATTCAGTTCACCAAAATTAAAAAGACAACGGTTAATTTATACACGATTTTTATAATGTATGATAAAATAAGACCCCTAAGTGTTGGTCCAAACATATTTTGTAAGGGAATATATCTTATACTCTTTTTCGAAAAACGTTCAATACCACGGGTGGTTCAGTGGTAGGGAGTTTGTTTTACTTCGGGAAGTAAGTTTATTAAGACAAAGAAGGAACGACCGTCCCACACGAAGGTCTTCCTGACCGAGGTATAGAAAGACTACTCAGACGGTACTAACGTGTCGACACGGGAAGGTCGGTAGGAGAAGGTGTCGGACCCTGTAAATAGCCCTAGTCTTTGCATCTGACCGTTCGAACACACTGCATTCTTAGGGTTGGATATTTCGTGTAGTCGTCTGTGAAACATCGTACACGGCAAATAATCCCAAAGGTAATTTTCATAATACAAAGATATGAAATGTTGGTATTTTCTCATTTATTAAAGTTTCCTAACGAACTATCTTCTGAAGACAAAATTTACCTTGAACCTTTATAGACCCTTTAGTGACCTTATTTACATGAATTATCTGGGTTACGACACTTCAAGAAAAATTGACAAAAGAATTCGTGTATTTTTCTATATGGTAAAGGAGGTTGTAAAAAACTTTATCCAAAACCAAACCCCAAAAAGAGACATTGTAAACTGAAGATTTATAAAGAATGTTATGAAGGTAACAAGGGAAAGAAAGAAAGAAAGCCAGAAAGAAAAAGAAAGAAGGAAGAAAGAAGATCACGACTCCGACTGAAGAATTGTGGTCGGCTAAGGTGGGGGTGGAGTGACAAGATTGGATATCCTATTTAGTCTTGAAATTTGGTCTTTCATTGTAATGTACGGTGAGTTCTTTTGGACGACGTGGTGAACTATTCAACCTTTTATATATTGTTTACGGGGATAACTCTATAAAGGAAAAAAAAATTCTCCTTTGTTTAAGGTAAGTACCCTGATCCGTTTATAAAGTAGTTAGACCAAGTACACCCTTTGGTTATGTGGTAAGTGACGTACCTTTTCTAATCTAGTCTAGTCAAAGTCTTATGTCTGTAATTTTTTTTATATAACTAGTATAGTTCGTAAATTTCTTTTCAATCAGTAAGTCAACACAGGTTGAGAAACACTGGGCACCTGACATCGGACGGTCCAAGGAGACAGGTACTTTAAGAGATCCGTTCTCATGACCTCAACCATCGGTAAGGGAAGAGGTACCCTAGAAGGGTAGGATCCCTGACTTGGACCCAGAGGGTGTAAAACCCTTCTAAGAAATAACAGACTCGGTGGTCCCTTCAGGTTTCTTTTAAACAGATATTTTATAATTGTACAATATTAAGTTCACCTTATTAGGTCAAACAGAGGTGTCAGAGTAAGAGACCTTTAATGCTCTTGAGGACGACCTAAAACAGACACATCTGTCACGTAATCTACCTTGTGGAGGAAAAAAGTCTCAACAATAAGTTTCCTACTTCACTCTGTAAAGACTCGTGGTCGTTATGATTGGTAGTCTCCACTCGACTACTTATATGTTATGGCTCCCACTTTCAGTAAACTGGTAGATTGACATGTTTCCTCCAGAGTTTCGTCACCTCTTGTTGAAAAAATTTGGAGTTGTACATGTGGAAGTTTTTGTTGGGACCCTTGATTCTTTCTCTCCTTCGTATCGTAAGAGCCCACCCAAGGGATCTGAACCATTTCCCCCGTGATCAGTAACTCTCACCGTTGAGGGTCTGACCGTACGGTCGGTCATATGACTTAAAAACCGGGTATAATGGAGAAAATTAAGAATAGTGGGAAGGAGTAGAAGTAAACTGTCTACTCTTTTGACTCCGAGTCTCTCCAACTCATTGAACAGGTTCGAGTGTCTCAAAATTAGGTTCAGACCGGTTTAGGTTTCAAATACCGGTACGGATTAAAAAGAGGACGAAGACTCAATCCATACCGGTCTCCTGTCTTTCGTCTCGGGATAGATCTCTCTACGGACTGAGAATCGTCCATTCTTACGGGCTCTCGGTTCTACTTGTAGTGAGGTATCATCAAGTGTCCCTGTTCCGGAGGACGATCTCTCGTCCAGGCGAACCGTCCCTTCTTATTTACCCGCTACCTACACACTTGTCGGGGAACTTAGGGGAGTGTCCTGAATTAAAGACGTGAACTAGAGTACCTTCTACTTAGTTTCGATGGTTGGAGGAGACCGTGACTCGGACCCCCGCACCTCTCGACCACCTAACTAACTCGCTCCCCTCCGGTCATTTCTCCTTACTTCAGACCCTTACTGTGGGGTTCCGTCAGAATTATACTGGTCCCGGAACAGAAAGGGTAGCTTCTATACACCGGAATGACCTCTCCGACCCTTTCCCTTATCGTCTTCTCCTTAGGTTCCGTTAGTTAGTGGAACGAACGACTCCTCCCCGTTGAGTCTTTGGTTTCCCTTTTTGTCCCGAGCGAAGGTGTTTCGTGAGTTAGAGGACTTTCTTTGTCGTATTTATCTCAGTATAAACAGTTACTTCCAAAGATTTACAAATTTGATCGGTCATTACGGTGGGTCTACCTCTTTGATTGCGAACACCTTCAAGGTACTAAACATGGTATCAGGGAGTCACTCAACCTCTATCTCGTCTACACTTGGGGGTTAGAGAACTAAGGGTCTAAACGTGTATTTGGTAGTTTTTATGTTTGGGAGATCGGGACTTTAGATGTATCGGGAAACAGACGACACACCAGGAGGCAGTTCTCGGTCGTAACGTGATGTGTCTTCCCCAAAGAAAGGGGAATGTGTTAGACATTCAGAATCACTCGACCCGGAAGTTCAAAAAGAAAATAGGAAAGTAAGTAGACTGTTTATAAATGACTCCTCACGAATGATACTAAGTCCGTTACGAGATCTACCTCCTTACGTCAGCACTTGCTCTGTTTCTCGAACAAAGGACCTTACGTCTAGAATCCTCCCCGTCCGTTGTTTGTTTTATAGTTCTCACTTTCACGGTGAGTCTTTTATTTCAACGTACAACCCTACTTTTCACTGTCTCCCCTTGTGGAATCTGACCCCTAAGTCCCTTCCGGAGGATCTACTCTTCTGAAACCCCGGTTCTGTACTTACTATCCTTTTTCGGTGGGTACACTTTGTCCTCCTTTCGTATTAAAAGTTGGGGTATAAAGAGGATCTCTTGGGGGTTCAATACGAAACGAAATCGAACGAACAAAGAAGATGGGTTCTATTGAATAATTTAACGTTCACCCTTGAGGGACCATTGGGTCACCAATCCTGAGACAGGAAGGTTAAGTCCCTGTGCTCAAGTTAGGGACCAGTCTTTTGATTCTAGGGTGTTTAACACGTCACACCGGTTTTTATTTTAAAAAAAATTAGTTTTGTTTTTTTGGAGAGGAGAATTTTTTTTTACGTTCATTAACGTTCACAGTAAGATGATTCTTATTTCATTTTATAAAATAAGACTTAAAATTTCAAAGTAATCGTTCGAAACTATAAAACTGATAATTACAAGTAAAACTACTCGTACCTTAAGGGATGTACAAACGTTGTCTAATTCTGTGTCGTCATAGAACATAGTTTCTCTGACTACGTGTTTTCTTAACTCTCCAAG
Source organism: Capra ibex (assembly GCA_006410555.1). Lineage (NCBI taxonomy): Eukaryota > Metazoa > Chordata > Mammalia > Artiodactyla > Bovidae > Capra > Capra ibex. The sequence continues at coordinate 35,865,539 of SJYO01018757.1, read as the reverse complement.
TGTCTTCTCAAGTCGCCTTCCTGTTTACAGTATCACTCACTCACTTCAGCGAGTCAGCACAGGTTGAGAAACGTTGGGGTACCTGACATCGGATGGTCCGAGGAGGTAGGTACCCTCACCTAACGGTAAAAGAAGGGGTCCTCTAGAAGGACTCGGTCCCTAACTTGGGTCCAGAGGTCGTAACATCCGTCTACGAAATGGTAGACTCGGTGGTCCCTTCAGGAAACAGTATCAGTATAATAAGAGTTTAAGTGGACGTGTCATCCAGGATGTGGACCAAGAGGTGACAGTGGTAGAGAGCCGTAAAATACACCGTCGGAAGATTGACTTGACGGTCGAAGAGTCGGTGGTTCCACTAGGAAAGTTTTTCTTTCAGACTAGTGTAAAGAGGTGGGGAGTGGAGTGAGACTGTTGAAAGACACTAACAATGCCCGACTTAACACAGGGTGGGTGTTTAGTATACTCCCGAAGGGACCACCGAGTCACCACTTCTTAGACGGACGGTTACGTCCTTTGTACCCAATCTAGGGACCCAGTCTTTCTAGCGGACCTCTTTCTTTACCGTTGGGTGAGGTCGTAAGAACGGACCCTTTAGGGAACCTGTCTCCTCGGACCTCCCGATATCAGTTACCCCAGCGTTTCTCAGTCTGTACTGAATCGTTGATCTGTTGTTTAAGCATATAACTTCGGGATTAGGGGTTACACTGACGTCAACCGTTATCTAGGAAATTCCTCTATTAATTCCAATTTACTCCAATATCCAATTTCATGTTTTCTGTGATATAGAAGTCTAAACTTTCACTTTCAGTGATTCGACACAGACTGAGAAACGTTGGAGGACCTGACGTCAGTAAGATCAGTACGAACACGGGGCAGCTATTTAGCAGAGACCGAAAAAAACGGAGGTATCTGACACCGGGTGGTCCGAGGAGACAGGTACCTTAAGAGGTCCGTTCTTATGACCTCACCCATCGGTAAGGGAGGAGGTCCCCTAGAAGAACTGGGTCCCTAGCTTGGGTCCAGAGGACGTAACATCTGTCTAAGAAATGACAGACTTGATGGTCCCTTCGGGTACAAAGTACGATTCTTTTGAGTCATAGAATACACTATTCTATCCTTTTGTAATGGTGTTTTACATTATTATCGTCAGGTGTTCAGTATGTTCTGTGTGTTTTATGTAGATGGTTTTTGAAACAAGATTTTGAATTGAAAAATTCACTTTTTAAAAAAATTGATTTTAAATAAAAAACAAAAAAAAAGGTCAAAATAACTCACTTGATAAAAAATTACGTTATCTTTTCTAATGACTAAAATTGTTATTTATTTTCTTCTAATTCCTTCTCGAAACCGATTTTCTTTTTGAGATGGACGTTTATTCACTTCACTTCACTTCACTTCAGCGAGTCAGTACAGGTTGAGAAACGCTGGGCACCTGACATCGGGTAGTCCGAGGAGGCAGGTACCCTAAGAGGTCCGTTCTTATGACCTCACCCAACGGTAAAGGAAGAGGGTAGTGAATTAATTAGGAACTCTGATCCCTTCTAAAGAAAACCACTGAATAAAACAACAATAACAGTAGAATACATCCACTAAAAAATTAACTCTACATGTATATTGTAACATAATCAAAATCTATGTGTTACATTATTGGACTATATATACGACTTCGACTTTGAGGTTATGAGACCGGTGGACTACGCTCCTTGACTGAGTAAACTTTTCTGGGACTGCGACCCTTTCTAACTTCCGTCCTCCTCTTCCCCTGCTGTCTCCTACTCTACCAACCTACCGTAGTGGCTGTGTTACCTGTACTCAAACTCATTTTAGGTCCTCAACCACTACCTGTCCCTCCGGACCACACCACCTCAGGTATCCCAGCGTTTCTCAGTCTGTGCTGACTCACTGACTTGACTTGACTTAACTATGACGTTTAACTAGTGGTGTTGTTCAATTGAATTGTCGGTAGTGGTATTATCGATATTTAAACACACACACATTACTCTTGAAATTTCTAGATGAAAGAATCGTTAGTTTACATTTTATATCATCAATTAACTTTGATTGTGTAATATTTAGTTAATAATAAAATAAATTTTAAAATAATAATTTAATAAAATTTGAAGTTAAATTTTATTTAAGGTCCTCGTTTTTCTTTTTTCATTTTTAGTCGAATTACATTTATTATTATTATCTTATATTAACGATTGATACCGGTAGTTCGACATACAGTATAGGGACCCTGAAGAAATATTAACCTTCAAACATGGTAGACTGTTGGAAGTGGGTAAAACGGGTAGGAGGTGGAGACTGTTGGCGATTAGAAAAAAGACATGGATACTCAGTCAAACCTAAAAAAATGTTAAGGCGTATATTAAAAAATTTTTGATGTGTCAAAACGGAAAGAATAGACTGTATAAAGTAATTCGTATTCCGGGAGTTTCAGGGACGTTAACAGTGTTTACCATAGAAAGGTAACATGCCGACTCGTTAACAGGTAAGGTGTAAAAGAAATAGGTAAGTAGGTGACTATCTATCAATCGACAAAGAGAACAGAACCAAAAGTATTTATTACGACGTCACTTATACCCTCACGTCGATAGAAAAGTTCAATCACTAAAGAAAAGGAAGTCTATATATGGGTCTTCATCTCAACGACCTAGTATACCATCAAGATAAACTTAAAAAACTTCTCGGAAGAATCACCAAAGGTATCATCGACGTAGTTAAATGCAACGATTGTCACATGTTTATAAAGGAAAAGAGGTGTAGGAGTGGATGTGAACAATAAAGAACACTTCACTTTCACTTTCACTTCAACGAGTCAGCACAGGATGAGAAACGTTAGGGTACCTGACATCGGATGGTCCGAGGAGGCAGGTACCCTAAGAGGTCTGTTCTCATGACCTCACCCAATGGTAAAGGAAGAGGTCCCGTAGAAGGAACTGGGTCCCTAGCTTGGACCCAGAGGGAGTAAGGTTCGTCTGCGAAATTGGAGACTCGGTGGTCCCTCGGGGTTGACGGTAAGATTATCTACACTTTATGTGGAATTCACTAAAAAAAATCTCATCTACGAAATTGTAACCTCAGCCGAAACACCCTATGTGGTATCAGTCGAACGGCTATTAACGGGTAGACAACCAAATCCCCAAAGGCAAGAGAGGTGTGGATAGACGTTTGGGATACGTAACGGTCGAAGTTCATACAAGAACTCACAGAGTGACCTCTCACTACGTTGTCCAGTGGTGTTCAGGTCCATTCATTTTTCATATCTCTAACCGTCAGTTTTTACGACTGGTCTTTAAAGTACGAGATTATAAAGAGACACCTAATGGTACTCGGACCTTGAGATTGGGTAACTCGACCTATTAACTCAGTATAATAATATGTGTAGAAACGTCTTCCATCTCACCAAAGAGTCATTTAGATCATCTTAATATACTGTTTATATTGTTAAAATATAAAAAAATGAAACCCTTAAACTTCCAAATCTATCATTACACAAAGAACAAAACAAGTACCAAATTCGTTTTAGTTTTTTGACTAAAACAACTAATCCATAACCTGAAAAATAAACGAGGTCTTCGTAAATGAGTCACTAAACAATTATAACAACAACAACAAGCCATTGATTCAGTACAGGTTGAGAAACACTGTGGTACTTGACGTCGTGTGGTCAGAAGAAACAGGAAATGATAGAGGGACTCAAAAGAGTTTGAGTGTAGGTAACTCAGTCACTACGGTGGGTTAGTAGAGTAGGAGACAACGGGGGAAGAGGAGAACGGAAGTTAGAAAGGACCGTAGTCGTAGAAAAAGTTACTCAGTTGAGAAACATAGTCCACTTGTTTCATAACCTCGAAGTCGAAGTCGTAGTCAGGAAGGTCACTTATAAGTCCCAAGTAAAGGAAATTCTAACTGACCAAACTAGAGGAACGTCAAGTTCCCTGAGAGTTCTCAGAAGGGGTCGTGGTGTAAAGTTTTCACAGTTAAGAAGTCGCGAGTTGGAAGACATATCAGGTTGAGAGTGTAGGTATGTACTGATGATCTTTTGTGTCAAAACTGATGTATCTATAACAGTCGTTTCACTACAGAGACGAAAAATTATGTGACAGATTCAAACAGTATCGATAAAAAGATTCTTCGTTCGCAGAAAATTAAAGCACCGATGTCAGTGGTAGGTGTAACTAAAACCTCGGATTCTCTTACTTTGGACTGTGAGAAGGGTGTAAAGGGGGTAGATAAACGGTACTTCACTATCCTGGTTTACGGTACTAGAATCAAAAAACTTACAACTCAAAATTCGGTCGAAAAAGTGAAAAAACAAAAATATTACCATTATAATTTTGTAATATTTTGGTTTTATTTTTATATATTTGTGAGGTGGAACTCTGTAATGAAGTTCATTATCTTTTTCGGTTGAAGGTGTAAATTTTCGTCTCTTTACTTCTTTCCTTCATTGTCTTTTTACTCCTACCTGTCTCTGGTGAACTCCCGTGGATATGTAAAATACGATCTCTTCACCACCTTCAATTTTTTTCGACCGGACAGAGTCTGGTCTCTTGGTATACTTATCTTCTCCGTAGAATATATAGACAGTCTCAAGTAAGACCTTAAAGAAATGTAGGAAGACTATTGTCAAATCTTTCTCTAGTTTCAATTTTGTTTCATTCATTAATTCGGTTCTTCAATAATTTATAGTGTAGGTTTAATAATTTTTAACTTTATGTCTCGAATTTTTCTTTTCTCTATGTTATATGTTACTCTAATATACTTAGAAGTCTAGGGGGTACAGACGTTTATCGAAAGAGTTTATAAGTATTCAGATTCATTGAAGGATCGTCCTGTAGAGGGTTTGTTTCATACTGACTTTTGTCTTTCGACTTTATGTATTTTTTTTTTTTTTTTTTTTTTTTCCGNTTTTTTTTTTTTTTTGTCCGAAACCCATAAACGAAACAGACCTTAAATAATTCTCCGCCTTTGCGGTGGTTTTACCTTTAACGTGTGTCCCTTTTTTAGGGTGGTGCAAAAATAGGTCTATCCAACCTTCACTACATTATTTCCGTGGTATTAAATACATGCATTTACACACCCGTTGAGCAAGTCCCTCACTGTTTACCACTTAAGATCACCCTTTTTTTTTGTCACCTGTAGTTTCTTTAAACTAGCCGACGGTTGTTAGTAATTAGAGAAGTTCTGGGAAAATTATGTTTCTACGGTTTATCTCGAACAATAAAATAAGGTAGGAGTTTCGTTATGTAAGAATAAATTCTTCAATACTCGCTCATATTGTAATATGAAGTAAACTATGTGGGTATTTCGCATACCATTGGAACTCTTCTAAAGTAAGAATTTTTACTCCTGTAACTATTTAGCTGTCGGTATGTGGAGTTCCTATTACCAAATTTAGACTGGTATCAGGAGTCGAACTACACTGACACTAGAAGTAAGTAGAACGGCACCGGTCGTTTGGTGTAGTGTCTTTGGTGACATATACTATGTAGTGGTTGTCGGTCGAGCGATTGATCCTCTCTGAAGTTTATTTCTATCTTGACTTAACAAAGTCTACGTCTCCGTACTCTTTTTGGAAGTCTTAATACTATCTTCTTCGATTTATAGTGTGATTTTCTTTTGTAAACACATCGACAGGTCTTTTGGATCCCCAACAACCGATGTCGATAGTGTTTTAATGTCGTAAGGTACACGATTGTGACAATTCACTGTTTGGAGAGGTTACTACACCGAAATGGTCTTTAACGAAGTCAAGTCAAGTCAAGTCAGTGAGTCAGCACAGGCTGAGAAACGTTGGGGTACTTAGCGTCGTGTGGTCCGGAGGGACAGGTAGTGGTAGAGGACCTCAAGTGAGTCTGAGCGTAGGTAGCTCAGGGACTACGGTAGGTCGGTAGAGTAGGAGACAGCAGGGGAAGAGGAGGACGGGGGTCAGGGAGGGTCGTAGTCTAAGAAAAGGTTACTCAGTTGAAAAGCGTACTCCACCGGTTTCATGACCTCAAAGTCGAAATCGTAGTAAGGAGGGTTTCTTTAGGGTCCCGACTAGAGGAAGTCTTACCTGACCGACCTAGAGGGACGTCAGGTTCCCAGAAAGTTCTCAGAAGAGGTTATGGTATCAAGTTTTCGTAGTTAAGAAGCCGTGAGTCGAAAGAAGTGTCAGGTTGAGAGTGTAGGTATGTACTGGTTACCTTTTTGGTATCGGAACTGATCTGGCTTGAAACAACTGCTTCAATCCAGAGACGAAAACTTATACGATAGATACAACCAGTATTGAAAAGAAGGTTCGTCATTCGCAGAAAATTAAAGTACCGACGTCAGTGGTGGACGTCACTAAAACCTCGGGGGGTTTTATTTTAGACTGTGACAAAGGTGACAAAGGGGTAAATAAACGGTACTTCACTACCCTGGTCTACGGTACTAGAAACAAAAGACTTACAACTCGAAATTCGGTTGAAAAAGTGAGAGGAGAAAGTGAAAGTAGTTCTCCGAAAAATCGAGGAGAAGTGAAAGACGGTATTCCCACCACAGTAGACGTATAGACTCCAATAACTATAAAGAGGACCGTTAGAACTAAGGTCGAACACAACGAAAGTCGGGTCGCAAAGAGTACTACATGAGACGTATCTTCAATTTACTCGTCCCACTGTTATATGTCGGAACTGCATGAGGAAAAGGATAAACCTTGGTCAGACAACAAGGTACAGGTCAAGATTGACAACGAAGGACTGGACGTATATCCAAAGAGTTCTCCGTTCTTTAGCGAATCATGAGAAGTTTGAGTCTCGGACTATCTAAAGGTACCTCTCGGAGGGAATTTCTGGGAAGGAAGAAATCTAAAGATATTAAGATACAGAATGTGTGGAATCGTCATTTTGTGTTACACAACGAATAATCAATCAATCAATTCAGCGAGTCAGCACAGACAGAGACGTTGGGGTACCTGACATCGGGTGGTTGAGGAGGCAGGTACCCTAAGAGGTCCGGTCTTATGACCTCACCCAACGGTAAAGGAAGTGGTGTAATAAAGACGAAGAGACCTGTACTTACCTTCTCCAGAGTGTTTTTTTTAAGTTTTGAGTGAGTTCATTATCCTATCGATATAATGAGAAGGAGACTGACGTTGGAGTTATTTATTAATCTTCTTCACTCTTTCTTTTGTCTCGCTCTATCTCTCTGTCCGATTTAACAAGTGAGTTCTAAAACGGGTGATCCCTTTCAAGACAACTCAAGAAACTAGTTCCAGGGATCTACAACTGAATATTTACAATTATGTTATTTTATCATTTTTTTGATGGATGGAATTTGTCAAGTGTTACGTTACTTTTATGTGATGAGGGGTCGTGGACCGTCTCCAGGAAAGTGTTTTATTTCTGAGTTATTTTTTGTACTTACCTAAATGTTAATAAAGAGGACAAGAGATTCAACAGAAAAGTACAAGGACAATTACAGGGAACTTATGTGTCTTCGAAAAGTTAAAATACTTCAGGTCAAATAGAATAAAAAGAACACAACGAACACGAAAACAATAGTTTATATTCTTAGATGATGGTTTAGGTTCCAGTAATTCTAAATAGAGACACAAACGTAGACTATTAAACTTATCGAAATCCAGAATATAAATTCTGGTGAAACTCAATTAAAGAAAAGAATCATAACTACATAAACCGACGTACCGCAGAGTCAACTCCGTGTTCATAGAAGGAACACCGGGTAACCGAAGAGATCAACGTCGGGTGTAAGAAGAGAGATCAACGCCCGAATCCACGGGGTGTGATACGCCCTTGAATTAAGTGACTGGTCCCTAGCTCGGAGTCAGGGGACGTAACCTTGGTGATCTGCCTGGTGGTCTCTCCAGGGAACTCAATTATAAGTATGTACTTCACTCCATTCCCTAGGTTGAAGTAAGGAATCGTACTACAATAAGTCAACAGGGTCAGGGTAAACAACTTCTCTGTCAAGAAATAGGTAAGTTACCAAAACCTTAAGAACAACTTTTACTCAACCTTAGGGACAACTTTTAGGAACAGTTTTGGAATCCACAAAGTCAAATAAAAGCCGGAGAGTTTATTATGTAGGTGTCCGGTAAAATTCCGTTACCGGAATTTTTTCTTCTTTCTTTTTTTCTCAATCTCCCCTATACCCCTTTATTGTTACAACAACCACCCTCACATTTTACCATGTCAGTCACATCTTTTGTTAAACCGTCAAGAAGTTCTTCAATTTGTCTTAATAGTACACTACGTCGGTAAGATGAGGATCCATATCTGGGTTTCTTGGTTTTTGTTCATAAGTCTGTGTATGAAGAAGTGTCTACAAGTATTGTCGTTATAAGTGATATCGAATTTCCACCTTTGTTAGGTTTATAGGTAGTAGTTTACGTCTCTACTTGTTTGACACCCTTTAGATATATTACCTCATAGTAAGTCGGCATTCTTCGTGACTTCATGACTATGGAAGATATTGAACCTACTTGGAACTCTTGTAATACGATTTGCTTTCTTCTTTTCTGTGTTTCCCGGTGTAAGATACATTAGGGAATATATACTTTGTAGATTTTATCCGTTTGGGTATCTCTGTCTTCTGTCTAATCACTAACGGTTCCCTACCCTCCTCCTCCCTTCTCCCTCTAAAAAATTTGCCATACATACCCACAAGACCTGTCCACGTTTTTAAAATCTCCATCACCAACGTGTAACACTTACGTGATTTACAGTGACTGAACATGTCAAATTTTATTATTTGACATACAATATACTAAAAGTAGATTATTTTTCTTTTTTTACGTAACCAGATATGGTACTGTATATACAAGTATTTTTTCTTACTTCGATAACACATAACTATATTCTTCTAACGTTTTCATTCAAAAATTCAATTTTTTTTCGACATCTCATATATGTCATCCCCTCTTAACTATTTATACACGAATAAATGAACCTAAATGTATTGTGTTTATTTTGACCATCATAATCAACGGAAGCGTCTCGTTTTACACTTAGGAACTCACCGATCCCTATCCCAAGTCAAGTCCAGTCAACGAGTCAGTACAGACTGAGAAACGCTGGGGTACTTAGCGTCGTGCGTTCCGGAGGGACAGGTAGTGGTTGAGGGCCTCAAGTGAGTCTAAGTGCAGGTAGCTCAGTCACTACGGTAGGTCGGTAGGGTAGGAGACAGTAGGGGAAGAGGAGGACGGGGGTTAGGGAGGGTCGTAGTCTCAAAAAAGGTTACTCAGTTGAGAAGCGTACTCCACCGGTTTCATGACCTCAAAGTCGAAATCGTAGTAAGGAGGGTTTCTTTAGGGTCCCAACTAGAGGAAGTCTTACCTACCCAACCTAGAGGAACGTCAGGTTCCCTGAGAGTTCTTAGAAGAGGTTGTGGTGTCAAGTTTTCGTGGTTAAGAAGCCACGAGTCGGAAGAAGTGTCAGGTTGAGAGTGTAGGTATGTACTGGTGACCTTTTTGGTATCGGAACTGATCTGCCTGGAATCAGCCGTTTCATTACAGGGACGAAAACGTACAACATAGATCCAACCAGTATTGAAAAGAAGGTTCCTCATTCGTAGAAAATTAAAGTACCGACGCCAGTGGTAGACGTCACTAAAACCTCGGGTTTTTTTATTTCAGACTGTCGTAAAGGTGACAAAGGAGTAGATAAAGGGTACTTCACTACCCTGGCCTACGGTACTAGAAGCAAAAGACTTACAACTCGAAATCCGGTTGAAAAAGCGAGAGGAGAAAGTGAAAGTAGTTCTCCGAAAAATCAAGGAGAAGTGAAAGACGGTATTCCCACCACAGTAGACGTATCGACTCCAATAACTATAAAGAGGGCCGTTAGAACTAAGGTCGAACACAACGTAGGTCAGGTCGTAAAGAGTACTACACGAGACGTATCTTCAATTTACTCGTCCCACTGTTATATGTCGGAACTGCATGAGGAAAAGGATAAACCTTGGTCAGACAACAAGGTACAGGTCAAGATTGACAACGAAGGACTGGACGTATGTCTAAAGAGTTCTCCGTCCAGTCCACCAGACCATAAGGGTAGAGAAAGTCTTAAAAGGTGTCAAATAACACTAGGTGTGTCAGTTTCCGAAACCGTATCAGTTATTTCGTCTTTAACTACAAAAAGATCTTGACAGAACGAAAAACATACTAGGTCGCCTACAATCGTTGAACTAGAGACCAAGGAGACGGAAAAGATTTTGGTCGATTTTGGTCCGAAACCGTATCAGTTATTTCGTCTTTAACTACAAAAAGACCTTGACAGAACGAAAAACATACTAGGTCACCTACAATCGTTAAACTAGAGACCAAGGAGACGGAAAAGATTTTGGTCGAAAACATACTAGGTCGCCTACAATCGTTAAACTAGAGACCAAGGAGACGGAAAAGATTTTGGTCGAACTTGCAGTCCTTCAAGTACCAAGTGCATAACGACTTCGGACCGAACCTCTTAAAACTCGTAACGAAATGATCGTACACTCTACTCACATTAACACGTCATCAAACTCGTAAGAAACCGTAACGGAAAGAAACCTTAACCTTACTTTTGACTGGAAAAGGTCAGGACACCGGTGACGACTCAAAAGGTTTAAACAACCGTATAACTCACGTTGTGAAAGTATCGTAGTAGAAAGTCCTAGACTTTGTCGAGTTGACCTTAAGGTAGTGGAGGTGATTGAAACAAGCATCACTACGAAAGATTCCGGGTGAACTGAAGTGTCAGGTCCTACAGACCGAGATCTACTCACTAGTGTAGTAGTACTGATACACCCAGTACTTCTAGAAAAAACATGTAAAGAAGGCACATAAGAACGGTGGAGAAGAATTATAGAAGATATTCGGCAACATAGAAAACTTAAAACTTGGTAAATTTACATGATGATGAGTTTTTCAATTTTCTCTTTTGAATTTCAATCATACCTTTTCGTTTTTTTTTTTTTTTGTTTTTGTGGAGATACTTACTCAAAGGGATCACCGAGTAGCCATTTCTCAGTCGGACGGTTACGTCCTCTGTACCCAAACTAGGGGTCAGGTTCTTCTAAGGTGTACGGGCCGTCGTTGATTCGGGTACACGGTTTTGATGACTCGGACACGAGATCTCGGGCCCTCGGTTCGATGGCTTGGGTGTACGATGTTGAGGGCTTCGGACCCTCGGGATCTCGAACACGAGACGTCTTCCCTTCGGCGACGTTACTCTTCGGGAGTATGGCGTCGATCTCTCATCGGGGACGAGTGACGTCGACCTCGTTTCAGGTACGTCGTTGTTTCTGGGTCGTGTTGGTTTTCATTTATTCTTTTATTTAGTTCAAAAAATTTTTCTGGACCGAGTGTAAATTCTTTTCTTGAAATACTTGACTGACCAGCGACAAAAATATTGGTACGAGAATTAGATCGTTGGAGAAAAGGAAGTTGATGATAGGAGACTAATACCTTTTCGAAAAGTAGTAGACCTTTGAAGTGTCTAACTCGTCTCGTTCCAGAACACACGACTGTAGTCGGACGAATATCGTTTGTGGGGACGACCGGAACTTTTTGATTAAAGGGGAGCTTTCCCAAGGGTTTGCTACAATGAATTATGGAACATTCTTTCAATGTTTCTGTTTATTACTCGGGATAAGAAACACAAAAGTAAAACCTTTTGTCTACTCCCATATCTTACCCGAACTAAGGTTCGGAGGATTTTGTCAGATTATAACCCAGACGTCCCTTCTTCTAAGTGTCAGTAGGAAGACCCAAGTCGATCCGACCTCGGAGTCGTCCGAGAGTCACCAGTGAAACATCCAGACATGAAAGGTCATACGTTCTCCCTTTGTTTCGGTTGTTTGGGTCTCAACGGATGGTTAATGAGTCCTGATCAGGAACGAATGTCTAAAGGGACATCGAGTTTACCATTTCTTAGACGGACGCTCCGTCCTCTGGTCCCAAGTCAGGGACCCAACCCTTCAAGGAGACCTCTTCCCTTACCGTTAGGTGAAGTCATGAGAATGCACCTCTTAAGGTACCTGTCTCTTCGGACCACCCGATGTCAGACACCCCAACGTTTCTCAACCTGTGCTGACTCACTGATTGTGTCAGGAACAAGAAAAAGAGTCTAAATCACCGATAAAGACTGGCAAGGATTTTGGTTTCGTCGGTTACAGTAGTGACCCCTATATGTCTAGTTTTGACTGTTAGGTTTTCGTCGGTCTACCTACCCGGATCTCTAATAGTATGATTCTCTTCAGCCTTTCTCTGTTTATGGTATACTATAATGAATGAACACCTTAGGTTTTATACTGTGTTTTCTTGTATAGATACTTTGTCTTAGTCTGAGTGTCTGTATCTCTTGTCTGAACACCGACGGTTCCTCCCCTCCTCACTTTCAAAACCTAGTCGTCTTCGTTTGATCATATATATCCAACCCATTTGTTTTTCCGGGATGATACGTGTCCCGGATATAAGTTATAGAACACTATTTGACCTTACCTTTTCTTATTATATGTAATTATATAAAATACATTATATATATATAAGGTCCAAGTCAAGTCAAGTCAAGTCAGCGAGTCAGCACAGGCTGAGAAACGTTGGGGTACTTAGCGTCGTGCGGTCCGGAGGGACAGGTAGTGGTTGAGGGCCTCAAGTGAGTCTGAGTACAGGTAGCTCAGGCACTACGGTAGGTCGGTAGAGTAGGAGCCAACAGGGGAAGAGGAGGACGGGGGTTAGGGAGGGTCGTAGTCTCAGAAAAGGTTACTCAGTTGAGAAGCGTACTCCAGGGTTTCATGACCTCAAAGTCGAAGTCGTAGTAAGGGAGGTTTCTTTAGGGTCCAAACTAGAGGAAGTCTTACCTGACCAACCTAGAGGAACGTCAGGTTCCCTGAGAGTTCTCAGAAGAGGTTGTGGTGTCAAGTTTTCGTAGTTAAGAAGTCGTGAGTCGGAAGAAGTGTCAGGTTGAGAGTGTAGGTATGTACTGATGACCTTTTTGGTATCGGAACTGATCTGCCTGGAATCAACCGTTTCTTTACAGAGACGAAAACTTATACGATAGATCCAACCAGTATTGAAAAGAAGGTTCCTCATTCGCAGAAAATTAAAGTACCGACGTCAGTGGTAGACGCCGCTAAAATCTCGGGGGTTTTTATTTCAGACTGTGACAAAGGTGACAAAGGGGTAGATAAAGGGTACTTCACTACCCTGGCCTACGGTACTAGAAGCAAAAGGCTTACAACTCGAAATTCGGTTGAAAAAGTGAGAGGAGAAAGTGAAAGGAGTTCTCCGAAAAATCGAGGAGAAGTGAAAGACGGTATTCCCACCACAGTAGACGTATAGACTCCAATAACTATAAAGAGGGTCGTTAGAACTAAGGACGAACACAACGAAGGTCAGGTCGCAAAGAGTACTACATGAGACGTATCTTCAATTTACTCGTCCCACTGTTATATGTCGGAACTGCATGAGGAAAAGGATAAACCTTGGTCAGACAACAAGGTACAGGTCAAGATTGACAACGAAGGACTGGACGTATGTCTAAAGAGTTCTCCGTCCAGTCCACCAGACCATAAGGGTAGAGAAAGTCTTAAAAAGTGTCAAATAACACTAGGTGTGTCAGTTTCCGAAACCGTATCAGTTATTTAGTCTTTATCTACAAAAAGACCTTGAGAAAGCGAAAAAGGTACTAGGTCACCTACAATCGTTAAACTAGAGACCAAGGAGACGGAAAAGATTTTGGTCGAACTTGTAGTCCTTAAAGTACCAAGTGCATAACGACTTCGGACCGAACCTCCTAAAACTCGTAAGGAAATGATCGTACACTCTACTCATGTTAACACGCCATCAAACTCGTAAGAAACCGTAACAGAAAGAAACTTTAACCTTACTTTTGACTGGAAAAGGTCAGGACACCGGTGACGACTCAAAAGGTTTGAACGACCGTATAACTCACGTCGTGAAAGTGTCGTAGTAGAAAGTCCTAAACTTTTTCGAGTTGACCTTAAGGTAGTGGAGGTGATCGAAACAAGCATCACTACGAAAGATTCCGGGTGAACCGAAGCGTAAGGTCCTACAGACCGAGATCTACTCACTAGTGTAGTAGTACTAATAGACCAAGTACTTCTAGAAAAAACATGTAAAGAAGGCACATAAGAACGGTGGAGAAAAATTATAGAAGACGAAGACAATCCAGGTATGGTAAAGACGGGAAATAGCTCGGGTAGAAACGTACTTTACAAGGGAACCATAGAGATTAAAAGAACTTCTCTAGAGATCAGAAAGGGTAAGACAAGAAAAGGAGATAAAGAAACGTAACTAGCGACTTCTTCCGAAAGAATAGAGAAGAACGATAAGAAACCTTGAGACGTAAGTCTACGAATATAGAAAGGAAAAGAGGAAACGAAAAAAGGAGAGAGGAAAAGTGTCGATAAACATTCCGGAGGGGTCTGTCGGTAAAACGAAAGAACGTAAAGAAAAGGTACCCCTAACCATTTAAAACCATAACTGGTAGACCATTACAGGTACACATCTCAGAAGAGAACACAACAACCTTCTCCCACAAACGATACTGGTCACACACACATATATATATGTATGTATATTGATTTAGTGAACCGACATATCGTGTTTAATTGTAACAGTTATTGATATGAAGTTATTTTAATTTTTATTTATTTATTTTATAAGTAATGTGTGTTTTTTCGTTAGTCGACCTCTGACATATAATCGTTCGTGTTTGCTGTCTTCTGTCTTTGGGTCGTACCTGGTTGTTTACCGTTTAGTACGGGACCCCAGTTTTTACCTAGATTCGTGTACCTGACTCTCTTACTACCAGAAGAGGACCTCTGTAGGAAAGAGTCTTGTGTCTCGGGGAGTCTAAGTGCATACACAAAAACTACTAGGGACGGTAACTCTCGTGACCTTCCCAGGGGACACCCTCGTATGTGGAATGTTACCCGTGTAAAATTCACCAAAGTCGTGAGACTCCACAGGTTTCACGTCGGTTGTCAACGTGGGGTTTAGAACCACGTGGACCTGGGTGTTTCTGGGAATAGGTTGAATCCTGTGAGACAGGAGTGAAGATTAAGTCGGAAGTCTGTCGGTCGAGGAGAGTGACTGGTGTTGTTCCTGTCAACCACAGTTAAACAACAGAAATTCACCTAAAATCAAGGTACAAATTCGATATATAAATACACTTGAGAGAAGTACGAGTGGTGGGCTTTAAATGAATGAGTCATTAAAGAAATCTGGGCTCTGAATCTCTGGTAACTTAAGTGTACCAAGTTAATGACTCATTAAGAATTTTAGAATAATGATCTCACACTGTATATATATTTTAATTTAGATGTTTCCTTTTTTTTCTACGTCACCATTATTTGATGATAACTTTACCTTAGCATTTCGAGTTACAGTTTGTTATCCCATAACATTTACTATGGGAGGGTTTTTCCAAGAGACTATCGGTGTCGATTCCTTTTGTATACTATTGTTATTTATACTAAAGGTGTTGCGACGTCAGGAAAGTGGTGAACCAGGTACACCCCTACTATTCGTTATCAAGACGAGACGTAAAACACAATTTTTTCTTTAAGAAGAAGCGTTTATTATTTAAATATCGTTCTCTTACAGAAACGTTGAGTTCGAAGGTAAAGAAATTAAATGACGAAAATACCTGTATTTAAGATAATCGGATACGCACCTTTCAAGCAATCCCGTTGAACCCCAGCCACCCTTAACAACAAAGAATGTCAAATTCTCCTTTTGTGTGTTAAGTGGAATCTCAGAAAAGTCGAGAGTGTTATAAGGACCGGTAAAGTTGGGTTAGACACTTAATTGTGATGAGTCAGTTGTGACCTAATCCGTCACCAAGTGTCATTAAGTGATATAAACCCATTTCTTTCTAGTTAAAAAAATTTACCGTAAGTACTTAGACAGATAATATAGTCGAGATATACATCAAGTCTAATGATACGGGAATAAATGTAAAGTCTTTGACAAAGTAAGAATTTTGTTAAAGTCACAATTTTGTCTAAGTAAGAAGGTCACAAACTTATGTTTGACCTAGGTATACTATGGTCACTATAAGGTACATATATCAAATAAAATGAATTCGTTTATGGAGTCACTAAAAATATTTAGTTGTCACGAGTCCGTTATTTTACAAAAGAAAATTTTCTTTTCTTATGTATTAATGTGTCACTCTGATTTAATAAACTTTTTATGGTCTGAGTTAGAGGGACAGATATAAAGTTCCCATACAATTACTGAGACTTGATTTTGTTGGATCTGACAATAGGTAAATGAAAAGATGGAGACGCACCTCTTGTCGATCTGACCACTAGGAGACTCGGTCTGTCACAACCGGGGACTCGACTGCCAGCAGTGTGATATTCACCTCGTGTCTTTAGTTCTCCTTCGTAAATCTATAATTGTGAAGATCTCAACCTCTTCCTTTACCGTTAGGTGAGGTCGTAAGAACGGACCTCTTAGGGTACCCGTCTCCTCGGACCACCCGATGTCAGATATCACAGTGTTTGTCAACCTGTGCTGACTTCGACGAATCGTGCGTGCGTGTGTGAGATCTCATCAAAGTGTCCATTAAAAAAAAAAACGGATAATTTAGACTGTAATCTGTAATCTCCGAACGTAAAACGAGAGAAAACCTTATAAAAAATTAAGTCAAAAAGAACATTAAGTAAAAACCATATAAAATGTTTTTATAGTCAGTACTGACCGACCTTTAAGAGTTTGACCTAGAAACGGTGTGCATCAACCTTTTCGTAACAAAATTTGATGTCTCACTAGACGTATCAGTCCATTGACGGAATACTCAATTTACATGTCAAAGGTATACCATATACGTATATATATATATACAAATTTACACATATGTGTGTCCAAAATAGATATACTGTCTTGTTAGTTGAGTCGTTTTTGTTTCGAGTTTTGGGACACTTGAGTAAAGGAGTCAGAAAGGTCTACACGGTGTCGACTCATCTAACAAGTCTTTATCCTACCAAACTGATCTACTACTTTTGTTGATCTAAACACTACGGAACTAAGAAAAAGAAAGAAGGAGGGAGGGGGGGAAGAAGGGAGGGAAGAAAGAAAAGATACATCCCAGTCATAGTAGTAGCAGAGAGAGAAATCTCTCACTTTAGTTCTCGGACACAAGGATATGCAGGTATTTCATACAGTTAATGCATGCAGTTATTGTAAGTGACTCCGCCTTCTTCCTCCTTTTCTGACTGACGTCCCTGCACACTTCTTTGTCTTGATGTATACCCTTTGTGCCCATACAATCCTAGGTCTCTTTTCGTAGATGTTGTTTGCTTTCTTCCTAAGGAGGTGCTTAGGGGGCCTCTGAAAAGAAAAGACTTAATTCAGTGGAAAATGATTATACACAATTAACAGATCTTTTCTCTAAAAGCTAGACTCAAAAACTTCTTGGGAAGAACCCGTAAGTGGGTACTTTTAGGTTTCTTTAAAGAAAATTCAGTGATTATCTGTAAGGAAATCTGAGAGAACCCTTCTCTTAACCCTTCGACAAGAGAGACGTCGAGAGAGTGGGGATGAGACGTGGGATCGCCTTGACGACGTCTGGTGTCTTGAAAATAACCTGGGTACAGTAAAGAGGATCAAAGACTCTATAACTACCAATTTTTATCCTGTGGTTCTGTTGGTGTGAAGGAGGGTACTGTGACGGGGAAAGATGCATGAGTTCTGTTACGTCTAAACAAGACGGAGTGGACACAGATTACAATCTGTGTACGGGTTCTTAGAGACTGTTGAAAACACAAAGTAAAGTGTCAGTTCCTTTACATGACCGGTCCGAGTACTCTCTTGTGTCTCTTTACTTAGATCTAGGGAATTCGAAACGTTAAGTAAAAAGAAGAAACAGACAAGACTTTTGACTTAAGGGACCCAACCTCAAAATATGATGTCAAAGCAGAAGACGGGAAAAGAGATGAAAGGGGGGTGATGAGGGGGTTGTGTCCCAGAAACCGAGGTTTAGTTTTGTCGAAAGTTCACCGGTCCTGGTTCAAGGTTTCGAGGGTACAAAGGATCTCTAAAGGGAAGAAAGGGTCTAAAAGGATTCGGGGTCAGAAACATCCTCCCGTATTGAGGTCCACCCCGAAACTGACATTCATAACACGGACCCGGGGGTGGGACTGACGTCTTCAAATAAACTTCATATATGAGAAACGGACGAAGAATTGAACTCCGGACTATCAGAATGTTACAGTAAAAAAAGGGGGATGACATTAAGTTCTCTGTCGACAGAAACCTTATTTAAGGTTTATCAACCAGACCTTTACTTGAAACGGCACCCAGGGAGGAGGTAAGACCGACTGTAAAGGGGTAATTAAAGAAAAAGAGAAAGTAGGTAAGTAACCGACTACTCAGATATTTATGTGGAGTAGACGAAAATGAAACGAAAAAATCTTATTTGACTATGGTTTGTGTGACAGAATTAATGTAGGTGTCCGTTTTCGTATTGTTCAAATTTACAACAGTGTCATATCAAATTTTTGAACTGTAACAATTAATACGGTCGACACTATATTGACCGTTTACTTTTAAGAGTAACCTTACACATTTACTCATTAAGTCGACTTTTCCGTAGACATTGTAATTATTTACTTTTATGGGTCTTTGGATGATTCGTTTTCTTCTCTTGACTTGTCCTTTGACCGTTTACCTACTCATTCCTTCGTCTTTTTATACCGGGGGCACAGAGACCCAGTGGTGTGAAGACTTTAATCCGTTTGGTCAGGAGGGTTTAAGTTCAGTCTGGTCTCTTTGGTACCAGAGACAAGGGAATTCACAGGTGTAATATTGCACCGAGAAGTAAGGATTCATTGACTTAAGATCGCCCTGTAGTCCTTCCGTCCGGGTCCTGTCTAGCCTAAGTAGGGGTCCTCTGTCATGTAAAACTCTACGTCTGTTTTAAATTTTTTTTTTTTTTTTTCTATTCTACTGTTAGAACCCTTCCATAAGGGTGTCCTAGACAGGAAATGGGTTCGGTCACAGGGTTCGGTAGAGGAAACACACCAATATAAAGAAAGGATAAGAAAAAACAAACAAGTTAACGGGAGATATTTAAGTGGATACTTTAATCATAGAGAAAAAGAGAAGTGGTCTACGTCTTTCCCCTCTTCCAGAGTGGTGGTCAGGTCTTCCTTTTGATGATTAGAAACTAGACCAATTTATTAACACCGAATAACATACTTAATTGATAAAAAGTGAGTTCAGTTTATGGAAAGTGTAATAACTTGAGTAGTCTTAAATGAAGAAAAATTTCACAAGACTATATTTATTACTAGTATTATCGTTCTTAGTGAGTACACAACAACTATCTTTTATGGTCAATACGACCATGCCGACTATTAAAAGTCTATTGTCATCGAGTGACGTTCTTTAGAAACAAAGGGACTACATAAGAGTGTATTATATGTAGGAATAAAAACTATTTCTCAAAACTTCTTTATTTATAGGTCAAAACTTACCCTTTAATTTCAGGTGCCTTTTAAAAAGTCTATACTTTAATAATATTACGTGGTAAAAAGTGTGTGTTTTTCTGTGTTCTTTTACCGTCAATTATATGAAAGTCAGTGTACACTTTTGATCGTCTGTATAGTATTCTCAAAATTCACTTGGATTTCTTCTTTTCTGGATGTCTACCGGTTTACCGGAACTGCAACTACGTCTTCACGTCCTTCTCACTAGTAGTCTACAATGTGAGAGGGACTCCTGTTGAGTTTTACTTGTACTCCTTTGACATCTTTTTAGTTGGATATTCTATAAAGTCTCATCGACCTTGGGTAAGTAGTGTTAGAGATTTTTTCTAACACTCTCTTAGATAAAAGAAACTTTACTTATACAGGGAAGGAACCACCCCCCACCGCCACCTTTTTCTATAGACTTGACCATCAAGAATTTGAAGCAACGTAGTCTTAATGGATCTACATAAACATTTTTATGTCTAACAGCCGGGGTGGGGTTGAAATACTCAGTCATCAAGACTTCACTTTAGGTCATAAAGACGGTTCAAGGTTCCACTACGGTCACTACGACCAGACCCAAGGAATGACACTCTTTGTGTCCAGTCACAATTGAACCACGGTATACGACAGTGAATTGAGAGAGGGTTTGAGAAACGTTGATGAGGTTTCATCTACATTGAGATTCTCCATCTGTATGTCTATAAGGTGTTACAAGTATTTAAGTCGAGAGTATATAGTACGTGTTTACCAATATTTGATGGTTGATATATGGGTTTGGTGGGAGAACATGTAGTCAACTATTTGTTTGAAAAACTCTCTACGAGACGGACGATATCAAGTCAAACCAAATCGTTACGACAGTCCGTCTCTGTGACACTACCCAAGTGGTTTGGTAAGACGAAGAGAGGACCCGTTTCACCCTTTACTGTAGAGAGTAAGGACAACACAGATCCATCCTAGAGTACTTTTAAATACCGGTTACTCTATACTCGTCTACACTACATGTATGAATGTTGGAAATTTTTCTGTGAACTCTACGAGGAATAAGAATGAGAAACGTATAGATAACCGACTTATTTTGTCTAAGTTGTCTCCGGAGGGTTCCTCCGGGATTACCCATTGTCGGTGGATCCCTTTTACGGTCCTGGAAACTCAGGGTAGAACTTCTTGACGAGTTCGTTCTAGTTGGAGTAAACTAAGATACATTCATTTTTTTTTTTTTTTTTCTTTTTGTTTGGTTCGGTCCTCTAAACCTTCAAGAAACATCGTTGTCAATTGTCATTGGTTGATAGGGTTGTTCATTGAAGACACCTACCTCGTTAGGCTTCAAGTTATAAAGACGTCAATAAACTTACCAAAAAAGTTAAATAGTAATAAAAGATAATTTTACCACTTTTTATCTTTTTATTTATATTATGATCATATCTATGATCTATGATCATTGATTATACTTCTAGTGTTTGAATTATGTTATGTCTTTTCCTACTTTTTAATGAGTCGTACAATTTTTCCTAGTGAAAGGCTGGAGTCGGTCTAAGAGTGAATTTGTCTGTTTGATGAACACGTCAACGTTTCATTTTGTCTTAGTTTCTTGGATCCACTCTACACTACACTCTTAAATTTAGTAATTTTATAACACAGATTCTTCATTTTGAATATATCTTTGTCCTAGGGAGTAGATAATTTAGGTAACAAAGTGATAGAATGGTAGTTGAACGTAAATACAAAACTCCTAGTTTTCATGTTTTCGTGGATAAAGGAGCAAAAACTTATACTCTTTTACTTTTTAGTCTCTCGAACTTTTTAAGGAAGTTTCAGTACAATTATTAATTATCTTGATTTTAATTAAGGTTATAAACCTAGTCGGATGTCGGATCGAAAAAAGTAATATGGAACGACGGAGAGTAGAGACATTTTTAAACCTACAGACGGATAGAAACTTCTTTTATGCATTTTACTGAAATATCACGGAGGAAACTCGTAAAACTAAGATACTATTTCTATAAGGGCATTGAAGGATTAGAACGATTACATTCTTGAGACACTTTTACAGGGAGACGATGAGTCCACCTATTCACGGGTCTCTATGCCGAGACCAACCGATACGGTCCGACAGAGATATTTTGTTGTAATAAAGATACTTCACAAATACGAGTAAATTTCACCTTTTGTTTCAATACTGTTGTAGTTGTCCATAGGATGTCAAAGTACGAGATGTGACAACCGTCCTTTGAACCGAAGACAGGGTCATAAGACAGAGTTGGTGTAGAGTCCTCCTTTCTTAAGGAGGGTAGTGAGGAGTCGTCGGGGAAGACGAATTGAGTCTGGGGATGTCTACTGACCAGTCCTTCTGTTTCCGAATGTTTCTCTTGACCGTTTGTTTTTCGAACCTCTGTGGAATCGAGAACTTTTCTTCTTTTAATTAATAATAAATGTAGTATTACCACGAAATTTCTTACAGTATTTTTCACAGGAAACAGTGGTCACGGTATAGTTTCGTTTACACTTACTTTATGGAATCGACTTTTTGTAGTAAAAATAACTGGTAAGTTGTTGAAACTAAGCGTATTATAAAACTCTCGGGTGAAAATGTTATTTAGTCAAGGTGTCACAGAACCTGTGTTATTTTACACATGCATGACCAATCTTAAAACGAACACTCACCATGACTACGTTTTTAATCGAAATTATTTCAATGATCGTAGGTACATGGAAACATAGGTATTGACGAAGGTATGGAGATCGAGACGGTTCTAAGAACGAAGTCTGTATAAAGGACATCCCAAGGGGACGGGAGGACTCGTGTCGTGAAGGGATACTGGACTCGTCCCCGTTTTTGTCCGTGACCCTCTTGAATAATCAAGCCACCGGGAGGTCTCAGTGAGTCTTCAACCCCGGTATATAACGAGTCCCTTAATTACGGTGTCCGTTCGGGTCACCGGGTGGATGAAGAGTGATCGGGGGACCGGGTGGAACAAGTGTAGAAACTCTACTCAGGTTCTCACCTTTTACTTCGTACTACCACCTACCCTTATTTCCTCTCAAGAACCTCACTCTTAAATATAGTTGTGTTACCTTTAGCTGTTCGTTTTTAGAACGACGACTTTATTGAGGACTGTTCGTTCAACCTACGTGGTTCTTCACACGACCTCGAAAGTCGGTGTCTCTAGTGCCCGTGATAGTCCTTATGGGTTGTCCTTCACCACATTTACATCTGGTCATAAAGAGTTTGAAATTGCACGTAGTTCAGTGGACCCTAGTATGATTTTACGTCCAAGACTGAGTCGCCCAGACCTCACTCTGGGTTCTACGATGGAAAGATTGTCTGGACTTCCACTACTACGAAACTCTTTGTTCCTATATTGTTCATTCTTGTGTTTCAGGTTAAAGTCTTGTATAATCGATACTTTGGAACCCGAAGTCAGAAGAATACACACTTTCCCTCTAATAACACTCCTAATTTACTGTACTATAGTAGATGGATCGTATGTTACTCCTGAGTCACGTAACTGATGGTAGTCATAAAATAAAAATGAGGAGACTCATAACCCTGTTGAAGGTTCTTTACTACAAGTAACAGTTGAACAAAAAAATTACCACTCTGGTTTTGCACGTCCCACTTTACTTTACATATATACATCCCTCTGACCCAACCATCCACCTCTACCACCTGATTTTTCTTTGGGATCTCTACTTATTTTACTATCTAAAATAAGGAGGTAAAATAAAGATATGGACGTAAGTACGAACGACGACGACGACGATTCGGTGAAGTTCAGCACAGGCTGAGACACGCTGGGGTATCTGTCGTCGGGTGATCCGAGGAGACAGAGACCCTAAGAGGTCCGTTCTTATGATCTCACCCAACGGTAAAGGAAGAGGTTACGTACTTTCACTTCTCACTTTCACTTCAGCGAGGCAGCACGGGCTGAGAATCGCTGGGGTACCTGACGTCGGATGGTCCGAGGAGGTAGGTACCCTAAAAGGTCCGTTCTCATGACCTCACCCCACGGTAACGGAAGAGGCGTAAGTACGAGTCTATCTTTGATTGGGTCATTGTCCCCGAAGGGTCCACCGTGATAACCATTTCTTGGACGGACGGATACGTTCTCTGTATTCTCTGAGCCCAAACTAGGGGCCCAGTCCTTCCAGGGGATCTTCTCCCGTGCGTTGGGTGAGGTCATAAGAACGGACCTTTTAAGGTAACTGTCTCCTCGGATCACCCGATGTCAGGTATCCCAACGTTTCTCAACCAACCTGTACTGACTTCACTAACTCGTACTAAACGGTCATCTTTTACGTAGAGATACTTTAATGAAATCTACATAAGAACCTCTTCTACTCCCTGTTCGAAACACCAAACACAAAAAATAGGATTTTCATTTCCGATACTTCGTTCTGATGTCGATGGTTTTACGGTTTAACGAAATTAGAAGTATAAGCACAAAGAGTGTATTGTAAAGGTGGTATTCCCATCGTATCGGAAGAGTTGACTTACTTTGGTTCATTTGGTTTAATAAAACTACGTATTAGGGGACCTCCTCCCTTGTCGTTGGGTGAGGTCATAACAACGGTATTTTTAGGGTACCTGTCCCCTACGATCACCCAATGTCAGGTATTGCCAACGGTTCTCAACCTGTATGACTTCGTTGACTCGTGCGTGTATATGGGTCCCATGATACGGTTTTAAAATCAGTTCACGGGTTGAGGATTTGGACAGGAGTCAAGAGTCTTTCCGTCTATCATACTCGAGTAGACACCTTTTTTTTTTTATAGTTTTACTGGAGGTTAAATTAATCATAAACCCTTCGTGAAGGATACGGTCTGCTACGTGATTAGTGAACCGTATACTTTTATTTATTCTGGACCAAGAAAGGGTATTTGTCAAAATTAGATCGACGTGTATGCATATAGTTGTTTTCTGTATATGTTTATATATACTCACTTCAGTGAGTCAGCTCAGGCTGAGAAACACTGGGGCACCTACCATCGGATGGTCCGAGGAGACAGGTATCCTAAAAGGTCCGTTCTCATGACCTCACCCAACGGTAAAGGAAGAGGTCCTCTAGAAGGGTTGGGTCCCTAACTTGGGTCCAGAGGGTGTAACATCCGTCTACGAAATGGTAGACTCGGTGGTCCCTTCTCGGGTGTATAGTTGTTTTTTAATATTATGTAAAATCATTCACATTGTCTATGGGTGACTCATAATACTCTCGTGTCCACTTCCTATATATTATAACATCAACATAGGACCACCAGGTTCAGGTTCGTATCGGGTACTCATATTATATAATTCCGAAAAGTCGAAACCAACTCAAACTAATCAACTGATGTAATTTTATTTCTTTTTCAACAAGAGTTAAAGGAGGGTTGTTTTTAGTCGGTTCGACTCATTATCTACAAGGAAAATCTACTTTGTATGTAAGAACTCAAATAGTGACGGGAGTAACAAAGGATGCTAGTACGTGTCTGAAGGAAGTGAATGAATTAGTTAGACCGAGTATATCACACAACTCAAACTGTATACTTCCCAACTATTTCTTCATATCCCAAAGAAGGGTCTTCCTACCTATCCACACTTTTTCCACTTTTACTCCTCCTTTTTATAGAATTTTTTTTATAAATGGGTGTATAAATAGTAAACCTAACGAGAAATGGAAAGAGACGTCTAGGTTTAAGGGTAGACCATAGTAAAGGAAGACGAGTTTCTTTTTCCCGTACAAAATTGTAAAGAATATCACTTTCAGAGAATGGAAAATAACTGGACTTTTCCAAAAATAAAACGGAAGTAAATTTTTTTTTCAGAAACGACCCATATCTTAAGATCCAACCGTCAAATAAGAAGGTCGTGAATTTTTTTATTGTCAGGTAACGGAATTCCGGACGTACCAAATACTACTCTTCAGACGATACCAATAATAAAAATAAGGAGAGATGTATTGTACAGAAAAAGGGTCGATCAACGATAAATCTAAAAGAGAAGTCGTAACCAAAGTCTTTAAATTAATACTACACGAACTCACACCGAAAGAAATACGAGGAAGACAAACCTCAAACAACTCCAAGAACTTAGACACCCAAATATAAAAAGTATTTTAAACCTATTAATAGTCGGTAGTGAAGAAAAAATTTGAAAATTTAAAAGATAACCTTAACAACAAGTCAGTGGTTTAGCACAGACTGAGAAACGATGGGGTACTTGACGTCGTGTGGTCCGAGGAGACAAGAGGCGAGAGAGAGTCACAAAAGAGTCTAAGGACAGGTAACTCAGCTACTACGCTAGATTGGTAGAGTGGGAGATCAACTAATTGTTACAACAGAATCACAGTCTACACGTCGTTTCACTAAGTCAATGTGTACCTGTACATAGGTAAGAAATAGTTTAAGTCGGTGACAAAGGAGTATATTACAAAGGGAATGGGGTTGACGGAGGTTCATCATTCGACACCGTTAACAGCCCAAGTTGAATCAAAAGAGGAAACATTTTGTTCTGGAAAAATTGGTCAAGAATTGGTAAAAGTTCCGTTTCAAAAGTATTGACTCAAATCGTCTCCACCTCCTGTCAAGTCCGACTTGAGAAATTTCTTATATCTGATAATTGTTTAACACAAATAACTAGTGGATGGTGTACGGTTCTAAATGCGAGTCTCAAAATTTATATAATAGAAATTAGGAACGTTGTTAGGGTAGAGTGTCTACTCTTTTTTTCTTTTTATTTTCTCCAATTATCGAACAGCTTATAATATATGGACTTTGACCACCTCTCTTAGACTTGGGTTCAGACCTATTGATGTAAAACGTCCTGGTTTCCAGAAACTTCAAAACGGAAATTTCGAGGAACCCACTAAGATTACACGTAGGCCCCGGTTCTCGGTAGATAGTCGTTTCAATTTTCGTCCAAACTCTATAGGTGGAATTATTGTTCATGGCGGAAGGTAATGCAGAGAGGAGGAGACAATTGTGGTTAAGTCTGGGTGACACTAACATGAACATGATATGGGTTTGGACATTCCCCTATCCTCCGTCCGTCTTCTCGTTTCGAAATCAAAACCCTTCTCCTACGTAAGTTCACCGTTGGAGAAGTACCTAGGAGTATCAGGTCATTTACCAGTTAACGTCATATATCAGAAGAACCACGAAAAACTTTGTTGTGTCTAACTGACTTTTATATGATAACTAATTACAACCTCATTTAGCTGAAGTATAAAATACGTTAAATTAAAACCTCGTATAACTACCGTATTCCGTTCTAAAAATGATATAAGCATCGTTTGTTGACTTTAGAAGAATCCTTCCTTGGATTCTTTGGAAGAATCCAAGATCCTTGGTACGATTCGTGAAGTGAACATAATGGAACCAATTAAGAGTGTTATTAGAGTACTCCATCCGTGCCACTAATAAGGGTGAAATGTCCTTTGACTCCGAGTATCAATTTGTCACCTAATGAGTCTTTATTCCGGTTCGTGAGACCGAGGTATCCCTGTATAGAGTCTGGACATAGTCCGACGAAGAAAGGAGTGTTACCACTGGTCACCCTCTCCAAGGAATAAAGAAAAATTCGACATTTATCACTATAATCCTGTTAGTTTTCACATATTTTTTTTATGAAAGGATGACAGGAAAATTTTACCCCTGATCTTGTCTTTTCCTTTGAGAACTATGGGACTCGGGTTTGAGAATGTAAGAAGGCAGATAACATCCATTTTGGAGTAAAACCCGTGTACCCAGTGGCGAGTTTTCGTTACACACGGAAATAGAAAAACTAGACACACACCAGAACCATCACATACACACAATACCCGGCACGGTGTTTAGACCGAGAGGGAAGTAACCGTTCCTAAAATGGCGTGTCTGGTGCAATTGTTTCTTTTGAACTTTGTTTCTCCGTGAAAGTGATCGTCGTAACACAAGAGTCGATTTACCCGCTGTACTACGTAGTGGGTAACTATTCCTTTGATGATATTTTGTAACAGAAAGTCATACCCTTAGTGGTCGTAGATGGAGTCTCTACTCACGAATTTTCTAGATCCCTCCGTCCTTCGACTATTCGTGTTCACACACAGGTATACTTCAAGAAGTTATGCTTCGTTTTACAAAAGACATTTCGTCAAAATAGACTCTGTGAGAACTAATAGGTCGTCCCATGGCCGAAGACACTTGAAGGGGTTTCTTGTTTATCCGCAAAAAGGTGGTCGTACACTTTACTGAAAGGTATGAAGATCTTCTTTTTTTTATCCCCTTCCTCGACGAAAGGATGATTAGTTAGTATCGAAAAAAAGGGGGGTCGTACTAACCATCACTTTTGTAATTCGTATTCTTTTTACTTATCTACTGTGAGAACAAATTAAATCTATATCAAGTTGAAGGGAGTTTGTTTGTCTTGAGAAACTAGTTCGAATAAAGTTTTTGACCTTTTTAGGTGTATAATAAGTTGTACATGGGGTCGAGGTAGACCTCCTCGATTGCTTTGGTCGTCTTTCTCTTGGGTCTAGGTCGTATTATGGTTTAGTCTATAATTGGTTCTTATCATCCACTAGTCGGATTACAAAGAGAGTAAAAAAATAAATTCCTCCGAAGTTGGGTCACATTTCTAAGAAATCAGAGAGTTTGGGGCTTTCATCAAGGACGAGACAGGCTCGTATAAGTCACAGTCCTAATATCTTCCCCAAAGGGGTAACCCGTCCTCTCACCTGAGTCACTACGGTCTATGACTTGTCGTACACGGCTTAAACGATTACTATTCTGGGTAGGTTCCTGTCTCCCTTCGGACCTTTCTCTCGACGACTGTGCAGAGGGACACCGGTGACCTCTATCCGATCAAGGAAGACTTCGCTCTTATGGGACGTCGGGGTCCCGTGGACGGTCACTGGTACGCGATGTACCTTCTCGACCGCCCCTACCCCAAATTTGAGGGGGGCTCTGACATGACGTCGAAGAAAAGAACGAGAGACACCAGACGACCGTTTCTGGTTCAAGGACCTGAGGTGACTACGTTGTTGGAGAGGTCATTGTGTTTGAAATTCAGGACCAAAGGGTGAGTTATTGACCCTCCAGAAAAGACCCAGAGATAAGATACCTCAGACTCCGTTTCGTCACAGGCGGGGGTCCTCTTGTGACTACGACGTCCGGGGTCTCTTCTACAGAGGTGTCTACGATCCGTCCTAGGATGGACGGACGTGGTGAAATTGTCGTCCCTAAAGGTACCGTGACACAGGGTGAAGGATGACCTCTAGTCCCGAAGGGACCACCGAGTCACCATTTCTTAGACAGACGATTACGTCCTCTACACCCAAACTAGGGACCATACCCTTCTAGGGGACCTCTTCCTTTACCTTTGGGTGAGGTCATAAGAAAGGACCTCTTAAGGTACCCGTCTCCTCGGACCACCCGATGTCAGGTACCTCAGTGTTTCTCAGTCGAGGTTGAAAAGCTTACTCATACTCGTATTGACCTCTAGACTCTTCTGACGGTAGTCCTAGTTTAGTTAAGTCTAAAGGGTCAAATTTTAAACGGTTGGGGAATTATGTCAGTACGTTTATAAAAGAAAACCGGACTTCAAAAATATTTGAGTTTTAGTAATGATTTTCGGATTATTCACGAGATAAGGAGATTTGACCTTCGAACTCAAAATGTAAAGTAAGATAATACTTACGTCCGAGAGGTTTAGGATGGACTAGAGAGTGATACTAGACGTCTCTCGAATCCTGAAACGACGGCGGTCTCGTGCCGACCGTCGACGTTCGTCTTCTCCTGTGTTAAATAAGAGGAAAGGGACACGTCTGTTGTGCGTCCTGACGTTCCTTTTCGTCATGCACAGGTTCGGCTACTACTCTCGAAAGGACACGCAAAGTAGTTTTGACTTCGGTTCAGGTTTCCCAACACAGTTCCTTTAGTGAAATCTGTCACGGGAAAGTTGTAGATTTACGGACACGAAAATTTTGTGACTTATCTTAACTACTAAAAAAGGGGGACTTCGATAAACAAGATTCAAGTATTCCTTGTGGTCTTTTTGGTAGAGAAACGAGAACAAACATTCTCCGCAACCTACGTTTCCTTTCCGTCCTTAGTCATCCCCCCTGCGTGACGATCGTCTGGTTTAACTCTGTCGTGCTTTCATTTATACAATACGATGAGAAATAAAGACCGACAGTCACCATCGTTGACCTTTATTGTTTTTATTTTATTTATGTCAACCACCACCACTCTCACCGACTCCCGCCTCACACCTTCCTTAAGAGAAAGTCTATGAAAAGCTAACGACTTGTCTTTGACGAGTCTTGTGACGAAGACGGACAGGACCGGGGGAGGAGAGAATATGTCCGTCCTCTCGCTCTACCAATTCCCTTTTCGGTGAAGTCCGAAGTCTCTCTGGACTCAAGCTCCGAGCCGAGACGATAGTCTCGATAAGTATCAACACGAATTTTGGAACCTGTCATTATTTTTACAATTATGTTTTGTAAAGCCCTCCGAAGGGGCACCGAGTCACCATTTCTCAGGTGGACAGTTACCTCCTCCGTGTCCAAGCTAGGGACCAGGTCCTTCTAGGATGTGCGTCTCCTCGTTGACCCGGGTACACGGTACTCATAACTAGGAGACGAGATCTAGGGTCCTTGGCGTTGATGACTCGGGAACGTGACGTTGATGACTTCCGACTCGTTGGGTCTCGGACACGACGTTTGTTCTCTTCGGCGACTTTTCTCTTCGAGAGCGTGGTGTTCTTTCTCATCGGGGACGAGAGGTGTTGATCTCTTTTCGGACGTGTCGTTACTTCTGTATTTTAAGAATTTTTTTATTTGGAAATCCCTTAAGAGACCACCAGGTCACCAATCCTGAGGTGTAAGGGTGAAGTCCCCAGGGTCCAAACTAGCGATCAGCCCCTTAATTCTAGGGTACACGACGTGTCACGACGGTTTTTTACTTATTTTATTCTAATTTTTTATTAAATTTTGCAAAAATTTTTACATCTGGTATTTGAAGATGTACCTACCACAATCAATTTACTCTATAACAAATATGATTAGTGGCCGGACTTCGGGGACCACCGAGTCTGCCATATCTTAGACGGACGTCACGTCCTCAGGACCCAAACTGGGGACCCAACCCTTCTAGGGGACTTCCTTTCGTACCGTTGGGTGAGGTCATAAGAACGGACCACTTAGGGGTACCTGACTCCTCGGACCGTCCGATGTCAGGTACCCCAGCGTTTCTACACCTGTACTGACTCGTTGATTCGTGTGTCCAGTTGGTGTCCGGATCCCATATCATTCGTTAGTTTTTACGGTCAAGAATAAAAAACGAAAAGAAAAGAAGAGGAAAATCGGGGCTCGGTTCTTCCACCCTGGTTGTCTCTCCCGAACTTCTTTAGTACACCCAAAGATCTTTTCTTTGAGAGGTAGGTCCCTCAGGACACAGATATATGATAACACGATGTAATTGGTCATGAGTGTCCGTATTATTACTCCAGTAACCCATGTTGCTTGTACACCCCATAATGTGTTTTGGGTAGGAAGATGTTTTGGACGAACGAAGGTTTGGACAAGTAAGAGAGGACTCGCCCAAATTCTAATGATCGTTATATAGGTAACGTTTGGGAAAATCAACTGTCCAAGACGACGACACAGAAATCCCAAAACAGAGACGTTCTTATGTTCTGAGAAAATAAAGTCGACGTTCCCACAAACCCATCGTCGGTCTCAGACATTATAAACCCCAGAAATTCGGAAATACGTAGACAACAAACCTGTAGTGTTGACTGACGTAACTGAACCAACTTTAATGTTGAGTTAAATGTGGGATATAAAAGGGAAATGAATAAGGTGTAGTATGACCAGAGCTCTAAATTGTCATAAAAGAACGGAAAGACCGGAAGAGAGTTCTGAAATAAATTAAAGATGTTCGGTATATTGCCCCAGGAGCCGTCGGTTTTTATTCAGAAGTCGACCTGTGACATTGGTCCAAGAAAAGGAACCGTTCTTCGAGATCGTCGGAGGAGAAGACAGGACGTCCATTTCTTTCTGTCGAGGTAAAAATCTCACTCCGTTTCCACTCGAGTTGTC
Source organism: Capra ibex (assembly GCA_006410555.1). Classification (NCBI taxonomy): domain Eukaryota; kingdom Metazoa; phylum Chordata; class Mammalia; order Artiodactyla; family Bovidae; genus Capra; species Capra ibex. Next base: position 35,834,007 of record SJYO01018757.1, on the reverse strand, counting down.
CACTTTCTTTCAGATGTAGGTAGTTTCACCCTTCCCGTCAGGGACGTTCTCTTTTGAGATGAGGACATCCTTGAACTAAGGAATCCTTCGTTAATTCCGGTTCCGTTAACCGTAGCTCACATCAAGGACTACGAGTGAAACAGTGAACTAAATTCCGTTCGGACAAACCCTGAGTCAAAAGTGTAGACATCTTATTATAAGAGACCGTAGGAATGGTGTCTCGAATTTCGTCAAATGGTATACAATACAGAAATGAAGAGGACATCAGTCCGTGTCTTTGAGACGAAGTCCTGGACTCTCCTTTGTCTCCTCGCTTTTGGACGCCCCTAGACGGGTGTACCGCTACCTCGACCCTATCCTTAAGTGTAACAAACAGAATTACGAATTCACGATAACAAAGGTCTTTACTGAAACGGTGTTTTACCTTAAGAATTGTATCTTTATTTAGTGGGACGAACTTTCAGTGAACTTAACTCCTAAATTTATTTGAACCCCCTAAACTTTTGAGTTAGATTATCTTTTGAGATTGCGAGTCGGTCCCCCTTTTTTTTTTTTTCCAGGTTGTCTCAAAGTGTGACATCTTTATAAAGTTATGAACCCAGATGGTGGAACTTTGTGGCTGATGAATTAGGAGTGTTAATGGAACACTTTATGTAATAATCAGTAATAATCAAGGTAAAATGTCGACCTCCTTGATTCCTTCTCACAAGTTTACCGAAGAGACCCCGGAGTCTCCTTCAGTCAGGACAGGTCCTCTATAAGAACATAAGCGAGAAATAGAGAGAAAGAACAGGAGTGCGTTTATCTCTTTTGTCCGACAGACCTCTTCAGGAGTGTCGACTTTAACAAGGAAGTTTGATCTCCGTGTAAGTGTAGTGTGGTCGAAAACCCAATGTCATCGTCGATATCCTAAAGTGTTTATCTTTTTTCTTTATTTGTATTCGAGGTATAACCCTTTCGTAGGAACTTCGACAAGGAAATTAACCTCAGTGACCCGACGGTTTATGTCGGTCCTTAAACCCCCATAGGAGTCAGTAAGCGTTTGATTCTGTGAGAGAATAAGCACTTAATTGATACATAAACAATTAAGATAATTTTCGTCTATTGAAGAATGCACAAAGAATTGTGTTTTATAACGGTCTCAAGGGTAGTCAAAAATTCTACACCCCATAAACACACACCGCCACTTCTCACACACACACATACACACTCGTAATTGATGTACAGTTCTTTTCACGGATGAACAACCTTTTATCTTTATTTTTATAAGGGATTCCTTAAATTTAAATCCATTCCTTTGTTTTGTGTTATTTCATCCGAGACCATTTTGGACTTCAAATTTATGGGCAATAAAAAGTAAAACGACTTGGGGTGTAAAGTTGAAAAACTTAGGGTTCTTTTGATAAAAGTTCTTCACGGATTATTACTGGGAGATACAGTAAGAAAGTGTAAACTTTTAATTAAAAAATTAGAAGGTCAGTTACAAGTCGAAATCTTGAAGGATGTCCCGATAAGTAACATGAACTCGAGAGGATATTTCACTACTATAATTTTACGTTTATATTTACCGAAACAAATGTAAACATAAGGTAATAAAATCCAATGTTAAATCCCCGAAAGTTACACGGTCCGTGATACGGCACGTAACTTGTATTTCCTTAGGTTGTGTTCGATCTGAACTCGCATGTCAGTCTGTCTCCATCTATTTGGCGACTAGTGTCGATATCACTCCACCTACAACCAACTGTTGTGTGTTATATGCTGGTCGCGGACCTCTAGTCGATGGTGTACCCCGCGTAACCCCGTACGACCCCCTTCCCTCCGAAATACCTCCTTCACTACACACTCGCCGTTCGGGAGATCTCCTCCTACTCCTGAAAAGGTCCGTTTTCCTCTTCGTATGCGTTCCCGCTTCACCGTACTAAACCCTCAGAGGACCCCCAGATGACTAGTTCCCTTTTGGAGGACTCTTCCACCTCTTCACCCCGTCGTAACATCCCCCGAAACGTGTCGCTCGACAGTCTGTGGGCTGACGAAGTCGATTGCTGTAGACGACGGCTGTAGGAGAGGAGGGGCGGCTTGGAGTGACGAACGTCAGAGGGTCTGTGAGGACAGAGGGGAATAAAAGGACAGTTTATTATATCCACAGACGAAGATTTAAGAGTTCGTATACTACCTTCTGGACTCGTTGTGGTCACCCTTCTGGTCTATTTATCGTCATTCAACCCAGGGGTAAAAACAGTCAGAGTGTCGTTTGTCGAAGGAGTGTGTTGGTAAATATCAAATTTAGGGTTTCGGACCAACGAATTACCCATATTCAGTATAAAAGTTATTGAGAAGGAGACAACAGATGGTAAACCGATAAAAGTGACAAACGAGTGTAAATACGGGTGTTACCCAACACACCAAGGTGAGAAAGTCAATGACAATGAAGAAAAAAAGAGGTAATCACTTAAATATTCTAGGATTGTCGTATCGAAGTTTTACATAATACATTTTTCGTTATTCTGATCTCCCTCTTTGACTGTTTGTAGGTTAGTATCATCTTCTGTGATTGTGTAAGGAAATCCTGATTATTAATTACCCAATTATTCTGATTTTTACAATACTGTTCATTGTTTAGATTGTATTTTGAGACTGGAAGTATGTTTCTTACAAGTCATAGACTGGGTTTTCTTACGGAGTTGTTTATGAAAAAAAATTATTCTAGTAAATGAAAATTATACATACATAAATGAACGAATACAACCGGTATGACCCAGAGTCAACACCGTGTGTCGTAGAAATCGACGCCGAACATTTGAGAATCGACACCGTACACCCTAGATCAAGGGACTGGTCCTCGACTTGGGTCCGGGGGACGTAACCCTCACGTCTCAGGTGGTGACCTGGCGGTCCTTCAGGGAGTTGTTTAAGACTCTGTTAATATAATATGTTTATTAAAAGTACCTGGTGTTACGTTATTTTATTCTTTAGTTAGGTTTTTTTGACCGGTTTGGAAGATAAAACAGAGGAGTATCATGACTTCTAAATAAAATATTTATGAATATATTGTGATATACTGTAGTCGAAGACAATGAAGAATCCGACTATTTCAAGGTTACCTCGTGGCGTTATTTTAATCTTTTATTAGATACCTGAAAGACAAAAACCAAACTGAATAAAGTGTCTTTTAGTTCTGTGAACAAAATAAAAATACTTTTTTATTATTGTGACAGTTTTACAAGAAAAACTACTTGTTATGAAAATCGATCAGAGGTTTTAACAACCTGTTGATATTAGGACGACTTAAAGAACTCGTGATCCTGTTCAGGGATATCGTTCGTATCGTAAAACTCAAATAATCGTTCCCTCTCGTGACAGATTTCTATTAATACAACACTGATTTCTGGATAGAATCCGATTTTAGACATTTATTTATTCTCAGTATTCATAGAAACAAACTTCAAAACACCACTTTATTAGTAACCTTTGAATACATCGATACCGAACTAACTATGGACAGAATTTTTATAAAAATTTTCCGATCCGTAAACGATCTATTATGTTTCATGTGGAATTTTTAAGGTATAACCGATTCCAATATATATAAGTAAGTCGTTTACAAACGACTCAACAAAGTCAACATGTCTGTGACAGTCGATATGTGCGAACTGTTCAGTGAAAAATTTTTTCATTACCAAAATTAATAAGTTCGTCTTGAATGTCACTGATGGTACCCGTTCCTGTTTTAGTATTATAATATAATGATACATGACTCGAAAGGACCATCGAGTCGACCATTTCTTAGACGGACGTTACGTCCTCTGGGGTCAAACTAAGGACCCAACCCTTCAAGGGGACCTCTTCCCTATCCGATGGGTGAGGTCAAAACAACTCGAAGAGACCACCGAGTCTGTCATTTCTAGGTGGACGTTACACCCTCTGGACCCAAGTTACGGACCCAATCTTTCTAAGGGACCTCCTTCCCGTACCATTGGGTGAGGTCATAAGGACGGACCTCTTCGCGTCGTGCACATGACTCGTTAATGATTCACAGTCCGTGATATGATTCACAAGTTACCTTTATGGCGCAAATTAGGACAACCATTGGGAAACCCCATTCTAATACTAGTGGAGAAAGTATCCCTCTTTAGACTCCCTCTCTAGTTCTTTTAGACAGTTGCAAATAATCTCGACTGTTGTGTGTCTCGGTTCAAAACTTGGGCCCTTACAGATTTAAGTTTGTGACCAGAGAATTGGTGGTAGAGGGGTAACGGAATCCATTATTTGTACGATTGGCCTCTCGATGAATCTCGATGAATCTCGATGAGTAGGGACAAACCATTATACCATTGTATAGTCAAATGTCAAACAAAAATGTATACAATCTTAAACATTAGATTGTTGTTGTAAACTTCATCCGTCATAATTAATGAGAAAAATTCCCGACTCATGTGACTCCGAGTTTATTAATTCCCTGAATGGATTTCAGTAAATTGGTGATTTTCCTTCTTTCTTCTGACTTTTCGTCCAGAAGGAAAACCAAAATTTAGGATAATACGAGACGATATTATCCGTCTCTCTCTTCACTACCTTTAAAACGAGATATGTTTCTATACACAAGTTGTCTACTCCATAATAATATAGAGAAACGTGACAATTTTACTAGTGAACTTACTTTTGAGTAGTTAAAAATAAAAAAATGTTTTTGAATCATCGTTAACTTTGACAACGACACACACACAGCGATTAAACACAGGGTGGGAAACACCGAGGCACCTGACATCGGGCGGTCTGAGGAAACGGGTACCTTAAAAGGTCCGTTCTTATGACCTCACTCCACGGTAAAGGATGAGGTCCCCCTAGAAGAACTGGGTCCTTAGGTTTGACTATAGAGGTTACAGAGGACGTGACCGTCCGTCTAAGAAATGATGTCACGGTGGAACATAGAGTAACACGACGATTTTACTAGTAAACTTAATTTTGTGTAGTTAAAAAAAAAAAAAAATGTCTTTGAACCATTCAACTTTGAAAATTGTTCGGATTATTATTTCCGGTTTTCCTAGTTCATGAATAGTTAAGATTACTTTTCAATTCGAAAGTGACTAATATGCCACCTGAAAAGAATCAAATAGATTATTGGAAAACTTCTGATCTCTGAAGAAATTTAATATCTGTTACTAAAATTTAGAAGAAGTAACGTCCGTTTTTTCGTTGTGGTTGTTTTCTCCTCCTAGAGATAGATGGACAAAATTAGTCTTTCACACACCCCCACCCCCCACCCCCCCCTAAAGAAGATTTTACTTAACGATTACTTTTGAGGTTTGTCTATTACTCGGTCTTCTGGAAATCAATCAAGAATTTTTCAACTTTAAAAATGTGAATTTTACCTCTTCTTTCTCATTTTTAAATCAGGAGGTTTCCTACGAATCTCCTATTATAGTAAGTTTTTCAGTCACGGTTGTTGTTAAATATGTGTCGTACTTCTCGTTGTTTAAGACGAAGACACCAAACATAGACCTCTCGTTTTGTTCAGTTTTCCTTTTTAAGGTTTCTTCCAAGTTTAAATAAGAGGTTGGAGTCTCGGATCAAGTCCAAACGGACACACCAAAATAACGAGTCAAGTGTGTGTGTTTAATCGTGACCTCTAGGATTTTCGGTCGAATCTTTTTTTCCTTTTCTTTCTTTTAGAAACCGAAGACCACGACTACTTTCTTTCGTGAGAAAGAGTTTTGACACTAATAAACCAAGGAGTGTCAAGGTGTACACACTTTTCTCTCTCCCCTCAAAGAAATTTTCTTGAAGGAAGCTGGTGTAGAATTTCACAACGAGAAAGGAGTCACTACCCGTTAGTCCCCGAAGATTTTCGTTTCTTTGTATTACCATAGAAAGTTTAATCAGTTATCCCTCGGATCACAGTTTAATACATATATTGGTCTTATGACACTCCAACGAAAGACATCAATGGAAAAGTGTCCCCTTTTTTATTATGTTATTAATGTTAAGTTTAGTGACCTTAAACTCAGTGGAAACGATGTTATTTTAGAGTAACTTTTTTTTAGAACGATGTTGTAAGGGAGTTCTTATTTAAAAATATCAATGTCGGTCTATTTTATACTAAACGAACATTCTACTTTCGATGATGATACGGGATGGTGGACGTAATGCACAATGACACTCGAATAGAACTTCAAGATAACTTTATTTATAGTCTTATTCTAAGTAACAGATTGGTTTCTTTTGTAATTGTTTAGATTGTCAAACTTTTTCCGATACTCTTTACATTCAATGTTTTGCCTCTTCCGCTACCGTGGGGTGAGGTCATGAGAACGGACCCTTTAGGGTACCTGCCCCCTCGGACCATCCGACGTCAGGTACCCCAGCGTTTGGCAGTCCGTACTGACTCGCTGAAGTGAAACTGAAAAGTGAAAGTACGTAACCTCTTCCTTTACCGTTGGGTGAGGTCACAAGAACGGACCTCTTAGGGTCCCTGTCCCCTCGGACCACCCGACGGTAGATACCCCAGTGTGTCTCAGCCTGTGCTGACTTCACTGAATCGTCGTCGAATCGTCGTTCAATGTTTTACACATAAAACGATTTCAGTAAATTGTGTGACTAATCCCTTCCCACACGTTTAACGGATCTTCAGATCCTCAAGTCACAAGACACAAGTCGAGACTCTACCCGTCTCGGAAAGACAAGACCGTATTCGGACACCAGTGAACACTTGTGTGGTTCACATAATCACAAACTTGAAATAGATTATGGAAAGTTGTGAAGTCCACGGTGACGGTTAGTTCGATCAACAATTTTTATGAATAACTGAGAAAAGAGTCAGTTGAACCATTTCTAGAAAACAACAACAACAAAACCGAACCCATTAAAACGTAAAAGACTGTAGGCACCACAACGGACTCAAACTCTATCTTTTAAAATCTTGAGTAAACAAATGAGGAATTTTCTCAAAAAGTCAAGAATGACAAAATAGAATCGGAGGAAAATGTAAAACATCTACTTTTAAAAGGAGAACTGAATTGTAACAGTTTACTACCTTGAAGACAATATTATATATACTCCTAAAACTTCGACAGAGGATTTAAAATTTCATACTAAATGTAGGGATTCTTACATGTAAGATTTACAAAAAAATTTTTAATTTTTTGAGTTTTTTTTTTGTGTTGTTGACGTTCTACGTGGTTATACGGGTAAACTTCAGCAAACTTATTTAGGTGAAAAATCTACTAATTTTATGGTTTAGTTCAGGGAGACCGACTTGGAACATACTGGTGGATGAGACCCATCTACATTACTTGAACTCCATAACCCCATGCTGTAGACCGTTCCTGAACACTTAATGTTAAAAGAAAATGTTGACTTTTGGTATAGGACCAGTCCAGAGTCACCCCAAATTACGAACACAGTCTCGTGCGTTCCAAACAAAACTAGACAATACCCCATTGTGTGCATCGAAAGTCAAGTGTGATTATTGTAGAGACACAGACCATGTGTGGCTAGGTCTCCGATGATTAATTTCCGACCTTAATTGGTTCGTGTCAAAGTGATGTTTTGTACACTTTGAATAATTTTGAATTTTCACTGACGACTAAGAGTTATGTCCGTCTTGATTTCTTACACCCCCAGAACACTCCAATGAAGTCGTTCTTAAAATTTCGTGTAAGTTCTACGAAACCCAGACGCATAAGTCGTGTGTTACACAATTGTGTTATCTTTTTACACGATTTGTAACTTTAATGACTTTGGTTCCGTACTTTTCCTAAGTCGTCCCTTTGTCTGGCAAAGGGAGTGGTCCCACTTGGGGATGAGACTCAGAAACCAGATTGTTTGTTAAGATATACGTCAACAACCTTATTAATGGAATGGTAAAAGAGTAGTTTCTTGACAAACGACTAAACCTTTACTTTCCCCCTCCTCCTTGGTCTCCTACTACTGTCTCTCCTTCGCTCATCGATTCGATGTATTTAGTCATAATTTCTGTCGTCGGAATAAAACAGTTTATACCCATTATATGTATATCTTTTCACGTATAAAGTACTCACATGTGAAAGACTCAAAAGTGTGTGACCTAAATAGGTGTATCGTTCATGAGTCTAGTTCTTTAGCTGGTAAGAGTCGTGGGAATGTCTCACAAAATTTGACTCGTTACGTGGAAGTGGGTGTCACCGTGAATCCAGAAAGAGAAATAGTACTAACTTTCTTATCACTTAAGGACTTAGACCTTTCGTTATCCCTTACTGTCATCGGTCGCGACTCAAGGGAGACGGACACCAAAATTGTCCCGAGGACCCAGGGTGGTACTCTACGTACTATGATTAACGAGTTCGACCTAGGTTCCTTCCGTACCTTCTCCTCCCTCTGTGAAGTCAATTTCGAGAAAGAAATACGTACGTGCGCACGAGTCAATGAGTGAGTACAGGCTAAGAGACACCGGGGGACCTGACATCGGACGGTCCAAAGAGACAGGTACCCTAAGAAGTCCGTTCTTATGACCTCACCCAACGGTAAGGGAAGAGGTCCCCTAGAAGGGTTGGGTCCTTAGTTTGGCCACAGTGGACGTAACCGACCGCCTAAGAAGTGATGAGTCGGTAGACCCCTCGTGCAAAAGAATACTTCGTGAGAGTCTTGACTCCAAATATTTTCGACACTTTCGCGACACCAAATCCTCGACTCCAGGGTCTAAGACTTTAGTCTCTATGGTAGAGTCGAATGAACTTCTTTCTGGGTCAGGTTCAATAAATTAGAGAGATTTGGAGTCCCCAGACTAGTTATTTTGTTTTTACATGAATAGCGTGACTCAAAAAACAAAAAAAATGGAAAACCGACGTGAGGCTCCGTTCACCCTAGAATCAATAGACTGGTCCCTACCTTGGACGTGGGGGACGTAATCTTCGTGCCTCAGAATTGGTGACCCGGCGGTCCCTTCAGGGTGAGACTCAATAACTCTCCTAGTTAACTCTTAGAGATGTCAACGTACACCTGTCAGGACTTACGTTTCTTCATTAGTTTTCTACTGTAAGTAGTAAGAATAATAATGTTACGGACTTTTTAGCTAGATAGGTAACCTCTTCTCTGGAGGACTGAAAGGGGAGACAACCCATAGTCAAGTGGGAGACGTACACCGAAAACAATAGAGAGTCGGACAATCTTGGTTTAAGTTCTGATTTCTCACTCACTGGGGATAACCATTTTCTTGGTCACATAAAGTAAGGTAGGAAAGGACAGACCTGAACGATTTAGAAATTTGTTTATGGAGAATATGACCCAAAAGTTTAAGACCATACGTATTTGCAGTGACCTAAAGACCCCGTAGTATGGATTTATAAGAGAAAGTCACCTAGACCCGTCCCGGGTCCTTAGACGTACAATTAGTCATAGGTCCGTTAAGACTGTATCCACCAGAGACCCGGTGGGAAAGTCTTTGTGTCGGGGAGACTCAGAGTCCTGGGGTTTCTAATATTTCTCGTAGACAACTTCGTCTCCTTGAAAGTGACTAAGATAAAAGATGCGACTCATCTGTCATAGGTGTCAACTGTGAGAGGTTTGTAATTTCCTTAAAAGGTTCCTTATTTTTCTTTTAGAGGTTCATACACCCAAAGACCGAAAGTAAAGTCTATCTAGTAAACGTATAGTAATTTTCAAGATTCGTCTTTACCCTACGATTACGTTAAACAACTCAGTTTAGTTATCTTGAAAATTTTAAGTACCTTCGTTTTTATTCTAAGGACGATTATATATTTACATTGTAAAAAGAGTAATTCAAAAAAAAAATAAGAACTCGTATAAAGAACCGTAGACTGTCAGATAAAAAACCGTAGAAGTCAAGGAGAGGAAAAAAGATTTTTATTCACATAGCCGTGGTATCGAACTCTGTAAAAATAATTTTTAAAGTAAAAATGTATGTGTGAATCTCTACATATATACATACATGTATATATATATATATATATATATGTGTGTATGTAGCTCTGTTCGTGTCACGAAACAATTTACCTATTAAGAAGGATCGGAAGTGCAAAAGGAAGAAAAGGTGACAGTGGTAGTAGTAGTGGATTAGGTCACATACAATTTAGTACAGGTATAACCGAATTTTCTATACATATAAGGGAATTGATTCAAGTCAATGTCAAGAAAGTACTTTTGTTAAACTATAAGAATTCAGTCTAACGTCAGGTCTAATCTTTAAACCAAAAGAAATCAACGTAAGTTATTCGTGAATATATCTTGGATGGTGCACGGGTCAAGATAATCCGTCCAAACCAATAAAAGTGTTCAACTATCCCCTTACTTTGTGGGTAGTACCGTCTCATTCTCAACCTTATTCCTGTTCAATGGTGAAAAGAGGTGGTTTCTTCGGGACCTCGTGACTAGGAAGCTGGGGGTTTTGTAAACTGAAACGAAAATACCTAGTCTAGTAAAAGTAAAGGGAAGGAGGTGTGAGGTGGGGGTTTAAGGACGGGTCTCTCGTGTCAACAACCTTTCGGAAGGGAGTATGTCGCGATCAGATGGGTTGGGACCGGGTCCAACAGATTGTGACAGTTTAAACGGACGGAAAGATTCTCCTAGACTCGGTTAAGCAAAAATTATTTCGTGGACGACTACACTTTTTACTTTCTACACCCCGATCTACTTTTATATGGCTGCGGTCATGAACAGGAGTCCTCTTCGTTCCTAGTAAGTCTCATGAAAACACACACACACACAATAGGGTTAAAAGGTCTTAGTTCCATGATAAAAGTATTAACCTTTTTCATTGAATCTTTTCCTTATTCCTTTCACATAGAATTTGACCCGACAGGGTGGTAGTCTTTCATCGTACCTCTCGGTAACAATGACCACGATAATAGTCTATACGAGTAAACATAAAGTCTAAGTTTATGTATAAGTCAAGTTTTACATCAATGAAACTTTTTCCTGGGAGTTGTCGTAAGTGTTAACCGGAAAAAAAACCTACAGTTCTAAGGTCCGTACTCCTTCTAACTTCTACCAAAACGAAAGAAGAATAAGGGGAGTTCAAAAGATTTTATTCGTACTTACTGAAAGCATTAATCTTTGTATGGTTATTTACAATAATAAACCTTTCTGCTAAAATCTAAACGACTTCGGGTACCTATAAACGTACGTACGATTCAGCGAAGTCAGTACAGGTTGAGAAACGTTGAGATACCTAACCTCGAACGGTCCGAGGAGACGGGCACCCTAAGAGGTCCGTTCTTATGACCTCACCTAATGGTACGGGAGGAGGTCTCCTAGAAAGGTTGGGCCCTAGCTCGGGAGTAGGGAACTCAGAGGACGTAACGATTCACCCAAGAAATGGTGATCGCAGTGGACCACATAAATCCGAAACATAAAGATGTACCCCCCTTAAACGAATTGACGAAGGTCACACCACCTGTTAATGAATTTTATTATAAGTTACTTAAGTAAACGAAATCACTAAAATATTATTCTATAGAATATTTATAAGAATTAACAAGACGACACCCATACTTAACTTAGATCCTTTGAGGTATTAATTTGTTTTAAGTTAGAGGAAAGTTATACCGCAAAATTTATCCCTTCGTAGTCTAAATGTTACACCCTGAACACTTTTACAGAGTAATGGACCCTAATAGTATTAGGACCTTTACTGTTTAAAATTTTAAACATCTAAGTAAAATTCTGGTGTCTCTTCCGACTTTCTTCCTCGGATATAAATAACACTGGTCCACAAGGACCGGGAGATAGAAATTATCGGCTCTGGTGTAACGAGAGAGGGGTCTCGTGACAAGTCCTTCCGTATTTTCTATACTTGCAACTTCTCCCGGACCATTTGAGAAGTGGGATTGACGAGTTTCACATGGAGCAAGAACCCCATCTTGAATCGTCGAAGGTTGATTTCCACTCTTCACGACTCTAAAGACTTTTGTCTACAACGTCAGTCATTTGAGTCACATACAGATTTTCTAGGAGGGTGACCTGGTCTGTCCTCATATTCTTTAACTTAAGTAAGCTTGTTTGTTTATACTCTTCCGTTTGTCTGTGTTTTCTGTTTACCGCCTTAACCGATTAGGATGGGAGTCAGACTCACCTGAGTAGTACCTTTAGCAAAAATAAGAGTACAAAGGAGAATCTCCGTTATAAATTATAACTTTTTGTTCTAAATTCTGTAGATTATGAAATTTTATTATGGTTAGTCTCTTTCCTCTTTCTACGTGTGTAGACAGACCAAAGTAAATGTCCCAGGTACAAGCTTTCGGTTTTTTCCTCTAATATACAAAATTTGTGTTGGTTCCTACTAAAAGAAGTCACCTCGGAAGTGACTTTTCTTTCGAAAGGATAATAAAATAGGACCTTCGTTGAAAAAAAAAGTATTTCTAACTTGACTAGCAACTTTCATTAATAAAATTCGTAGTTTCGTTACTTTACAGGAGATCGCTTGTCGTGTACCCGTCTGGCAAGAGGTCGTGACTTTGGGTCTCTGGTGCCAACGGAACGTTCCCAGAGGTTATTGAACGTGTCAGGAAACTCGATCCATCCGGGAGAGACACCAAGCCAAACGTGTCTGATCATGAACTTACCGTCACCTTGTATCATCAATTCCCAACTGTAGTGACACCTCGGTCTATGAACCCGAGACTAGGGTCGAGGGGATAAATGAGAGAGTACTGGAACCCACCAAATAAAGTTAAGAAAGACGGAGACTAAGGGACAGACATCTATTCCTATTATTATAATGAGATAGTATTATTATAACATTCCATAGTTATTTCAATAAGGTGTCTTTCAAGAATCTCGTTACGGATCTTGTGTGATTTAACCTTCATAATTTGACATAAGGGTTTATGTCAGTCACACTTTGATGAGATATTGTCTCTTCACTTCTTCCCTCTTTCTTCTTAACGGTTTATCATAACAGTCGTAACAAAAACTTTTTAATCTTTAATATACGTTCACGAAAGTACCAAGACTCAATACGATGTCAACCCACAAAGAAAAGAGAATGTAGACCCACTTTCAGAGGTCCTTTATACTTCCCTCTGATGATATAATAGTAGATTTGAAACGGTATTTGTTTTTGGTCAGAGAGTGTTCTGACTCTAACTCAAAAATTGCTTTGCCGTCAGTGAACACTTTGTAAAAGTGGATATTTTCATTACCAGGTTTGGACAAGAGTCAAAGTGAATCTTGGGTAACACAATTCTTCACTTAGAGAACCCCCTCGTTTGTAGTTAACGTATGAACATCTTGTTCGTAAAAAATTAGTGTGTGTCGGTCACCTTTTACCATGTCTTCTTACTCCTTCAATAGATTGTTTGCCCTTCGTGTTACTGCTTAGGTTAAGTTGTCTAAAGAGTTTCCGGAAAGGTCGTCGAGAGTATCGTCGGTTTACTTCCCCTTCCATTGTCACCTAATAATGGAAAGTGAGTTGTGAAGAGGGAGACGGTTCTTAAAAAATTTACAGTGTCCTTATATTAAGTGTACGAAGTGTCTAACACTTGTTAAAAGAGATTTGGAGGTGGTATATACATAGGTCGTCGTGGGTTTGAGGTGTATTAGACTCGTACTGTCGTTTACCGGTCGTGTGGTTGTCAGGGTGGTAAGTTTGCGTGACCCCCAGACCGCCTCTCCCGAGGTCCCCCGAGAACGGGTGTCTCCTTCATTTGGGTTGCGTCGACCCCTACTCCGTGTCGCTCGTATTTTCGTTGAGACGGTTTTATAAACTTTTCGACCCTCGGTATTGTCTCTCTGAGGGTGACTCCGAGTAAAATAGTCGAAATGACCAACATCTATTCCTTACCATGAGAGTCCGTAGTGTCACGGGTCGTAAGTGTTCGATACTTGAGCGCTCTCAGTCCTGGTGGAGAAAAATTAGAATTTTGAGACCTACCGGTCTCAACTCAAACTGTGCCGAGGACTGTGTAGTCTTATTTCTTCTAGGGATTACACCGATGTTTATAAGTACTTCGTCGATAACATACAGTCCGGACCTTCGTAGTTCTTTCTGAAGTAACAGTCCCAAAATTCGACTCTAGACTTATCTTTCATACCTTATACTTACCTTTAAAGGGACCCCTTGCCCTAACCTCTCCATTGTCCATCTTTACAAGGGTCGGTACCTTGTCGTGAACTGTCGCTCGTATTTGCGGTACTCCGTCCTTCCTTGATCTATATCATCCCCATAAATTAATAATTTATTAGATCTGTAGTACTCAACCGTTGTCTCCTTATAGAAAGACCTTTGACGGTATATGTAACTCGTGATCTTTTAGCCTATGACGTTCTGTCTAGTTCTTTTCATAAGTTTGGGATTTGGTAGTGTGGTGAGTGGTACCACATCCGTTAAGAAACTTTGATAAGCCAGACCCTCGTTGAGGACGTCATAAATACTCAGATGGTTCTTCTCGGGTAACGGAGAGAGTCCGCGACGGACGGGGTAGAGGGTGGTGTGTCTTACTTTCTCTCTCAGGATGTCTTCTCGCAGAAGGTTTTGGAAGTAGACTACGAGTAAGTCCAGAGGGTCGTTTCGTTTCTTCCCACCGTCGGCCGGGGTGGCGTAAAGGTAAAAGAAGGGGGTGTGTGAAGGAAGGGACTGACGGAGGTGGGTGTAGAGTGAACCTGAATACGTTGACGGTTTCGTTTGTCTCTACGGAATCTCTCTTTTTTTTTTTCTACTCCTTCTTATTCCCCCTTTTATTTAGGGAAGTCCTAAAAAACGTGAAACCCTAAGTGTGTCGTTTTGATAGACTTACGGTTGGACTGAGGACATCGAAAAGTTTCGTGTGTTGTTGGGCCAGTAGGTCGAATTCACCATATTTTTCATCTGGGTGGTTGACTAACGTAAGTGTCACACACCAGGTCTTTTGGTTAGGTAAACCTCCTGTTTCGGGTGTGGAGAAGAAACGTTCAAGTAATCCAAAGGAGTGAATAACAAAAGAGGTCCATTACGGACGTTGGATTCATCCTAGTCATTTCATTCATCGGGAACTATTTCATGTCCTTTGTACCTACCCTCCCTCTTCTACCTCTCTCTACCCCACCTCCCCTTAACCCCCTCCCCCTTGGAGGAACTAGGATCCTGGGTTCCCTTTCACACTAGTCTCGGAAGTCTACGACCTCAGGAGAGTTGCCATACCTATCGTCTCTCGATTTTCACTGATTTAACAATGTGTATTTAATTATCTTTTAGAGTCAAATAGTTGTGAGAAGTAAAACTTGGGCATCTCTGGAGACTGATTTTGTGAGGGTTAGATTGTACCTTTACCCCATTCACGGTGGGTCGTGTGTACCCAAAAGGTTATTAGAGTTTAGAAAAAGATCTCCGACTCGTCCATAAAGTAGAACGGGTGAAGAGACGTGTCTTAGTGAGTCACAAATACTGACCGAAAATTTCCCCTTAAGTCTTGTTCGATACGTGACAAATTCGAATCGGAATCAAGATAAAACTCAAAGTTTCGTTAGAATAACAAGAATGGTTTGTTTTTTCAAAAACTAAACTCGTTTTATTTTTTCCCAATGGACTTTCCTTTTTATCTATGGTCGATATCACGTTTAAAAGAAGTCTTCTATAGGAGAGACAGGTATCAAGAAAAAATGATAATAATAATTAAACTGACGTGTCCCAGAATCAAATTCGTACACCCGACATCAAGGGACAGGTCCCTAGGTTGGGTCCGGGGGACGTCACTCCCGAGTCTCAGAATTGGAGACCTGTTGTTCCCTTCAGGGACACACATCAACAATTTCCTCCTTTTCCGTTCCGGACGACCCATTACGAAGGAAAAGTAAAATAGGAGGGGACTCAAAGGTGTTCTCTATCTCGGTTCGACGGTCCAACAGGTTGAAGTCTCGTGGATCACAAACATTTGGCGTCACACCTCCGGTGTTACACCTTCTCGACAGTGTTTCCAGATAGTTCCACTCCCCAACGTCTTGTAAGATCTTGTAATCGACCTACACGGAGTCGAAGGTGTGAATTGGTCACGAAGAGGAGTGGGGAGAGGTTTTAATAAGAAAAACAATAGCAAGGTGCACTCCCTCCTTTACCGTTGGGTGAGGTCATAAGAACGGACCCTTTAGGGTACCTGTCTTCTCGGACCACTCACTGTCGGGTACCCCATCGTTTCTCGGTCTGTGCTGACTCACTAATTTGTTCCATTTGTTCCATGCACCCCTCCTTTTCCCCCTGAACCTCTCCGTCCCGGTTCACCTTTTACCCAAGTAATCTTTGTGTGTAAGTCGATTGGACGACTCGGTGCTCCCGGGACTTCTTCGGATTTTAGGTAAGGAAGAAACGGAGAGGAAGTTTACTTCATAAAGGGTGCCTCACGGCAAAGTCGGTGGGAGAGACACTTGTAAGGTATTTCTAAGTGTACTGCGAGTCTCGTCCATTGATGCCAAACAAAGTGTCAGCTCTGGAACTTAAAGATCACAGTTGCTCAACCGGTTTTTGAAGTAAACCCAAAGAGGTTTTCCGCAATACCTTATCAAAGGATAGAGAGGATTCAAAAAAGAGAAGTTTCTCCCCGTAGAGATCCGTCGTCGAGTTGAAGATAACTATTTCAATTTGACTGGAATCACTATGTCCCCTTTTGACTTTCACTTCAGGGAGTT
Source organism: Capra ibex (assembly GCA_006410555.1). Taxonomy (NCBI): domain Eukaryota; kingdom Metazoa; phylum Chordata; class Mammalia; order Artiodactyla; family Bovidae; genus Capra; species Capra ibex. Next base: position 35,817,417 of record SJYO01018757.1, on the reverse strand, counting down.
AGCACAGGTTGAGAAACGTTGGGGTACCTGACATCTGATGGTCCGAGGAGGTAGGTACCTTAAAAGGTCCGTTCTCATGACCTCACCCAACGGTAAAGGAAGAGGTCTCCTAGAAGGACTGGGTCCTTAACTTGGGTCCGGAGGGTTTTAACGTCCGTCTACGAAATGGTAGACTCGGTGGTCCCTTCAGGCTATGTCCCCCTTAACTTGAATTTCTCAAGTTTGATTTGTTCTATTCCATTCCACGAACCTTCCGATTACCGAACCGAAAAGCTACAAATCAAGAGTCCGATAGGAGGGTCCTCATAGTCTGAAGGTCCTGTGAATTATACGATCACTTCCGGGTGACGGAGGCGTTACCCGACAAATGACATGTCCCTTGGTCTCTTTTTGTTTAAAGGGGCCTTCGTAGCCTCCTACGTTTCTATATAAATAATTACTATAAGCTACCTCCACCTCTTTCTCGAAAGAGAAAAAAAAAAGGGATCCTTTTGAAAGAAATCGTGATGTTTTAATTTCCTAAAAGATTGGGACAGAAGAAAAGCTGAAAGGGTCTCCTCCTTTAACATTTCCGACCGGGAATTTTTATTATATCATTTTAGATTGAAATAAGGGGATTAGAGAATTATTACGACGTCGACCGGTACTAGATAAATCGTATTGTGTTTTTATTACATAAACATGGTTCGTTAAAACTTTACGAAATTTTGTCACTTTCGATAAACAAACTAACTAATTCAATTTCACAAATGTATTTTCACAGTATATCTATAAAACTGTAGTCAATATGTTGTGGTGTAGACCATGAGGATTAATTTAACACACTCTTTTCTGCCACAAAAAATAAGTCAGTGTTGTTATACCGATTGCCCTTCATGTTGACATAAGCAGTACGGGTCTCAGACCCTAGACGTCATACCGTACACCGACGCTTTTCGGGGTCTAAACCTAAAACGTTTCGAAAGTATCGGAGGTTGTGTACAAAACGGACTTGTTTCTGATTCTTTGACCCGGGGTGGAGACACTCAGTTGCCAATAATAAAAAAGAGGAAACTAAATTTGGAGAGGTTCGCGGTAGTCACTTGATTTTACATTGCTCTTAATCTTATTTCAATAGAATTCCTTAACCACGAGTCTCGGGTCCATTCCGCGAAACAAAACAATTCGAAATAAGTACGACTAATCCTTTATTCGGGTTCTTTGAAATTGCCCCCCTGTCCCCTCGCTTTGATAATAAGTAGATCTCGTCCTCAAGTGAACATAGATAGACACGACTCCCCACCTTGGACGTGGATGGAATCTTTACCAGACACGGAATGACTTCGTGAACTAAATTTGGTGACTGTAAAAAAAAGGAAGGTTTTAATTCTACTTGATAAAATTGATATTGTTTATTTTCTGTTTTACCGAACCGAACAATTTCGTACGAATGAAATGAAAATTATATGTTTATTATGAAGTTTAGGAGAAGAATAAAAAAATTCAATTTAATACAGGTGGGGTACACGTCTAAGTTAAATGACTGATTCATATGTTGGTTTAGATCGGAGGGACCCTTGGTAGGTAAACGAATTCTTCCACCTCCTCTGTGACGACATAAAAGAATTTCTCTAAGGACCGTAAAAAAAGGAGGAAGCAAAGAGGAATTTCTGATGGAACTCTTTACAACGGGTCGTCATTTTCCTTTTACTCAAGTTCGAAGTTTTAGTCCTTTAAACCCATCATTTTTACATTCAATATTTCAGTTGCAACTAGCCTTTTATTTAACTCGAGAAAATTTATTCAATTCACAGTCGGGATTCTTCATTCTGGTAGGCTGAAGGATATCTTAATAAGTAGGAAGGAGTCCGTTTGCGGCGGAGGTTTTCCGAGAATTCGACGTTTTCCTCTGTAACCCGGTTCTACCATTTCGTAAACTTATGCGTATACCCTATACGTGAATAAATGGTACATGGTACAAGTTAAATTTTTTTATTTGCACCTCCGTCCTCGGTACTTGTTTATCTTCCGTGCCAAAGGACATTAACGATCCTCCGAATCCATTACGAGATACGCCACAAACTAAATTTTACAATTTTATAATTGTCTTCAAAAGATATCGTCTCACAAGGATAGTGTCACTTTACTGAGTATTCTTACGATTTAAGTTTGGTCTACCCGTGTTTGTAATTGATTTCTGTTTTTTTTTTTTGAGTCTAAAAAATCCCCAGTCGTACCCAGAAGTATTTTTACTTCTGGAACAGACCCAATCACTTTTTACTTGAAAGTCACTATTTTTTCTTTTGTTCTCTTTTATAATCACTGAAATAAAATTAATTTGTTCGGTGGCAGTTAATCTTCTTGATTGTAAACGTTTTGAAATGTAACGGTAAAATTAAACTTTTTCTACTGATACCAATTAGTACTCTGAAGTCTACGTGTCCCTGAAATTACAGAGGACATTCCGGGCTCAGTCCCCGTGTACTCAAGTCGACACACGGTACGGTTGTGGTCTGTGCTTAGAGAGACGAAGGGTGGTTCTTCAGTGGGAGTAACTTCTAAACACACCATATCTTTGAAGGTTGGCAGACGGGTGCCGTACTACGGTTGGACACGAGAAGAAAGTCGTCTGGTGTTTCCTTTTAAGAGAAACGGCCCAGTCTGTGGGGTGGTTTGGAGAAGACGAGAGAACAACTTTTTATACAAGGGAACGTAAAGAAGGAAAAACAAAAAAAGGAGGTCTCGAAAGATGGTAAACGTCTGACAGACGTTGTACACGACACAAATTTACACATGTATGGGATGTTCTTCTTTTTATACACCCGAGTCTTAATTATAACAAAAACTGAATATCCCTTTAAGGTCAACACAAATTGAACCTGACACCCTAGGTCCTTGAAATGACTCTCCTCTTTACTTACACAAAACTCGTTTTTTTACACATACCCCTCAAGGGATGACAAAACAACGACCTTAGAACCCGTTGTGTGCCTTTTTACTGTTCGTGTATTAAGTCAGACCGTCGGTATGGTGAAACACGACCCTCGGACAGTCAAGAATGAGCGACTCATTCCCGACCCGACGAAACCACGTTCCTACTCTCTGGAGGGTCCTTGTTCATCCATGAAAGTCCTTTACCACAAAGAGTAAGTCATCCACCGGAAAGGAGAGGCCCAGACACACTTAGCTACGGGGCGCACCACAACCCCCGTGACACGATGTGACTCGACAAATGGAAAGCCTACTTTGGATTTTGGTGTCTGGATTGGTAAACACCAGTGGTCTCTAGAATACCGTCTGAAAGATTCTCGTCAACACAATTGAGGCCTTAGGACCGACGTCAGGTTGATTTCATTAATGTAAGACGGAGGGCTTTTAAGGGGGACGTCAAAGTTAACTTATACTATCAGAGTTGGGAGGTGGAGGTGCCGCACCGACCCGTACCACCAATCGTAAGGCCCCTCCACGTCGGACATTAAGGGACGACCTTCTTCACTAAGGGTCCAGGAGTGGTTCCACACTACTGCGAATTACTTAATCGTGAGTATTTTCGTACACCTGTTGGAGTCACATTTTCACTAAGATTATGAGTTTCCTCGTCCTTACCAGTGCACGGGCAAACGGATTCTCGATCGCCAGTCACACGATAATCTGAGGAAATTACCTGTACCTAAACCCACCTGAGACCCTCAACCACTACCTGTCCCTCCGGGCCACACGACGTCAAGTACCCCAGCGTGTCTCAGTCTGTGTTGACTCGCTGACTTGACTTGACTTACCCTCATGTTTAAGTCCTGTTCTCGTTGTCTCAGGGGGACGGAAGACTGGATTTTTATAGTATAGACCCAGTCATATAAGTTAAGACCTCTACGTACATTCTCTCCGTGGAATAGATTCACATCGTTCAGAAGTCTTCGGGGGTCTTACTTCCCAGATCTTTACTATAACGTTACACGGATTTTCTTATCCTCTACAAATTGGTTTGGTTTTTTTCTTTTTTTCTCCCTCTTACCCTCCCTCTCTCCTTCCTTCCCTCCCTATTTCCATCTCAACTATAAGGTTCACGTTTTCCGTGAAGGGACCATCGAAACCGTCATTTCTTAGACGGAAACTACGTCCTCCGGACCCAAGGTAAGGACCCAGTCCTTCTAGGGGACCTCTTCCCTTACCGTTAGGTGAGGTCATAAGAACGGACCCCTTAGGGTACCTGTCTCTTCGGACCACCCGATGTCAGGTGCCCCAGCGTTTCTCAACCTGTGCTAACTTACTGATTGTGTATGTGTACCGGGGTGTCTTGTCTTGGTCCCGGTCACCGAAGAGTGTCTCTTCGTCTCTTTTCAGAAAGGAGGGTCGGGATCGGATCTTATAGAAAAGGGTGATGGATACCTGTAGTTAAGTAGAGAATGAGTAAGTTGTTGTGATTTATATCCAGACAACGGTCTACTTTAAGTAAGGTGGTTTTTAAGTAGATTGTGGTTTGAGTGAGTCATGAATGTTGGACATCGTGATTAAACCGGGAATAGTACCCGAAAGTTACCTATAGAATAAGTAAGATTGATAGAAAGGAGTAGTCACACAGAGATTCAAAATAGTGTCGTTCTTCGTACGCCAGTCATATAAAGAGGTATAGATATCATCACCATTTACTTCATGTAAGTTGGATCAAGAAGTGTTATCGATGAATAATACTCTGATACTGTACACACGATCCATATGTCTCTACTTATTCGTTTGGTTGGTAGTTCCCACTTGAGGTTGACGTACTGTATTTAATAAAAAATTTATTTCTTTCTTTTTTTTGTAGCTGACCCTCCAAGTCCTTTCCAAAAGTCCTTCTCCACCTGAACCTACATCGGGAACTATTTTTCTACGAAAAAATTATCCGGTTTCACAGTCTCCCTTAAAACAGTCTGTAAAATTGTCCCTTTGATGGAATTTTCGTTCCTGACCTTCACTCTTTTGTACCCAATCAAAGGACCTTGATTCCACAAAGAAGTTTGTCCTACGCTCACTTCCCTCTACCTTCTTTCCGATCAACCTTTGTATAAAACCTAGGCAGGTAGGTCACAAGTCAGCACAGGTTGAAAACGTTGGAGTACCTGACATTGGGTCGTCCGAAGAGACAGGTACCCTAAAAAGTCCGTTCTTATTGGGAGGAGGTGTCTTAGAAGGACTGGGTCCCTCACTTGGCAGTAGAGGACGTAACGTCCACCTAAGAAATGGTGAACTCGGTAGTCCTTTCGGAGGTATGAAACCTTCTGGTATTCTTTAATTAGTTGAGTCATTTATTGTAACCCGATAACTCCTAAAACAGAAACAAAAGTACCCCCTTTATAATTCTACTCTGAAGATGAAATTCCATAACTATACTATCCCGACATACTCTACCTAAAGTCCCGACTTCCGACTTCAGATTCGGTTCCATTAATATTTGGATTTACCCGATACCACATCTTCTACACCCCCTCCCCTCTTCGTTTCCTCTACTTCTAGCTAAAGTGTCTTGAAATTGTTCGAATGATACCTCTATACTTTCCTCTAGAGATCCAAACTTTAATCTACAAACGAAAAATGTTGTCTTTATGTCTTTAGTCTTCCTGGACCAAACGTATCCCTTTACTAATCAAAAGGTGTATAATTCAAGTTCTTGGATATGACTTAGGTCCACTTCTAAGAATCGTACATCAGCCTTTCTGTTATGATTCTGGTTTCCTTTTCCCGTGTCATTCTGTTTATCTGTGTGTCTCTATTTCTATGCCGGAGATAGGTGTACGTCCTCACCGGTTCAGTGTCTGAATGTCTTTTCTTCTTAGGAGTTTTTCCTCTCCACTAGTCGATCCAGTTATGACTCCAGTCTATACTTTTCTACCGTATACTGAATTATTAATCTTCCCGTGGTCACTGGAAATTCTCATCTAAAGTCTCTATTAATTTCTACGTTGTAGAGTCCTCTTTCATCTTTACAGAAACCCCTCACATACCCCTCAACAGAAAGGACCACCGAGTCTGTCATTTCTTAGGTGGACGTTACGTCCTTTGGACCCAAGCTAGAGACCCAGTCCTTCTTGGGGACCCCCTTCCGCATCGTTAGGTGGGGTCATACGAACGGACCTCTTAGGGTACCTGTCTTCTCGGACCACCCGAGGTCAGGTATCCCAACTTTTCTCACCCTGTACTGACTTCACTGTATCGTACGTACGTGGTATTTCGTATACTATTTTCACTGGTCGTTCTCTACCCAAAAATTTAGGACTCGTATCACTCACTGGAAACCTTCAATAGGTTTTCTGTGACGTGGATGGTTTTTGTTTTGTTTTGTGTTTACATTTTGTGTCCGATTACCAAAAGAATCGTCACGTGAAGTGGGACAATCAAGTGACTCTTCTGTTCATTCCCAACTAGACCCACACCTAGAGCAATAGACCCTTGGTTCTTCATGACCAACTATCGTCCACGTTACACTTTAATTGAGGGTTCCTACCTTAGGTTGCTCCGACCACCACTCAGACCAGTGTACTAGTTCAATTCATCGTAATTCTTCTTCTTTAGTCGTCTGTGTAAGAGTCTGTAGACGGGTCGTGGGACCCTTCGTCATTCCCATGTCTGTACCTCTACGTACGTAGAGACTCCCTCACAAGGTTCACCTTCTCGCCGTTTGTGAACGTGACTACTAAAACACGTTCTTGCTATTAGTTTGAGTCTGGGGTGGTGAATAATCGGTACAGTAGGAATCACTCATTGAGTTGAATAATCAATGTAATAAGATTCGTTCATCAAATTGAAGATTCGGAGTCAAAGGATTAGACATTTTACCCTCACCGTTGAATGGAGTGTCCCAAAAATACTCTTATAGGTACACGAACCGAATTTATTCATGGTTTACTTTAATTAAAGTAGTCAAACGGCACAAGAGAAATTGAACGAGGTCAGTCGTGGGAAGACTAGATAGGGAAGGGGAGCCAAGATCCACTGAGTTACCACTGAATGGTTGGAGTGGAAGACACTTCAGGTGAGGGTAGAGATTGTCCGATTACCACACTACGTGGGACCCCTTATGTAATTCCTAATACTTGAAGTCTGGATGGTTAAGAACAACTTAAAGGGTCGGGAAATAGAGACAGGGAGGTTGGGTGTCGTCTTCGAGTCTAATTGTCGACTCCCTGGTATGGATTTAACCCTACCCCCTTCACCTAAGAGAGAGATCAGCGACCCGAACCGAGGTTCTAAAGAGAAAGGAGTCACCTTGTGGAATCCATACTTAGTAACGAGTCCTGGTAAAGGAGTCCCTTCAACCACTCCTTTCTTGTACTCATCGTTCGGGGAATCTCGACCGATAACGGATTCTTACCCTCTCCTCCTTCTCTAGGTACGTACCGTTCCCTAGACCCAGGGAGGTGAAATACGAAGAGAACTCGAGTCTCTGTAAAGGAAACGTTTGTCACGGTAGATGTGTAGCCCGCCCATTCTTATTTCATCGAGTGATGAAATGAAACTCCTCTGGTACCACATAAAACGGAATTCCTGTTCAAGTGATAAAATAGTTGAAGTGGTAGAGACGAAGTGAAAGTTTCGGTAAAAAAAGTAATAGTTTATTTTTTTGTAAAAAATTAACTTACTTTAGTTTGAAAAGATAAAAAAATCGTAGTCAGTATTGAACAGGGTCACTAAACCGTTTAATGAGAGAGATTTAAGATCCTTTAACAGAAAAAAGACCTCTAATATCTATCGGGTTTCTATGTTGTGACAAAATAGTTCTCTCCTGTCCCACCAACTACATCTTATTTCCAGCAAGTTTCTGCCAAGTTCTGGTCCTTCTTTCTATTGGGTTTCAACGTAAGAAAGAATATGGTTACGAATTTGTTCCGGTCGTCATTTGAAGGAGAATCTCTCCGTACCCGTCCGACCTTCCAGGGGAATATGGTTTTGGAAGTGAAGTGTCCACTCTTCGTAATTTTGACTTTATTTAAAAGAATTCGAAGAAATAATTTTATCTATACATCCCTTTCTAATCCATATTCTGTTGAACACAGTAGGCTTCCCTAATCAAGGAACTTGGACTCAAAACAACTAGATGATTGATGTTTGCGTTTGTGTGCTCCCTGGTCGTATGTGGCTCAGGAACTTACACGTTTTCATAAATTACTGTTACTTTCCTCCCAGATAGTGTGACGAACAGTATAGAGTAAAGTCGGAGAATCATAGGGAGACTCTTACCATACTAGTGAATAAACGGATGTCAGTGTTTGAATTCTACAATTCACTTTATATAGACCGAAGGTTGATTCGGGTTACAAACAAACAAACAACGAAAGGGTAGTTAGGACCGAAATATACAATTTTAAGGTAAATATTAAAGTAAAATTCTTATCGAGTGTGGAACTTGGTACATTCCCAGAAGTGTACCGAATAGTAGTTTCTCGGTAATGAAAATTGAAAAGAGTAGATAAGGGTAGACCCATGGTGGTTTAGTAAGGGGCTTCCCTAGATGTTTAGTCTAGGTCCTCACTCCTTTTCACCTGTCTCCCCTTGAGTAAGTTGGAGTGTAAGGGGATGGTCTAGTCCCGAGATGGAAATGGATGAACCGGTTCCGTTTCTAGTAAATAGGATGAGGTTTTACTTCCACTTTCAAAAGTAAGTTTTTGGTCGATTCACATAGAAGACCATAGAAACTTTTTCTTTAAGTTGGATCTTTAAGAGATTCCAAAAGTCGAAGTAACCTCCGACAGAAAAAACAACTCTTGTGTTTTCGTTACTGTTTCTTACAGAAGAAGCTCCACCGTGTTTAACAAAAATTACTTTTATATGCAGTGTTATAGGAGACACTAATCACGTGGGTGAGTAAGAAGTTGTTTATGAAGAACTCATGACAAATACCTAATCTGGGATAGTTTGAACGTTAAAACGGAGTATTAACTCTAGACTTTATTCGGTACTACATTCTTGAGTAGGGAGAGATTGATCTTTACATTAGGATAGTAATTCCACATACAAAGGTAGGTCATACCGTTTAGCAATCAGTCGGAAAAGTATTTTTTTCTTTTTTCCCTATTTAAAATAACACCTTCGACGACGACGACGACGATTCAGCGAAGTCAGTACAGACTGAGACACGCTGTGGTATCTGCCGTCGGGTGGTCCGAGGGGGTAGGGACCCTAAGAGGTCCGTTCTTGTGACCTCACCCAACGGTAAAGGAAGAGGTTACGTACTTTCACTTTTCACTTTCACTTCAACGAGTCACCACAGGTTGAGGATCAACTATGATCAACTTCCTTCTCGTATCTTGAAGATTGCTCTATTGTTACAAGGTTCGTAAAGAACGAAGGGTGTGTTTGTATATAGACCGGAGTTTATATGTTTGTACTAGGAGGGTGTCTAAAGACCGTAAAGTCTCTTCCTTCGTACTTTGTTCTTCCAGAGTGGAGTGCCAGAGAAACAAAGGGTCGATTGTAAGCCATTACCCTAGGAAAGACTAAATAGATTAACCTCCGGGTTAGTTGACGGGAGATTACTGTATATAGAAATTTTGTATTTTATTTTTTTTAAAAAGTATAATGACGGAATCTATATTTCTCGTAGAAAGAATCTTTTTCAATCTCCAAAGATTGTCTCTTTCACTTTGAGGTTAATAATTAATAATTAATTAAGTGGGTTATCCTGTCTACCAAAGATTTATTGTTTTCATTTTTAGTCTATGACAACAACCTTGACGATGTTGATAAAACTTTCAATTTCACAATTAGCGAGTCAACACAGACTGAGACGTTGGGGTACCTGACATCGGGTATTCCGAAGAGACAGGTACCTTAAGAGTTCCGTTCTTATGACCTCACCTAACGGTAAGGGAAGAGGTCCTGTTGACAAAACCAAGCGTTGTTAATACTAGTATGTGTACACGTTTCATGTTTATGGTCTTACAAGTAACCACAATCTCTTTTCGATATTTACTCTTTGACAGACTCACACAAAGGTGTCCCTTTACCAATTTATTTAATCCTATGTAGATGTTTCACCTTTTAGTTCTCAACGAAATTTTTCTTACTAAATCCAGTTCCATCCGACTATACCTTACTGGCTGGTATTATATATTCGAGGAAGGTAAGGTTCAAATCACACGTCATATGGTCCGACGGGTACAGTCAGTCCCAAACTGAAGTCCTTTCGTCTTCGGTGCGATACATAAAATTCTTGCTTCCCGAAAGTATCTGACTGTACCTCCGAATGTGTTGACAACGTTCCCGACCCCCGCTCCCAGTCCCTCCGATAGTGACTTCTAGAGTCACTCGTCGTGATAACCACCGGAGTCGGTCGTGGTTTCGTTTACGAAAAAGTTTTCGGTGAAGGTTAAAGTAGTTGCGAATCTCATGGTTTCGTGTGTTATTCGTCCCCGAGTGGATCATCGTCGACACTTGGTGAGTACATAGGAGACGTGGGTCCAAACGGACTTTGATGGACACCTCTCATTACTGGAAAGGGAGAACAGAGGGAAGGTCTGGAGTGGGAACCCGGAGTGTGACTGTCTGAGTTCAGATCTTGTTTACCTCTTCCCTCAAGGCCTTTTACACCATGTCTCCTCTGGTCCCTCCCCTGTCGTTTCTACACCCAAGACGGAAAATGTTATCCTCGACCGTATATCTAGGAAACTGATCACCAGTGTCCGTATTGACTTTGTGTTACAATGTTGTTTTTTTTAATTAAATATATGTCAAAGAGATTTGTTGTAGAAATCCTGTACATGGGTCAAAAGAGTACTTCCCTCCACAGTCTAGAGTATCTTAACTCTTCAGGTCTTTGTGAAGTCTCAAAGTTTTTGAAAGTATAGGAAAAGGTCTCAGGATTGTCATCTATCTTCTTAGATATCCTTTCGGTTTGAAAGACATATCTATACCTTTATTTGGACAGGTGACGAGTAAACCCGTTCTTAGCCGGACGTCACGTCCTCTGGGCCCAAGCCAGAGACCCCACCCTTCTAGGGGACCTCTTCCCTTACCGTTGGGTGAGGTCATAAGAACGGACTTCTCAAGGTACCTGTCTCCTCAAACCGATGTCAGGTACCCCAGCGTTTCTCAGCCTGTGCTGACCTACTGATTGTAAAGTGAAGTGAAATACTTACTACAAAAGGACGGTAGCAGATCAGGGATTCCATTCACCATAATCGGAGTAAAGTGTCTACCCCTTTTAGTTCCCACTCTTGAAGGAGATGTAGTGTGACGTCGACAAAATGTCTCGGATCTTGACTTGAGACTGTGTGAGACTTTAGGTACGAGATTTGGTGAGAAAGACTCCCCCTCTTTATTACATATAGTTTTTGAGATTTTAAATACAAAAAATACTTTGTTAAATCCCTCGACCCCGTCTCCCTCTTTTAACGGAGAATGAACAACTCCGTGTATAAATTATTTAGGACCCAAATTTCATTTTATAAAATACGAAAATTTTCAAAAGATTCTATAGACTCGATAACAATAAATCCACAGATATAACGGTCACCGTCGATCAGTGGGGTACTTTCTGTCTTAAGTATCACGTATTCTTAATTTGATTAAAAAAGGAATCGTTGTTTCTTTGTCTTGAAGAGATTTACGAATTCGTTAATATTTATGTCAATATTTACACCCGAGACTTTAAAGTTTTTGTCAGTTTTTGTACCTGTAACTTCAGTGAGTTAATTTATACTAGTACGACTATTCTAATTTAACATATTGTCTTATCAGGGATCTACTCTTTTCTGAAAGTGAATGACATGTCTAAACTGAATGGGTAACTTTGTTACTGAAATAGAGACGGGACTCCGTCATTTAAATATGAGTCACCCTCTGAACGGATCGGTAGGTCACCAATTCTGAGACGTGAAGGTAATGTCCTTTGTGACCAAACTAGGGACCAGTTCCTTGATTCTAGGGTGTTCGGCATTCCGTATCGTTTTTTTTCTTTTTCAACCCATTTTAGAAATGTAATTTTTTATGACTAAAATTTTTGTCATTATTATTATTTTTGAGTCCCCTTACTCGTTCTTCCTTCTCTTCTCTTCGGGAACCTTTCTCTCTCCATCTCCCGAAGATTCGTCTCATATTGTCACATCTAATAATTCCCTCTTTTTTATCTACTCCTACTTTACCAACCTACCGTAGTGGCTGAGTACAGTTACCTGTACTCAAACTCATTTTCGGTCCTCAACCACTATCTGTCCCTCTGGACCGTACGACGTCAGGTACCCCAACGTTTCTCAGCCTGTGTTGATTCACTGACTTGACTTGACTCGTAGAAAAACGGGTAGTGGTAGGGACTTTCTCTTTAGACATAATGTAAAGAATCAGTTGACTGGAATATTATGACTGAGGGGTTGTGATGATGGTGGTCGGGAGTGAGTCTAACCCCTTATTCAACCTCAAAGATATCTAATATGAGAAGCCACCGAGTCTCCAATTTCGCAGACGGACGTTACGCCCTCTGGACCCAAGCTAGGGACCCAGCCCTTCTAGGAGACCTCTTCCTTTACCGTTGGGTGAGGTCATAAGAACGGACCTCTTAGGGGACCTACCTCCTCGGACCACCCGATGTCAGGTACCCCAGCGTTTCTCAGTCTGTGCCGACTCGCTGAAGTGGAAGTGGAAGTATGTGTGACTTCTAATTTGACCCATCGAGAACCCCACTTTCACTACCTCGACTCTAGAATCCCCTCAGACTTAAAGAGACTCTGACATCTTCTCTACGTCCTGTTTCACCGAAGGGAAATATATCTCCCTACCGATACTCTACGACTCAGACACCAAGCCCCCGTCCCCTCCAATGACCGTCTTCATTCATTACGGCATTCGGACCGGTCTCGTAGTACCAACTTCTCCCTCTACCGTTTCGGATCTTGTTCTGTGGACGTAACCTGTTGTCTCGCTGTCATTTCTACTTCACGAGGGTCTGACGACGGATAAGAAAAACAAGAATGAATTTTGGTCCTAAGACCGGATTATTATCTCGTACTTCCTTCTCTGGAGGATTTACTGACTCGTGTGTAAATACCGGTCAGATTGAGTAATGCCCAACTTCGTCTTATGTAAAGAAATCTTTTTTTTTTTTTTCCGTTTTTTAAGTAAATAAACCGACGAAGTCTAGACTCAACATCGTGAGTCCGAATCAACAAAGTGTCGTACGTCCTAGGATCAAGGGACTAGTCCCTACCTTGGACGCAGGGGACGAAACGTTCCATCTGAAGGTTGAGGGTCCTGAAGGGACCCTTCAGGGTCTTTTCCCTGGCCCTTCAGGGGTCTTATTCAAAGTATATCTTTTCATTTCATCCAAAGACCAATTTCTACAACAAGTCAGCGATTCAACACAGTTTGAGACGTTGGGGTACCTCACGTCTGCCGTCAAGAAGTGATAGGAAGTGATAGAGGGTCTCAAACGAGTTTAAGAACAGGTGTCTCAGGTACTAACATAGATTGGTAGAGTCAGAGACGACGGGAGAAGAGGATAACGGAAGTTAGACCAATTTCTCTCGAAGACCAATTCTATCGTTACCGGTAGATTCCAGGTTCTATCACCCCACCCCTCTGGGACTTGGGTGGAGGAGGGTACCTATGTGGTTTCCGATGTCAATATATTTCTAGCAAAGGGAAACTTTTTCTAGACTTTTGATCCACTTGACGAAGAAATGTTGTTTCCTATCTTCCTGGTGTCACTCTACCCATCCTTTTCGTCTGAATCAGAGTCGTTTTTAGCATAAGGGTCGTGCCGTACCGTTATACGTATCCCTCGCTTAGAATGGTCAGACCACGAAGAGGGTTTTTTGTCTCCTCGATCACGGGGTAGTCCCGGGGGTCAGGGACCCTAGACGTGATCTCTCTGTTCGGGGGTTTTACACACCGAATCTTTCGGTTGTCCCGACTACAGGTCCCTGGGTTTTACTGTGTTCTTTGACCCTAAGGGAAGGGTGTCCCGAGTACGTGTGAGAGTGAACGGGGTTCTGGGTCAATTTTTTTTTTTTTTCGTCTTCAAACTTTTCACAGGTCTCTGATGATACACTTCCTTTGACTAAACGATTAGATTTTCGTATACGACCTCTTCGTCTCCTGTCCACTTTGAGAAGGACCTCTACCTCCATAACCACCTGTTATGATGACATGAAGGGTCGATGGGACGATCGTGGTCTTACGTACACCTTTTCGAGAAATCTCGAAACAGGGCAATGGTAGTCATTACCGAAATTCTTTTGAATCTTTATTCAAGTAACTTAAAGTCATGGACTTTCATACCGAAACATAGTAGTTTAGACATGGGTTATGACTATTTAAACATTAGTGATGAGTCAAGTCAAGTCAAGTCAGCGAGTCAGTACAGGTTGAGAAACGCTGGGGTACTTAGCGTCGTGTGGTCCGGAGGGACAGGTAGTGGTAGAGGGCCTCAAGTGAGTCTGAGTGTAGGTAGCTCAGGGACTACGGTAGGTCGGTAGAGTAGGAGACAGCAGGGTAGAAGAGGGACGGGGGTTAGGGAGGGTCGTAGTCTCAGAAAAGGTTACTCAGTTGAGAAGAGTACTCCACGGGTTTCATGACCTCAAAGTCGAAATCGGAGTAAGGAAGGTTTCTTTAGGGTCCCAACTAGAGGAAGTCTTACCTGACCAACCTAGAGGAACGTCAGGTTNAAGTTTTCGTAGTTAAGAAGCCACGAGTCGAAAGAAGTGTCAGGTTGAGAGTGTAGGTAGGTACTGATGACCTTTTTGGTATCGGAACTGATCTACCTGGAATCAGACGTTTCATCACAGAGACGAAAACTTATATCATAGATCCAACCAGTATTGAAAAGAAGGTTCCTCATTCGCAGAAAATTAAAGTACCG